>OY970822.1:55108766-55572792 GCA_963853835.1 Calendula officinalis
TATTGAATCGGTTCGATCTAGGGCTTCCCATTCGGAAATAAGACGCCTAGGCTATTAGTGTAGTAGAATCGATCTCCAAATAGTTGTTTTGTAACGTTAAGATCGATCTAGGATATCACTGAGCCCATAACTTGCCAAACTTGAAAAATCATCCAGGTTCTCGGCACGGGATCTTTCAAAGATCCCGAGCCGAGATCTTGCCCTGTTCCCGGCTCGAACTCTTTGCAAAGTTCCCGGCTCGAACTCTTTTCAAAGTTCCCGGGTCGACACTTTCACTGTTCCCGGCTCGAGTTGTTTAAATGAGTCCGAGCTAAGATGTCACTGTTCCGGCCCTTACCTTTGAACCGAGATGTTACTGTTCCCGAGCCGAAATCTTTCAAAATTTTTCTAAGTTTATATATATATATATCAAAATTTTTCTAAGTTTATATATATATATATATTACTTACATAGTACAGTAACCCGTTCAGTAATTCAATGAACCAAGCCCTTTCCTTTTAACTCAGTGGTAGAGTAATCCCATGGTAAGGCGTAAGCCCTCGGTTCCAATCCAATAAGCGGCCTTTTTTTTCCAGTCGTAGTATTCATATGAAGAATATCATAAATAGTAATAACAAAGTTAATATAGTAATAAAAAAAACAACACATAAAAAAATGGACATAATAAGAGTTATTATTGTACTGTTGATAAATAAGAAGACTGGTAAGCCACGTGTAGTAATTATATTTATCACAAATGGTTATAAGTCATATCTTGAATGACCAAATATTCCTATTTTCAATTAGGCCGATGAAATACATTGTAAAGATTAGAAATAAATAAAAGAAACATACGTGGACCTGACCCATTGAATCATGACTATATCCGCTATTCTGATATTAAAATTTAATAGAGATGAAATTGGAACCAGTTGACCCCCTTTTTATTTCTTTTCTTTGGACTACGCAAGAATTTGTCGATATTTTGAATTCAATCGTCTTGTTCCTAGATGTTCTATAGAAATAAATTTGCATAAATTGGAAGTTTCTTATGTCTTACTTCGGAATCAAATACTCCATGTCTTCCAAAAACGGGTTAAAAAAGCTGCACCGTGAAATCTTCTTGTTCGAAGCTGGTGCTCCAGCCCTTGTATTATGCCTTGTTCTTTTTGTCGTTTTTTAAAAACTTGTTCCAACTCGTTGAATAATTTGTATGACCATCTAGGGGTCGAAAAATGGATAAACTCATTTTCTTAAGAACACGTACTGGGATCCAGAGGAAGAAGTCACATTCAGCATAAAATATTCCATCTTGTCACATGTCATTCAACGTCACCCGATCTTTTACATGATAACTTCTAGGCCACAAGTTCCTCTCATCTATGTTCAACAATTCTTCAACACACTCATCCTTGTGCCAACAATCAACCCAGCTCAATTTGAAGCAGTCATTAACAATCAAGTTGTCCAACTCACAAAAGATGACCTATACGACATCTTCAGGCTTCCTCGTGGGGATTCTCAACCACCTTTCACTAACCATGAACCTCAGATCACATTTGACACAATGCTTACTGATATACATAACCTTGGTCTTGACCATCCTCGGCATTCTCTCGATCTCAGAACTCTCAAGAAGGGCTCTATGTCAAAATGCTGGTCCTACGTCTTCACCATTTTCAACCGATGCCTGTCAGGCAAGTCCACTGGTCATGCAAGGGCCTCCACAAACGTTCATCATGCCTATCATGCCCTCTGCTACAACATGCACTATGACTATGTTGCCTATCTTTGGGATGAATTCACAAATGCAAGATCAAAAAATCCGAACTATCTAATCTACCCAAGGTTCTGGTCTATTCTCGTTGAACACTTCATGAACCGATATCCAAATATTCACAGGCAAGATACTGCATCTCAATTTCAACCACCTCGTGTTGCGTATTTCGAAAAGATAGTGGTTCCACTATTCCTGCAGCACCGGTCCCATTAGAACTGTTTAAACTTGCTGACATCAATCTCGAGGTTGTCAGACAATACCGGGATACCCATTACCTCAATGGAGACCGTAGGAACAAGAACAACAACCTCAACTGGCAGCTCAACCACAACTTCAACTAGCAGCTCAACAACAACCACAACCACAACAACATCCTCCACGACAACCAGCTGCCCGAGTTGCACAACGACAACCACCGGCTCCTCAACCTCCAAAACGAATTCGAATTACAAACAGAGGTGCCTCCGAAAGTCAGTCGGTTGCCACTCAATCCTCTCAACAACTCGCAACTCCACCAACTCGACCCATTATAACTCCACCCACTCGATCCATTGTCACAACACCCATTCGACCAACTAAACCTCCCTCCTCACCTTCATCCTCAGATTCTGCCACAGAGTCTGATCGCCCCAATTCACCATCAACAACATCTGGTCCACCTTCACCACCTCCCCGAGGATCCCCAAATCCTTTCAATGGCCCCTTTTTCTTGGATCAACCATCCCAACAACACATACAACCTCCATCCCCTACAATACCTCAATCTCCCTTACCTTCCACAACTATTGCTTCCACCGTTCCATCACCAATAATTTCATCACCTTCCCCGATATCAACACAATCATCCCCAACATCCATTCCACCTACAACAAATACCATCCCACCAACCATAACTTCCATTCCACCAACCACATCATCCATCCCACCAACAACAATATCCATCTCACCAACAATCACTTCCATTCCACCACTCTGACAATGAACCACCTCCAGATAACAACTCTGACAATGAACCATCAAAGGAGGAGGAACGAGTCCCATTCACTCGCGAAAATTATTACAAATTCTTCCACAACTATGAATCGCTTGTAGCCTCTAGAACCAAAGAACCGGAACCCCCAACTGCTTCTCCTCAACACGATGTACCGTTCCTATCTGATAGCGAAAAGAGGGCGGCGAATAGAGCAAACAAACGTCGTTTGAAAATCTCCAAAAAGTTCTTATTCTGCCACATTAAAATGCCTTATCTTGAAGACCTCTTCACTGCTATCTTCCAGGAAACTGAGCTGCCTATCATCTATCAAGATTTATATAAAGAGGTGATCTTGCCACCACGAGAGAAGAAAATGTACTATCTCACAATGTGGTATTTATGAGGCCAAACAAGTCGATACAACAAATTACCAATCAAGCAGCTCCTGGAAATAACGACCAACCACTACTCTGGCTATTACTGGTACACCATCTCCAAGATTCGCAGAGAAGATGATCAAGAGTACATAATAGATGAAAGCGACTTCTATATTCTCGAACCTCGAGATATAGAATTGACCTTGTCTTTTTAGAGAATCCCGCTCCTGTCTCGTAGGACTTGTAGCTCGGAAGTCCACCGGGTGGGGTTTTTTATCCTTCCAGTTTCGAGTGTATTCTTGTATAGTTATAGCGGCCCCCTCCTTACAGGCCCTAAAAATCTTGCTTCCTAAGGATTCTGAGAAAGAATTAGCAGAGTCGTCTCCCTACTCCTAAAAGAGAGAAGCGGGCTAACCCAAGAGAGAGACCAACCGGACTGTTAAGGAGAGGAGGGGAGAGTTCGACCGCCAGTGCATAATAGACTAGCTGAAGATGGAAGAGTGCACGTTGTGGAGCCTAGAGCCCAGGAATCTCTAAAGGTTAGTGAAAGTCGGAAACATAGCGGGGGTTCTGAAGCTTAGGAGAGGAGACAATTTCATTGTTGTTAGATTGTGTGGCAACGTGAGCCAACGCCAGCAGAAAGGAGGAGGAGACAGAAGGCTGTATTCTGAATCTATGTCCGAATTGGACAATGCAAAGATGATCATTAATGCTGGGAGTTCAGATAACATAGCGTCCACGAAGATGGTGGATCAGTTGGGGCTGGGGAAGTTAAAGCAGGACATGACTCTATGGCTGAGGGGAGGAGAGAAAGAACGGGTCTTAACCCAGGGATAAATCTTTCTTCATAGATACAAGACATTCGTTGCTGATCTAAAAAAGATCTTCTCCCGTGGGGCGTTAGCGGACGTTTTTCATTTTTCACCCGGTCCTTACTTCCCAAAGCAAAGGTTTTTTAGGTTTACTTTGGAAAGGCGCTAACCAGGCCTATAGGTTCGCCTTTGGACAACAGAACAAGAAAGAGGTCTCTTCCTGGTTGTCTATACAATGAAGTAAGAGTACTTCCAGACAGCCTACACTCAGTGAAAAATATTGCTAGAAATTTTGCTAAGGCTGCCCTGAAACGCTTCATGCTTGTAAAAACTCTTGCTGCTCGAATGGAAGATGTCCAAATGGATTTTGAGAGTGGCACAGAAAAGGTTCACCAAGCTGCACCATACAGATCACTTCCTTCCGAAGTTCAAACTCGGAGAATTGTTATTCTAGGTGAACCTAACTTGGGAATGAGCTACAAAAACAACTTTAATGAAACACAAGTCTTCCTTGCTTCAGAAATAGCCAAGTTCTGTGATGGTACACTTAAACTCCTGAAGAAAAAGTTGGAGAAGAAAGGGAGACACTTGAACAGGCTTCCCAGCAACCCAGATCACATCACCTTACAAAGTAACATAGAAAAACTAATCACTACCATTGATGAAAGATTAAACTGGCGAGCTGTGATTAGACACTTTGAGGTTCATCTGGGGTACGCGACCAATGTAAAACACCCACCTTCTCAACTGAAGTTCGAAACCCACCACAACAATTTGGTCAATATCATGGGCTACGATGGCCGGACGAACCAGTTACTCTCAAACGAAAGAACAAGTGAGGTGTCCCGCGTTAAAATTTATTTGCTGGGAGGCATTACACCTGTCCACAGTGTGACAATTCTGAAGTATGGCTTCTGATCAAAACAGATTCAGAACCCGATCATCAAAAGAAAGCACAATGCTCAATCAATCTTCACCGCAAATACTCTCCTTCAACCCTCCGACGATGTTTAAGGTACGTCCTTAAAACTCTCAACTTTTTCATATCTTTGTTTTGTCGAGGGGGAGAAATAGTAATTCTAGGGGGAGAAAATTTATAATAACAAAACAAAAATACCCAAATCAAAAAGTTTTATGTTTGTAGCGTTAATTATAAGTCTTTGTAATATCCATAAACGATCTCTTTACTAGTTCCCTAGTAAAGATAGCACCTGTTTATTACAAATTCTTTTATTCTCGTTACTTACTACTTCAAAAGACTTACCTTCCCATGGTTTTGCCAAAACCGGCTCTACCTTCCTAGGGTAATATTTATCATCCTCTGGTAAATGCGAGGGTATCACTAGTACAAAAATTGCTTTTAGCCACGGTTTTTTTAAACAACCTTGCCACAGTTTGACATGTTTGTGTGACTAAATATCACAAATAATGTTCTAATCTTGTTTTAGCCACATTTTAACTAAATTATTGTGGCAATTTCAAATTAAACTTGAACACTTTAGCCACGATTAACATGATAAATGTGTCCGTTGGTATCCACGATCATGTAGTGTGGCCATATGTCACACTTTTCGCTATGATTTTATGTTAAAACGTGACATTATTTTGTGACGGTTAACACATGAGGCGAAAGATACATATTTAGCCACATGAATCAACTAGTTGTGTGTCTAAAAATTGGTATTCAATTGCCACATGAAATTCATTGTTGTTGAAAGAAGTATACAGCCACGGTCATTATTGTGTTTGTTATGTGGCTATACAATAAACAATAGCCACTCAAAACTTTTCTTTGTTTGTGTGGCTATATGATGGATATTAGCCATACCCTAAATCAAATAAAGATAAAACTAAAATTGTGTGTGGTCGTAACCTAAATAATAGCACTAGTAAAGGTAAACTTAAAATTATGTCTCTATAAGTAGTTTATAATCACCATTTAATCGTATATATATGTGTGTCTACAAGTAGCAAATTGTCACGTTAATAAGGTTAAATATGGCAAAATATTATCAGTGGTCAAATATATGTGATAACGACTTATGTCGCTAAAGGCAAACAATAGCCATGATTAAGTGTGATACTAGTATTTGTGGGTATATGTGTTTATTAGCCATGATTAGGTTAATATACTACTACATGGAGTATAACCGTTAATATACATACTACTACATGGAGTATAACCAAGTTATGCTTTGTTGGGTTTTCAACTAAGGTAGCCAGACTTATGGTTCTAGACTATGACTTGTTACATGTTGGTTAAAAGGAGCAAGTGATGATGGTGAAGGGTCTTAAAAGTTGGTGGGTTATTGTGTACATCCACAGTACAAGTCGCTAAGGGGAGCATGGGGAAGCAAAGAAAAGAGAAAAGTTGATGGGTGATGGTACATTGCTTGTGCAGTCGAAGTTTGCAAGGGAAAGAGGACAAGATATAGGAAAGTTGAATTTCTCAAAAGGTAGGTATGGATGGGTAGGTATGGATGTGTGTACGTACAAAAACCATTTTGCTTTCCTTGGTCTTTCATTTGGTTTTAATTACCATTGCTAATCATTTAATTAGCTATTAAATGGGTAAGTAAATAGGGGTTAAATATTGGCTTTTTTTAACAATACACTTAAATTTTGTAATCATTTATTTCTAATGATGTTAGTGGTTCGTTCTTTATTTTTGTAAATAATCGTTTTACAAAATAATGCTTGGTTACACAGTCGGAAGAATGTCCCGTTTTCGAGGGTTTTCACAGTATCAACATATAATGGTAAACAACATGAAGTCCCCTTTATGATTTGGATGGTAATTTATTAATCGTATAAGTACATCACGAAAAAAATATAGTTTTTTTCCCTGTTATGTTAATAATTTCGCTCATTTATCATACACTTCTAAGCCAATTTAGATATATTATATACAAAATTACGAGTGATTACAGTTTACAAATATGTCGAATATTATAGGACCCGAACGCGGGGAACTGGTGGTTGTGGGCGGGAGGAGAATTGATGGGATATTGGCCGTACACTTTATTCGCAGATCTTCGTTATCATGCAACGACAATCGATTTTGGGGAAAAAGTTTATTCCCAAACCATTCGTCCACACACGTCTACGTGGATGGGCAGCGGTCACTTCCCGATTGAAGGGTTTCGGAAAGCAGCATATCAGTTTAAGTTGAAATATGTTGATCAGTTTAATCATATACTTCCTATATTGAATTTAACATTATCAGTAGATAAACCCAAATGTTATGATGCTATAGTAACACTTTGGGTACTTATATGTACTTCGGAGGATCGGGAAATAATCCAAATTGTACTTAACAAAAATAGTTTAAAAGTGTGTTAAAGATATAATATGTTATCTTTTAAATTACATGCATCGTGTTTTCGATATATTAGCTTTTGCAAGGATATACTTACAAGTGTGTTATTTGACAACCTTAGAAATTGGGTTTGTCTAACCTGACCCATATTTTGATTTCCATCCTTAATTACGCATACAATTCAAATGACATTAAATATTTCGCAACAATAATTACATGCGACAATTTAATTACGTAACATTTCTACGACAATTTAATTACGTAACATTTCTACGACGGTTAGTCGTAAAGAACATAATTTGGTGACTTGAAACATAAACAATATTAAAATAAATATTAAGCTCGTGTTTTGTACGTAAATTAAATCAAAACCCAATATAAAAAGCAAAAACGTAAATTGAATTGACTCAGTAACATATAACTTGATCTTTGGTTAAAAACCCAAACACGACCCCTTTCCTTTTCCCTTCCGGAAGATAGTGCCGCTATCCTCCAAAAGATAGCCCCGCTAATTTGGGGTCCTGATCGAATTTTCCCAAAACTAGCCAAAATGTCGCCGCTATCTAAAGATAGCGCCGCTATTTCCTCCAGATCAGCCAAAATCCTGCAATTTTTCTTATAACTCTACCATTCCATAATTTTTGCAAATTATACAAGAAGGAATGTTAAATCCACTCACCTTAGCTTCCTTTTCGAGCTCAGTAGTCTTATATCATTGATGCTCCTTCCCTTTTTATTGTAACAAAACGAATACCGAATTAGTTATCTGAAATCACCAATTTTGTATCAAGTACTATAAGTTCAAAAATAACATCTTTATACAACAACTTACAACCAATTACTTGTATTCCAACACATATCAATTACCAATGTCTATAACTTCATTAAGTCATGGCTAAGTAAATCATAATGCATTTTCAACCAACTTGCACATTAAGCCCAAACAGGTCAAAATCAAGAATATTAAGTCGAGGATATAAACAACATCCTCCAAAGAGTTACACTACTTATACAACATCAAAATTACATAACTAACATGTTACTTGCATCCAATTGCAAGTTTAACCAACTTTGACCTAATTTAGGTCAATTTGCACATATTGACAACCAAACGGGTCAAGACTCGAAACTAACATAATCATACTTACAATCACACAACTAACACATTTATGATATGAAATTGATAATTAAAGTTTACAAGTTACCCAAGACTAAGGTCAACTTCCAGGTTTGACCAAAGTCAACAATTTATGAAATTAACTAGTTTATTACCAATTTCTATTCTAGTCAAACACTACCCAAAGTCTTGACATTCCAACAAAATCAACTAGCAAGTTACACGTCTATCCATTATCATCCTAACATGAATTTTTAGCCTAACAAAACTTCAATATCATCAAAATACACATTTTCATCAAATTGGGAAAAAATCATCTTCTTCCCAAGAACACTATTAATGGAGCTTTCGTAGGAGCTTCACCAAATGAGTTAAAACTATCAATATATCACATAACACTTGCAAGAACTCAAATAAACATTAATTATCTAACAATTTCGAATTCTAAGCAAGATTCAACAAAAACTCCATAAAACCCCATTAACACAAAAACCCTACTTCATCCATTCATCAAGAACTATAAACCCTAGTTAAAGAAGAAGAAAACTTACTTTATCTTACTTCTAATCTCGAAATCACAGTAGAAAAACAAGGGATTCAAGCACCAATTATTCAATTCTTTTGACAAAAGAACAAAAGAACCCAAATGCATGAGTGTGTGTGTCGACTAAGGCATGCAAGAGAAAGACATTTTTGGAAACTTCACTAAACACGTGTCCAACAAAAGAGAAAAAAAATCAGATTTTCAATTAAACACAGTATGATACTGACTATCTGGATCGCAGTTAATTTATTTAAACTATCGACTAACTCCAATTTTAACAATGAATTTATTTTTAGAACCCTGATTCAAAAGTGAACCGAAATATATAATATTATTTTAATATTTAAATATCTTAATATTCACTAATTTTAACCATTTGGTTAAAACACGTGTCCAACAAAAGAGAAAAAAAATCAGATTTTCACTTAAACACAGTATGATACTGACTATCTAGATCGCAGTTAATTAATTTAATATACCTAACTAACTTCAATTTTAACAACGAAATTATTTTTGGAACCCTGGTTTAAAAGTGAACCCAAATATATAAAAAAATCATTTTAATATTTAAATATCTTAATTTTCACTAATTTTAATCCTTTGGTTAAAATACAATTAAATTCAATTAATTCAAATAAAATCAAATAAATAATAAACAATTAATTATAACTTACCGAAAGTAATAAAATATTCTAGGCCGGGTCTCAGGATGTTACACTCAGAACCGAGAACCGATAAAATTTCTTCAATTGTTTTTGGTTTTTCGGTTTTGGACCGAACTGAATCTAGAACCAATTTTGCATGAAAATTAAAACCGATAACCAAATAAATTAAATTGCACGGGAGACCAAAAGCTCAACGCATCTCTTGAAATCTAAGATTGAACGACTACATGCTCATCATACCAAAACATAAAACCAGATAAATTAAACATGAAACAAAAATATTCCAAGAGTTATTCGTAACAAGAACTGTGTACTGACTTTCTAATCGATACAAAATTGTACACTCAACAACTTGCCTATAAACAAAAATAAATACTTGAAATTAGCCATAAAAAAGTTGACACGAAAACTACTAATTCTACCAAAGGGCCTTTGGCCTAGCGGTATGGTGTATGACTCTCAACCTTGAAGTCTGGAGTTCGAGTCCCGTCGTAGACATAGGTGGTAATTAGGAGTAGATTAGATTTGTCGTTTAAAAAAAAAAAAAAAAAAAAAAACTACTAATTCTGGTCGGCAACTATAACTCGGTCGATACCACACCAACTGCAACGGTAGTCCCTGTCCCTGATGATCGTAGAAGTACCCGAAAAAAGAGCTCGGCTATTTGAAAATTCATCCACGCAAACCTCTCCTCGCACCACCACCTGAGGGTATTATTGTAAATACAAACAAAAATAGTGTTCAAACGTGAAAACATTAATAATAAATTATAATTCTTAGAACTTCAATCCAAATGGAAATGCGAAATCTCCTATTTTTGTACTATTCTATGTTATTAACCCATTAATTAATTTGATGAACTTATATAATTACCCATTTTAGCTACCAAGTTACATTTTGTTACCAATTCTATCAACAAAAGACTCGTTCAAGTATTAGCGGTCTTGCTGAAATTAGTTTGGTGTTAATAGTTAGAATCCTTATCCTAAGGCGAAAATATAATTTGTAACATCATTTTGTAAACTCTGGTAAACTCAAACAAGAAACCTATGAATTTTTGTAAAACCAGAATTTGGTAGCAATAAAATGTTACGTATTTTGGATGAAATGTTATTTAAATATTGATTTGAAATTTGAGGTGTTACAACGACCACGTCCCCTTGTGTTATTTCAAGGAACAACGTTTTCTGCAGCATTCACTTCAAGGAATATTGCGGATCCTGTGGGACGGGACTCATGATTTTTCATTAAGAGCATACTGTTTTGCTCAGGCATTAGAAGATATACTTGCAAATCGCAAATTCTCTTACAAAGTAATATCTGATGCATGAAATGTGAAGTAAGTTTTCTCCAACATATCTTCATCTGTCAAAGGTTGTCCACAAAATTTTAGTTGTGAATATATCCTGAACAATGTTGAGCTATAATCAGCCACTTGCTTAAAATCATGGAATCTCAATGATATTCATTCTTCTCTGACAAAGTGAAGTAAAACCCTTTTCTGATTATCAAATCTTTCTTTAAGGGACTTCCATAGAATATATGGGTCTTCTATGTTTAAATATTTGTTTTTTAAACTAATATCAACGTGTTTACGAAGATTAAAAATTGACATCCATTTTTCTTGTGTTGAGCAATTGTTATTTTCATTTAAGATATCCAAGATACCCATGGATGCTAAATATGCTCTCACATCAGTGACCCTTGACATGTAGTTTTTTCCATATCCTTCTAAAGTAGTAAACTTAATCTTCGCAATGTTTGACTTTTTGTAACTATATAATTAGAACAAAAACAAGTTAAAAATTAGAATCCATATATATCAATATATGTAGTGCACAAAACAGAAGTGGGAGAACAAGCATCCCATACGTGAACACATAAGGATAAAATACATCATGAGATAGATTACTAATTAGGATGTCAAGTACTAAAACTAAAACAATTATGAAAATAAAGAGCGAGTGAATCATTCGTGATCTTGATTTTGAAGATGAAAGAAATTATTTTGTGGTATAAAAAAGTGTGGATGATGTGTTTATTTATAATGTAAAAATATATAGCTGTTGTATATATTTGTAATAGACATATTTGTAAAAAAAATTACATAGACATATTTGTAAAAAATATTAATTAGTGAATGTTAAATAAATTAATAATAATAATATGCATAAAAATAAATGTTAGTATACATAAATGAAAGTTAGCATACATAAATAAATGCTAGTAACATAAATAAATAAAAGTTAGATGCAATAAAAGCAAAAATTAGTAAGCATAAGTAAAAGTTAGAAAATATAAACGTAAATGTTAGTTTGCATAAATTAAAAGAGTTAGTAAATATAAAAATAAAATTAGTACAATAATAAATGTAAGTATGTTAGTAGTTCCAAGATTAGTAGTCCAAATGCCATCATAATGTCCCTGATAAGATGTGTTTGGTTTCATTTAGTTAATTATGATAATTATATTATAACTTACTGTTATAGAAAATGTTTACCTTAAGTAATTAACTTGATTAAGTGAATGTACCTTGTGATTGGGTTGATCTTCCTTGATTAAGAATTTTCATGCTGATAACGTGTTATAAATTAACTATAATTAAGGCACTATTAGCACTTCATGAAAGAACTTGCTAATTAAATAACAAGAACATAAGATGAAGAACAAGAACAAGAGAGGAAGAGAATTATGTAAACACTTATGAAAGTGTTGGGGTGCATTTGATTCATTCACTTCATAGGGTACTTATACTAAAAGTCTTACCCTTGATTAACATGTACATACAAATAAAAGGTAATTAGTAGACATAGATTTGATGGAGAGGACATGAAGGTTGAAAATATGTGCATCCATTTAATGATTTTGTCATTGCATATTCATAATAAATAGCAGATTCTTTCACTCTCTTCAATCTCACAAAAGTATTCTCCAATTGTGTAATTATTAAACATTTCAGGGGGTAAACTAATATTTACAAATCACACCCTATTTGAGGGGACTTTGTTAAAAATTCAATCCCCAGTCTTTGTCTTGTTTACACGTGCTGGAATACATAACTATGGAAGAGTAAACCTTGAATTCAACTAATCAGGTGTCAGTGAACACTAAACTTTGAATCATAATTGTACTATAGGTATAATCACATTGGATCTTACTCATTTCTTACCAATATATGAAATTCCCTCCGACCGAAAAAATGATTTCAAACAAACCGAATAAAGAACTGGCCTAGCTCGACTGAAAGGAGAGGAAGTGCCTAAAGGAACACATTTTATCGATCTTTTTTATAGGCCGTAACAAACAGGTCAATGAACTACTCCCTTGACCTAGCCATTGCTTCCGTTGGATCAATGGGATCCCAATCTCGATTTCCTAGGTGACATGCGGGTCACTAAGGCTCTATGCTTTTTGGGTGGGGGAATTTCCACTTAGTTGAACCAGACTTTGCCACTCACCTTCAAAGATTCAAGCCAATCGATTCAATAAAATGCATTAAGCAGACAAAGCGAGCAAAGAATTGTTGCCGTAAAAGCCTTCAAAGATTCAAGCCAATCGATTCAATAAAATGCATTAAGCAGACAAAGCGAGCAAAGAATTGTTGCCGTAAAAGCCTTCAAAGATTCAAGCCAATCGATTCAATAAAATGCATTAAGCAGACAAAGCGAGCAAAGAATTGTCGCCGTAAAAGATTATCTCAAATTTTCCTAGCAATAAGCCTCAGTTTGTCTTGTCCAGCAGAAAGGAGGAGACAGAAGGATGTATAAATACAGAGATGACCTATGTTTCACACGACGCCAGAAACAAACCAAGAAAATTTGTTCAACTCTTTTCGGGGTTTTTTGGTTTTAGATCGAACTGGAACAAGAATTGATTTTGCATGAAAATTAAAATCGAGAACCGAATAAATTAGATTGAACACTTCAACGCATCTCTAAAAATCTAAGATTGAACGACTACAAGCTCATATCAAAACATAAAACCAAATAAATTAAACATGAAACAAAAATATTCCAAGAGTTATTCATAACAAGACCTGTGTAGTGTCTAATCGATACAAAATTGTACACTCAATAACTTGCCTACAGATAAAAATAAATACTCGAAATTAGCCATAAAAATTTGACGTGAGCACTACTAATTCTGGTCGGCGGCTATAACTCGGGTTACCACACCAACTGCAACGGTTGTCCCTGATGATCGTAGAAATACCCGCCCAAGAGCTCGGCTATTTGAAAATTCATCCACGCAAACCTCTCCTTGCACCACCACCTGAGGGTAATATTGTAAATACACAGAAAAAGAGTGTGAGGAACGTGAAAACATAAATAAAAAATTAGAATTCTTGAGATTGCAAACCAAATGGAAATGCGAAATCTCCTATTTTTGTTACTATTCTATGATATTAACCCATAATTAATTGATTTGATGAACTTATATTATTACCCATTTTAATATTAGTCGTTATCAACAGCACCTAAGTTTGTTGCAAAAATAAGTAAAAATTTGTTTCTATTTTACACTATTATTGATGAATGATAATAAAATTAAGAATAACAAACCTCAACAATGGCGCTTTGCTTGGCCAACAAGCAACGCGGTGACTTCTTTGCAACTTTTCCCGTCTTGGAATCAAGCAACGCCACAATCTTTGCAACTCTTGCTACTTCCTTCGCATGGTGTATATGAAACTCCAACTGACAAACCCGTCAAAATTAGATTTGACAATTTTGACCCTTTTACTTACAAAAGTGTCAAATAAAAACAGCATAATTATTACCTGTGAGCCAATGAGAATTGGCATTTGGACATCTAAAACAAGGAGTTTTAACTCCAAACGGTTTGTAACTGCCACCGGGAAATCCGGGTGGCATAAAACACCGCCAGATAAGACGAAATTTGCATCGATGCCTTGTAAAGTAACTGCCACATTATCGCCAGCTCGTGCAATGTTACATGGTTGTGAATCACGTTCAAGTGATTTCACTGTTGCAATCTCTCCCCAAGGCAGAACAAGTACCTGAAAATTCAAAAACACAAAAATAAAATTAGCTATTTTTTATGATAATTATATTATAATACAGCCAATTGGGATTCTGTTTCTTGATATTTATTTATTTTCACATTTATCTTATTAAAAGTTACTAAATAAAATTCAATCTTAATTATTATCTAACAATAATAACATGTCCATTAATAAGATAGATGACATCATCATTTTATCAATTGATGGCATCATCATCATTTTGCTTATTATATATATAAAGATAAAAGATTACCACAACTAACTATTTAATGCTGATTATTTTATATGCATAATTAATTATTTAAATTATAATATTAATGAAAATGTACCTTGGTTCCATTACGAAGAGCACCAGCTTCTAACTTGCCACATGCAGAAACCTGACCTTGAGATGGCAGTTTGATGACATCACAAATTGGCATTAATAAAGGCTTGGAATATTCTCTAGCAGGCGGTTGTAGAGAATCAATAGCTTCCAACAAACTAGGCCCGTTGTACCTGCAATTTAACAACCAAAATAACCAATTATTTTAATTCATTCAAAAATCAAAACTTACACCAAACTATTTAAAGTGATCTAAATAAATAAATAAAAAAAACTATACGTGGGAGATCAGGCAACTTCTATAAATACATAAATAATAAATAATTACTTTCTTCCAAAGTAATTTTTTCTATATATAAAGGGAGCTGATCCTTAAAGAACAATTTCAGAATAACCTTTTCTATATATAAAGAGCAATTTTTATCCATAAAGAACAATTTTGTCCATAAAGAACAATTTCAGAACAATCACGCTCTTAGTGGAAGAGTTAAATTCAAAGTGTGGTAAAAGGAAATAAAGGGCATGATTGTCTTTTGGCATGAAATTGCTCTGTATAGAGAAAAATTACTATCTATTAAGCAACTCCCATATATAAATAATAAGTGCGTCCAAACAGATTACAAAAATTGTAATATATTAGTAATAATCAAGTTTATTTGATCAAAAAAATTTCTGAAAGGTTTTATGCATTAATAAAACATATTTGGTGATTTTCGACCTGTTTGACCCGTTTCCTTGAAGCTATTTTTTTAACCATTTGGACCATTACATATAAAAATTAAAACATTACGCAAACCAACCCATTAATTAATTAATTAGTGTCAAAGATGATCACAAAAATTATAACATTTTAATTCCATTGAAAACCACATTGGACGAATGGACGAATTTCAACCTGTTTGAACTTTGACCCATTTGAAAGAATTGAGATACTAAAAAAGCAAATAAAAAACAAGAAAACTAACCAAGACAACCGTGCATCAGAAGCCCGTTTGACCAAATTCTGATTCTCCATAGCACTCAACGGGACCCACACAACATTACAATCTCTAAAATTACAAGACCTCAAAAACACTCCAAGCTGCAATTTAATCATATCAAACCGTTCCTTCGAGTACTCAACAGCATCCATCTTGTTGACCGAGACAATAACCTGGTCAACGCCAAAGCTTCTAATCAGCTGTGCGTGCTCCCGTGTTTGTCCACCTGCACCATCGATCCCAGCTTCAAATGCACCGAGTGATGCATCTATTACCAGAATTGCAGCATCTGCTTGTGTGGCACCCGAGATCATGTTTGGGACAAAATCTTTGTGGCCTGGTGAATCGAGGATGACAACGTGGTAGTTATTTGAGTTGAAATATGCAACTGCAACTGTCATTGTTATTCCTCGTTCTCGTTCTTCAGTGCTTTCGTCTAGTGCCCATGCATATGCAAATGAGCCTTTTCCCTGATTTAAAAAGAAAAAAAAAAAAAAAAAAAACGACTCATAAATGTGGTGAAACGGAGTAAATTAGAGGTGGTGATTTTGACCCGTTTAGTTAGGAATGGGTTGATTTCAGTTAAGATTTATATCTCACGGGTGAAATGTGTGATAAAACTTAGCTTAAAAGAAACAAGTCAAATGTTTTGAAAGTTGCGCAAATGTATTTTTTTGATGCATTTTAGTATTTGGCACGTTATATTATGTATATAGAAAATCTTAGTATTTGGCACATTATATATATATATATATATATATATATATATATATATATATATATATATATATATATATATATATACTTCCTCCGTATCAAAATAAGTGACACACTTTTCATTTTGGGGTGTATCAAAATAAGTGACACACTTTAAAAACTTTCCTCATTTGGTAAAATTAGTGGGACCCATACCCACTAACTATCCACTTTAACTAAGTGAAATTACTTTTATACCCTTACTTTTACTTTTAAAACTCATTTATATCACTTTATTTAAGAAAAGTGGGACCCATCCTCCACTAACTATGTACTTTAATCTATTTTAACCCCTATTTTAATCTTTTACCTCAAAAAACGTGTAAGCCCATTTGTGTCACTTATTTTGATACGGAGGAAGTATATATATATATATATATATATATATATATATATATATATATATATATATATATATATATATAATTTGAAAAAGAATACGTTATTGTTGAAAAAATAATTTTATTTAAAAAATTATGTTATTATCTGAAAAAAATAAATTTGAACCACATTCGAGTATTTGGCACATTATATACAGAAAGGATGAACTTTTTGAACAAAAACAGTGATGTAAAAATCGATCTAGGCGGTTATCGGCGGCCAAACAAGTAATAGGTGAAATTTATAGGTCAAGGTCAAAATCAGTCAAAAATGGTCATGGTTAACGAAAGTCAAACTTACTTAAAAAAAATAAAAATCAATATTAGGGTTTTTATTGACTAATTTTATGATTGTATGATGGAATTGTGGTTTTTATTTTGAACATTGTTAAATTTTTTGCATGGTTATTGACCAGTTAGTTATTCTATTAGGATATTGCGAATATTTATTTATATAAAAAATAAATTACTTTGTATTTTATGGTACACGCCTAGAAATCAACCCGTTTTTACCCGGTACCCGACCCGCCCATTCTGAGTAAAATAGAACCATGCTAATGAATTAAAAAATAAACCAAAAAACAAATACCTGTAACTTAGCCTCCTTTTCAAATTTGTGCATTTGTTTCTGAGATATTTGACCTAAAAGGTGTAACAGCCTTCCTGAAAGTGTTGACTTTCCAGAATCCACATGACCAACCTGACAATATCATAAAAGATTATAATTTTCCATTTATTAAATCATTTTTGTAAAATTATAATGTAGCAAAACTTACTATAGCAAGATTTAGCTGAGTCAAACGATCTTCAGCTTGGTCAACTAGCATCCATTTCTCAGGTTTATATTGTGAACGAGGCACAATCTTCTTATCAGATATTTTGGGATTCATAGTCATATTGTTTAATTCACTTGAAATCATTTGTGTTTGTGTTTGTTTGTCAGATTTAGGAGCATGCAATTTTTCCTTTGAGATTACTGACGATGAACTGTCAGAACGGTTAGCAGTTGACTTTAAGTTGTTCTTGTTTATTGATTTGGTGGAATTGATGTCAGAAGTTGACAGATTATTCACATTTGGTGCCACTGTTTAATTGAAAAATATATAAATATGTCAGATTTAAACTACAAAACTAAATATTTGTCATGTATAACAGTAACCATACAAAATAAAGCTACAAAAAAATTATAATGAAAGCACGTTTATTTATAGTTACACATGATACATATAAATGTTTATACACCAAGTATGTGTGTGTGTGCGTGACTTAATTTTGAGAAAAAAGTATTTTTATTTTTACACTTTAGCTAATTACTAAACTACGCTCAATATAGAACTCTAAATCTTAAACAAACACTATTTCATCCTAAATCTTAAAAATAAAATAAAAAACATGCCAGCATTTTTGCACAATTGAATGCCATGTCAGCAAAAGATAACCGTTTCAACTGGTTATAGGCGAAAAATATACATGTTTGACAGTGAAAAAAAATAGTGTAGGGCACAAATCGAGACGAGAATAAAGTTTAGGGACTTATTTTGAAATAAAAAAAGAATACCTTTGGAACCTATTTTGAAAGATCGCATTCCCATAGAAACCACATCATCTGGAGATGGGATATCAAACTTGAAAGGGGCTGCAATCATCAAAACAGCCAAAGTCCAAGGGTCATTAATGTAAATTAATTTATTCAAAAGAATTTTTGTATCTTAGATGGCTTTTTGTGTCAAGAGTTTGTGCAAACCTATGTTAATCTTGTCATGTTTTTCAGAAATAATGACATTATGTAAATCATGAAATTGTGCTCGATTATTTCCATCAAACTGAAATAATTCACCCTGTTTTGTTGAAGAATCGTCTTTTTTTGATCGATACGCAAAAAGAGATTTTGCGGTTATTGATGCTCCAAAATTTGTGCATATATCACCAACTGCATTTAAAAAAGTCTAATCTATAATAAGGAAACCCTAGAATTATTTTATTTCTTTTAAAAAAAACTAATTCCCAAAAGTATCAACTCCCTGAATTTTAAGTTACTATTTAGCATGATATTGTGTGTGTGTGTGTGTACACATATACAATTATACATATACATATAAGCGATCAGTTTCCCACAATCATGATCAAAATAGTGTTGGACAATGTAGAATAAAACTGTTAATTTTAAGAGGTCTTAAAGTGAATACATAAATGCTATATAATATAGAACAAAAATTAAAATAATTCATTTATGGAAGTATTAAAATAAATAAAAATGCATACCTTGACTTGATTGACCATTGGTTGACCTTTTGACCAACGGGTTGCGAAGTACACCACAAATATCACATGCAGACATATATTCTTCATTATCATATGTACAAATGGGACAACGCCAAACATTTTCTCGCACAATTTCTTGTTTTATTACAATTTCTTGTTTTGTTTCAGGAGAGTCCCAAGCTGTAAATAAATATCATAATTAATTATAATGAACTCAACAAATTCAGGAGATTATAATAAACCATGTAATTAGGATAATAAAAAGTAAAGTAGAATCATATGGCAGTTAAAAAGGTCAAGAAAATATTGTGAGTTGAACTAATTACCAGATTCGTGTTCATCTGTTGCATTTGCATAATTATAATCATAATTGTCTTCATGGCAATCATCATAAATATCATAATCTTCATCAAAATCAACTCCATATGATACTTTACGAGGCATTTCCTGGTGAAAATAAATATTAAAAACCAAATACTTCATAATACAGATATAATTTAATAAAATAAACTTTATTATGCAGACTAAAATCACAAATCAAAACAAATAAGAATAGTTTTAAAATAAATACCTTGAGTGTGATGCTGTTGCAGTCTGAATCAAGATAAATACATCATCATAAGCCTTCCAATATGATAAATAGAGTAACACGATGCAGATATGCCAAAAGGATTTGACGACTTAACATCCCACTGAATATTTTCTGATTTAATAACCTTTATCCAATAAATGGCTGCCACATCAACAATTAACTGAATAAACATAGAGTTGTTGCATAATAATTAGTATGTGTACTCTTTAATCCAACCTATTAACAAGCTATGTTTCTTACATAATTCATATACAGTTTAGTCATCTTTGTTGCCAAAACTAAATAATTAAACAAATAAATTTAAGAACAAGTCACCAAATCATGAATTTATTATTTATATAATATAAACAATAAAATAAACATGCACATTGAAAGCTAGCAGTTTACAGTTTACATTGAGATCCTCCTAAAAATTCAATCTTTAGTGTCAATTTTGTCTGTGCAAATGCACCACGAGAGAAGCTTTTCATAAAGTTCAATGCTTTCAATTTCTCTCAAAAGATTAAATTTTCAAATCAATGTGAATATAAAGAACATAATAGTTAAACATCACATCATGCATAATCATACAAACTTATGAAACCGCAGAAGAGGCAAATTAGGGTTTCAGTGTATTTACAAAAATTCGTAAATTCAACATCAAGTTCAATCAAATTTGACCTCTAGGGTTTTGCGAAGTTGTCAATTTGATTTAAAAAGTTCAAAATTTGTATCTAATTGAATGAATCCAGATATAATGCACATCAAAAAGACATCAATTAATATACAAATCGATAAATTAATATAAAATTAAACCGGCTATAAACGAATGAGAGAGCTTACCAGTGAAGAGTGTTTGCTGGAGATTTAAAAGCAGAAAATAATGTTAAATCTTAAGTTTTGATTATGATAACGCAATCACGAGACAGAGATGGTCGGCTAGCGGTCGATTCTGTTTCAGATGATCGACGAAGGGTTCGAAACGAATTATGATTTGTAAAAGTAAGTCCCTCTACTATAAACTACTTTAATAGCTAAACCATAGGTATGATAAAAGGAAAATACCATCTAGGTTTTTATTTAGGCAAGTGATCATTCTACATTCAAAGTCTTTTTCATTTAATTTAATTAATCAGAAATAAAAAATATTACAGTATAAGTCTCAAGTTAGTTGTGTTTAGAGCATGTCCAATGGAGGTTATTTAAAAGTTTATTACTGTTTGGATAAGTTTTTGTATAACTTTTTATCATTCGAATAGAAAGTTTTTGTTATTATTTAAATAAGCACTTAACATTCTCTAACTTCTTAATAATCATTGAATAGGTACTTTATGGATAAGAAAAAAGCTTTTAGTAAGAATTACCAATAGAGAGCGTTTTTATAAATGGCTTTTTGGTTAGTGGAAAGATGATTTGACATAAACTATAAATCATTATAAGATTAACTATTGAGGATGGTCTTATATCAAAGTTGAGAAAAAAATAATACTATAAATTATAAAAGGATGTTCTAAAATATATATTAAACTATATTTAGTTAAGTGGTTATTTACTAAACATATCTCGAATAATATTAATTAATTTAAATTTCTAACATTTTAGAAGATTAATTAAATACAACCTTTTGTTTAAATATAAAAATTATATTTATTAATTGCATCTTGATGTAAGCCCTGTTATAAAATAACATTGTATTTAACGTTAGAAAATTATATATTTATTATTTATTCTTTTTTACAATTATAAGACACTCCCATAGAAGGAGTCAGTTGCTTCAGTCACAAGCGATGAGTTGGAGACCGATGGCACGACCAGACACATGACCTAAGCCCAAAAATCCATTCACAAACAACCAATAATATTAACTTAACAAGCGTAATTATATTGCGCGTTGCTTCGGAATTATTTTCTTTATTTTTGTGCAAGTTACTTTAATAAAGATGTTATATTGAATTTATTTACTGTTGAAAATTATCTTTACTATCGAGATTATCTATATATCTAAAAAAATTGAGTTCCAATTTGATGTTGTATTTAATATCATGCATTTAATATTAATAATAATATTATATAAATATATTTATAAAAACAAACTCATGCCACCTAAACTTATATAATATTAATAATAATATTATTGCTACCTCACACATCTTCCATTGCATTGATCGTAACAAATTTATATTATGGGTTTTTCTAACGTATGCCCCTAGGGCATACGATAAGGCAATCAATGAAGAAGTAATTTCCTTTTAAGCATATAACCGTATAAAATGCATCTTCTAAAAATGGTAGGAGTTAGAATTCATTAATGTTATTCAATACATATTAGAAAATTACTGATTTATTGAATGTTATTATTGTATGCCCCAGGCATACGTTAGAAAAACCCTTATATTATTAATGCCATGAAAATTAAAATGGTTGAACTTATTCTTATCATTAACGTTTCTCGATTACATAGTTTCAAAACTATAAAGATTTTATGATTGTCTTTCGATTACAACATGATACAATAAATGTGGTTGACTTTCAGTAACTATGAAATGTGGACGGATAAAAGGAACTATGAACTGTAATTATAGACAAAATAAATCACAATAATCAATCTTACGGTGAGGTGGCACATGTGTTTCAAAATGTGAAACATATGTGTTTCAAACACATTTGTTTCAAGTCACGAAACACATGTGTTTCACTGAAAACATGAGTTTCTAAAACACATGGGAGCATACGAACTACGAAGCACATGTGTTTGAGAAGGTGAAACACATGTGTTTCAAGTCACGACCACAACCCCCGTTCACCACCACCGACCACCACCGGACGCCACCTCCGGCCGCCGGAGGTGGGTGGGGTGTTGATGTATTGAAGCACATGTGTTTGTAGTGATGGTAGTGGTGGTTTGAATCTTGATCTTGACCTTTGACTTATTCTTGATCCAAGGGCTATTAGTTGTCCCTTGGGACTTGATAAAATCTTTGTACTACCTTGAATAAACCACCTATTATCATATATGTAATAATCATATAATTAACGATTCATATTTGTTAACTATAAAATTTACGTTCAGACAAATTACCGCCTCCCGTGATTTTTCACGACTTATTATCTCGTGCATTATATAGTAATGATAGTTTCATTGAAATTGAATCATACCAAAAGCATATATTATCGACTTATTATCTAGAAAAATACTTGCAAACATCTAATATATGAAGTTTTTCTGATTTGTAAACCTTAATTGATCTACAGTATACCTTAATTGATATATTCAAACCGTTAAGGGCTAACACCCACTAAATAAAAAACCAATAGAATCGAAACCATTGGGTCTAAAAATCTTAAAACCTAAATTAGCGGATTGAATTCGGTTTGAGCCTAAAACCGCCCAAACCGTCCAATGCATACCTCTAATGGCACCTTTTTTGTAATCATTATATTATTTGAATTTGCGCTATTTGTTATTCTAAGCTTTTGATCTTATTATCCCCTCAATGTATACTTGGGTAAGTCATAGTAAGAACTTTGCCTTTTCAAATCCCAGACGGAAAGGAAGTCGAAAAAAGATTGTCTATTATGGTATATGTAATGATCATACAATTAACGATTCACATTTGTTAACTACAAAATTACGTTCAGAAAAATTACTGGCCAACTGTGAATTTTCACGAATTATAACCTAGTGTATAGTATAAGAATTAGCATTACCCAAGATACAATATTTTACAATCACCTAAAATATACCAACTTCCCATTATCGACATTGACACTACCAAAAAAAACATTTGGATACAAACCGTCTATTAACAAACACTAAGTTTAAACAAAATAGAACCACCATTATCAACTACTTAACGTAAAATTATACCCAAAATTAGGCATGTAAACGAACCGAACGAACACGAACGGGGCCTTGTTCGTTTTCGTTTGTTAAGGTAAAAATGTGTTCGTGAACGGTTCACGAACACTTATCGAACGAAACTTTTTGTGTTCGTGTTCGTTTGTTAAGAAAATTTAATGTTCACGAGCAGTTCGTGAACGAGGGTATCAAACATAAACGAACACAAAGCCGGGTCGCCACGTCTCCGTGAAAATGAAACAAGTACTTTTTAAGAAATACATGAGTAGCTGGGGGGTTGTGCATCGCATCACTGGGTCCATGATGTCTTTTTCAATATCAGAGAGCAACACATGCAATCTAATAGAGACGTGGCGACCCGACTTTTAATCGGTTTAGTAAGGGTTTTTCGTTTTCTTTAACCCTGTCACACCCTCCTCACTCGAGCTTACTTTATCAATTTTCAACTACACCCTCATTTCATTTTACCATGTGTTTAGCTGAATTGCTCACCTATACCTATGGACCCTCACAGTATGTCATATATTGTAGGTGGCTCCTGGGGAAGATCATGCCGGTTATAGCAGATCATAGGAGTTATTTGAGAGTGAACTATAACGCTCATGTGAAAATAATTAGCATTTATGATGTTACATTGTAACAATGAATCACATGGATTTTTCATCGGAAATGTATGTGTTTCTGGCATAAGTTGTTGCCTTTAAGATTGAAAAATTTAGGCACAGCAACTTCAACAATTTTGGTAATACCGGACTCACATAGAGTAACCGTTAACACACCGTATGAATCGGTAGTCGTTTGCACAACCGTTGATTCAAATGTGTGACATGCGTTTAGAGTTGGCACAATTTTAGCTCTAGCAGGATTTCCACTCAATCCTCGTGAAGCACCAGATTCTGATGCCACTATGAGTGTTCCGATGAATTCACGGAGATTCATTTTTAATAGTGTATGTGTCTTAATATTGGAAATATTTGGTGTGAGACCTAGACACACTGTGCATTGAATTAAGACGTAACCCGTGGCAGGAGGTTAATGATTTCAATATCAACATACTCCGAATGAGCAGTCGATAGATTATGTGCTACGTCCCCTGATGAATTGAAACATATTCCTGTAGAGAGGAATCTAAGTGGATGGTGGTGGAGTGCATTTGCTTTATTGGGCCAATAAAGTCTAGCGAAACATTCAACAAATGAATGATCACCTGTTTATGAGATTGCCCGGTTTGTTGGCTATTTGGATGCACTCAAAGGTGTGTTTTCTTGGTATTATCATGTTTTCACATCACCTTGCACTCACCTAAATCTATACCCTAGACTTATACCCTCACATTTACCAATCGGCTAAAAGGTATTTCCCTTGGAAGGTAAGGCCGCATCTGGCAAACCATGGGAAGGTATTGTCTTTGAAAAAGATTGATCGTTTAATTATTCACACGAGTATAAAAGTTTTGATATTATAAAGTTTCTCCCCCTGGAAATACTAATTCTCCCCCTAGAATTAATATTTCTCCCCCTCGACAAATCGAAGATAGAAAAAACTGTGTAGATCAGAAATGTACCTTTAATTGTAGTGGAGGAGTGGAGAAGAGGTTTTTGCAGTTGCGTATTTACTGGATAACGGGTTCTAAACATAATTGATTAGAAACCATTTGTCATTGAGAACCAGGTTTCAAGCTAAAGTACTTGAAAGCCATTTCTTTGAAGTTCGGGTCATACAATGTAGTGTGTAAGAGCAATCCTACGCTGAAACGCGAGTTATACACTGAATTGTGTATAAGTCATCCTTCTGCAAACACATCAAACAACTTTTGGTACCCATTTTGTTTTGGGGCCGACGGTGTTAGTGGTTGAGTGAAACCATTGAAAAGTTGTATCAATTTGATTTATAGATTTGGAATTCCAAGAAAAATTGAAACTTGATGTTTCACTTTCAAATAATTTCCGGGGAATTATTTGAGATTTTGGAGTTTTAGGAACCCATATTTCTTTTAAAATTGTGGGTGTTTTAGGAGATGTTTTTGGCACTTAAGTAAAAGTTGATAAAGATGCCAAGGAAAGTAAATCGTTTCTCGAGTATTTTACAGATTTAGTTTTGGAAAAGATTTTCTTTGAAGGTGTAGAATGTTTCAAAACGGCTTTTGGTTTAGTCTTACAAGTTTCCGAAGATGGTGATTTCACAAACAACTTCTTACTCTTTTGAAGTGAATAAGTTGTGAATTGTGAGATCCTTTTGGTAACATGTTTTGAAAATTCACCGGTGTAAATCTTAATCGAAACTTGTACTACTTGTTTTCCTTTGACAAAGATTTTAGATTTAAAACTTTCTTCTAGCTTAATTTTCAAACCTTCGTTTTTATTTTGAGACAAAGAAAGATCTGTTTCAAGAGATGTAATTTTATCTAGCAATTTTGTTTTCTCAATATTAAAAATATTGATTTGTTTTTGTAAATCAGATCAAAAATAACATTAAAGTTGTTTGATTTTATCAGTCAAAATACAATTTTCAGCACAAACAGAAGCATATTTTTCGATGTTCAAAATATTAACAGTATTTGTGTCATGTAGTTTCTTTGTTAATTCAGCAATCTGAAGTTGCTTTGTTTCAGAATCTTTTGTTAGAGTTTCAATCTTCAAGAATAATGCTTTATTTCCATAAACTTCTTGGTTGAGTTTAAGTGTATCATTTGTGTGACCAAGTTTGGCACTCATTTCCTCAAGATGCTTGATATGGGAATTCAATTTATTTTCAGTTAATTCTTTGATTTGTGAGTTTAAAGATTTAAACTGTTTTTCATTGTCGTCAAAATCTTGTTGTTTACGTGCCAAAGCATTTTTAGTACTTTGATATTCATACCATGTCTTAGTGTATTGTTTGTGATTGTGATCATGCCTAGCCGTCAATTCTGATACTTGAGTTTGTAAATCCAGATTCTCTTGTTTAAAACTATATTTTGTTTAATATAATGAACAAGTTGATCACCTAAATGAGCATTTTGTTCATTTTGTTTTTCCAAATCGTTTAAACGTACTTGAAGTTGAGTATTTAAATCTTTTTCAAATAAAATGGTTTGTTTTAAAGAATCAACTTCAGATATCTGAGTTTTAACAAAACAAGTATCAGGACCAATGGAATCATCGGATTTTGATAAGAGAGAACTGATTACCTCGTTTTCCTTGTTGGCTTTTTCAGTGAATCTATCAGAAACCTCAACATTTTCTTTTGCCATAAAGCACAAATTTGCTACTTGTTCTTCATCTTCAGCCAACACTTTTCCAGTCTCAATTTGTTTAGCCATCAACATCTTACGTTTAAAATACTCTGAATCACGAACGATTGATTTCTTTGTAGCATCCAAAGGTGTGATGGTCGACTTTTCAATTGAGACTGCAACTGATAGATCAGGGTTAATGTTGGATGAAGATCTCAGATTATTGTTTGTAGGCTTTGAATTATATTTCTTCTTATAGTTTGAGATAAGTGACATAGCATGTAGTACTTTTTGAAGTTCTTGTTCCAAATCATCATTTATAGATGGTGTAGGTTTTTCCATTTTTGCGATTACTAGGGTTGATTGAGTTCTCGGGTTAATAAGTATGAGAGCTTGTGTTTTTAAAAAAATGTAATAGTTTGATTCGAGAAGTGTAAAAATTTGCAGGTTTGGATAAAAGTTCTCGTGTTAAAAACAAATGAAAATTTTCTTTTAAGATCTTAAAAAAAATGTAAGAGTTAAAAGTGTTTAAAATGTTTAAAAAGTTGAGAACTTGATCGGGTTTGGGGAAAAGAAAAAAAATATTTAAACGTTGAGGATTTCGGGTTTTGATGTTTAATTTGATTTAATAGAATTTGGGCCAAAAATATAAAACGATTAAAGTTTGTTGATATTGGGTTAAAAAAATTTTAAAAGTTTTGTGTTTGGGTTTTAAAAAAAATATGTAAAAATTTTACGTTCGGGTAAAAAAAATAAAATGTATTAAATTGGTTTTTGGGCTTAGATGGTTGAAAAACAATTTGGTCTTAGAAGATTGAAAAAAGATTTGGGCTTAAAAGATTGAAAAATGATATGGGCTTAGAAGGCTTAGATGGGCCGAAGTCATTGTTGGTTCTGAATTGAACTTGGGCTTTTAGTTAAGAATTAAAATTGGGTTGATTTTGGGCCAGGCAGTATGTGTTCTATAGAAAAACCAAGATCTGTTTGGGCTGTAAAGGTACGAACGAAGCAGACGAGTCAAATAAAAATTGGGTAATCTTAATCTCAAATCGAAGCAGATGAGATGAATCGAAGCATACAGAGATATTCTCGAGTCGAAGTCTGGATCCAAATCAGTCGAGACGAATGTCGAAGTCTGATTCCAAAACAGTCGAGACGAATCGAAACAAATCGAGCAGGAACGGGAATCAATTGATAAAATCGGAATCAATTGATAATCAAGAACGGGAATCAATTAAATCAATATGTGAATCAATTGAAAGTGATTAGGTTTGTGAATTGTAGCTTTAATTGATAATCAAGAACGAAGACTTTCAAAAGCTGAGATCTTTGTTCTATTCGAATGAAGCCGAACTCTTGATTTTGAAAATGCCTCTACTGGTTGGCAGGGTTGTCTCTATCAACTCACTGGGTTGGGAATTAGACTCTTAGCCGAATACAAGAATTGATCGAACACTTTAAGCCGAAGACCTTGAGATCGAACACTTGATGTAGCCGAAAACTTTAAGCCGAGCCGAGGTCTTGAGCCGAACAAGGAGTTCGAGCCTAACTTTGTTCGGTCCGAACACATTCAACGTGTTCTTGATGCCGAGAACTTTGACGGACATTTCAAAAATTACTTTTTGGTTTCGATTTTGCTCAATACTTGACCAAATTTAATGAATCCAATCACAATATGCTCGAAATTCCTTTTCTATCGATCGAATCCAATAATATTTCTCAATCCATAACAAATCAAATCGAATTTTGCAAATTACAGTCAATATTTTGAGTTTTTCACTTTTTCACAAAAATCACTATATCATGATCAATTGTTGATGGATTTGAGTGAAATTTGATTCTATTCTTATTAGAATCACTAGAGAAACATGAATCTTCAATCAAATCATCAATTCTAAACGAAAATTTTGATAATTAAAATCACAGAGACGAACGAACTTTTTCACCAAAAATCTCAGATCTGGATCATTTCACCACGAAATTGGATTTACTCATTGAAGGATTAAGCTCTGATACCAATTGAGAGAGCGAATGAGATCGAAATGAGCTTAATTCATGGTGATTTGGTGAAGATTGAAGAATCAAAGTGTGTGTGAAAGTGTGTGTGTTCTTGAGAGAGAGATGTAGATGGAGGGAATGCTTTCAAATGATAATTCAATAAAAGTGATGGAAAGCTTACATTCTAAGTCATCACAAAGGTATTTATACCCCACCTCTAAACTTGACTAACTAAGCCTAAACACATAATTAAGCTCAAAACTTAGTCCTAACATAAACCCTAACCTTAAAAACCATAAAAAAAAAACCGCATTCGGTTTGTTCAATAATGAAAATCGAAAAAACAATGACATCCAAACCCTAAATCTTCCAAAAATACCGAACAAAACTTAAATCTTTCCTATTGTCTTTCTTCTGGTGAATCCCGACCCCGAATTCCTCATTTTTTTTGGCTTCGATTGTTTGATTTCTGTATTTTCCGTCGATGTGTTTCCACTCGTCGCCGATGTATCTGAAGACAGAGAGCGTACTAGGTGGTGGGTTTGTTGATAACTGACAAGATGTTTATTTCTATTTAAATTAAATGAGATATATTCCTTATTAGACGCATTTTTTTTGGACGGAAATACCCTTGATGCTAACTTTTTTTTTTTAAATAGGCGCCTAAATTTAAAGTTTTCCCTTTTTAATCTCATCCACCCATCTTAAAAACTAATGATAAAAAATGGTTCTCGCAATAATGTGAACGCTCACCTATATATATATATATATATATATATATATATATATATATATATATATATATATATATATATATATATATATATATATATATATATATGAATGAGTTCCATTGAGAATTAATATATTGGGTGAGAATGCGAGAATAGATCTCATCCGTTGACTAGGGCGGATTTGGGGCTCACGGCCCGGCAAAGTCTGCCGCCCGGCACGAGGGGGGCACATGTGCCATATTTAATCATCGATGATTAATGTGTAATCATCGATGATTACCCCATGATTATAAAAATTCTCACATTCTCAAAGGAACCCTCCCATATATATATATATATAGGCAAAGGTTCATGCGAGAAGGGTTTTTTTACGAGAAATGCGAGAACCAATATTAACCATTAGATTAAGAGATCAAAGGTTGTGATTGAATGTGGCACTTTTGTAAATAACTGAATTATTATGGTTTAATTATAAGAAGGAAAAGGGTAAAAGAGTCAATTTGGCTTCTTATTATTTATGAAATAAACCATTTAATTTAATTAATTAATATAACAAACACTCCATCGTCACATATTCACGTACACACACACATTTGTGTGTGTGGTTTAAAGTTTCTCTCAAATACTTTCCCCTTTCTTCCCCAAAAATCCGGCGACCATCACCACCGCCCACACCACCGCCACCCTCACCGCCAACGCCTTCACCACACCTGACAGCATCACCGCCACCCTCACCATTATTGTTCGGTCGTTCGCCTTCTGCTCGTCGTAACCAACAACCGTCTCCACCATTCCACTGCATCCCCACATGTTTGATGTTTTTCATGTTGAAGATCGGCCAATCTGTTCGTCGAAAGTTTTGTTCGTGCCAAAGCAAGAACAATCGAAGCAGATCTGTTCTTTTATGTTCCTCTCTAACCGCTTGTGAGCACCGATCTGCGGCGATTGATGTTTTTCCTGTTGAACAAGGGCCTAAGAATATAAACACCGGAAATCCACTTTCCGGCGAATTCGGCGCCGACAAAAAATAGGGTTCCGGTGAAGGTCACCGATGTAACTTATCCATTTTTTCTGATTTTATATTCTTTGATGTCAGGGCCTTATCTGCCACCAGCAGATCTGGTCGTCTATAAAGGTTCATTGATGAATATCGCCAGATCTGTTCGTCAAGGTTCATTGATGAACATCGCCGTCTACAAAGGTTTATTGATGAACATCGCCGTCTACAAAGGTTCATTGATGAACATATCCAGATCTGTTCGTCAAGGTTCATTGATGAACATCGCCAGACTTGGCTTCCTGCGAACAATGCAATTAGGGTTCCGGTGAAGATGCTAGATCTGGTTTCGTCCCTCGTTCATATATATTCCAGTTGGTTTATTGGGTTGTTGTGATTTTTAATAAAGTTCAAAGTTGTAACTCTTTATTTTTGTAATTCATGTTTTCAATTCTTCAAACTTTTTTATGAACACAGTAAGTAGGTTTGTTGTGTTTGTAGTTAACTAGTTATATATAATTATGTTCACTAGCAATATAGTAATGATGTTCATTAGTATTCTAGCTTCCTATGATTTCAGCAATGAACAAATAATAATACAAGCTTAACAGCGTCACCAATGAACGAATGGTAACAAGAAATTTCACCAATGAACAAAACATATTAAATTGGTAACCTGAGTTTACCGATAATTAATAAAATCATAAAAAATATCAAAAAGTGAAGAACCTTTACGTTTTTCTGGGCAGATCCAATAAAATAGGATGAGAAGTTACAAGTAATTAAGGAATTAATTTTTTTATTAAATGGTAATTTCTGGATTTTTATATAAAGACAATCCAACCCTTTTGATTTTAAATCTTAATGGGATTAGATTAGAGGCTAAGATCACTTCTCGCAAAAAAATCACTTCTCGCATGAACCCTCCACTATATATATATATATATATATATATATATATATATATATATATATATATATATATATATATATATATATATATATATATATATATATATATATATATATATATATAGGGGAGGGTTCCATTGAGAATTGATATATTAGGTGAGAATGTGAGAATTAGGCAAAAAGACGCGCGGTGGCATTTTTGTAATTAAGTCCAACTTTTCTGTCCCACACGCGGTGACATTTTTGTAATTACGTCCAACTTTTCTTTAATCATCGATGATTAAACTGGGTGTAGTGTTTTAATCATCAATTATTAAACTATTGAGATTGTTTTTAATCATCGATGATTAATCTTGACTATATGTTTAATCATCGATGATTAAACTTGAGTTTGGGTTTAATCATCGATGATTGAACTAGTCTGAATTTTTTATAAAATGCTCTTTAACTACTAATGATTAATCTTTGACATTTTTTTTAATCATCGATGATTAAACAGTTTAATCATCGATGATTAACCTTGTCTCCGTTTTTTAGATTCTTAATTCTCTATAACATGCTGTTTAATCATCGATGATTAATCTTGACTATATGTTTAATCATCGATGATTAAACTTGAGTTTGGGTTTAATCATCGATGATTAAACTGAGTGTAGTGTTTAATCATCGATGATTAAACTTTATCTGTGTAATAATCATAAGATGCTCTTTTAATCATCAATGATTAAACTTGACTATATGTTTAATCATCGATGATTAAACTTGAGTTTGGGTTTAATCATCGATGATTAAACTCAGTGTAGTGTTTAATCATCGATGATTAAACTTGACTATATGTTTAATCATTGATGATTAAACTTGAGTTTGGGTTTAATCATCGATGATTAAACTGAGTGTAGTGTTTAATCATCGATGATTAAACTTAATCTGTGTAATAATCATAAGATGCTCTTTTAATCATCGATGATTAAACTTGATAATGTGTTTAATCATTAACGATTAAACTTGGGGTTGGGTTTAATCATCGATGATTAAAAACAATCTCAAAAGTTTAATAATTGATGATTAAACACTACACCTAGTTTAATCATCGATGATTAAAGAAAGTTGGACTTAATTACAAAAATGCCACCGCGTGTGGGACAGAAAAGTTGGACTTAATTACAAAAAAGCCACCGCGCGCGTGAGGAAAGTTGGCCTTAATTACAAAAATGCCACCGCGCGCGTGAGGGCTGGAAGGAGATGAGAGGCTGAGATCTATTCTCACATTCTCACCTAATATATTAATTCTCAATGGAACTCACTTCTATATATATATATATATATATATATATATATATATATATATATATATATATATATGTTTCGAAATTCCCATATATCAAAATAGTTTTGATATATTCCTCCGTTATAATATTATGTAAAAAAAATGTATATTTAAATATTATAATAAGATATAATTAATTAATTATTAAAAGGCGCGTCCTCGCATTTTAGTAGAATTAAAATAAATTATATAATACTTTAGTTAAATAAAATTAAAAGTCTAATTTTATATTATATAAAAGTTTATGTATGTACAACTAAAGTAAAATACATTATCAGTCATGTCACAAGTAGGCTCACCCATAGTCTATTGCATATAAAGGATGAAAAGGAGAGATACAAGATCTCTAACAGGGTTGAGTTTTTAACACGCCTTGCGCTGACCTTCCCCGCTGCTTCCCTTGCTTCAGAATGGAGCTACTGAACGGACTTGATAGGATAATGTCAAGAATAAAAGTATAATCATAACAATTAAACAAAACCTCTCGTTTAATAATAAATGTGAAAGATTGTGCTCTCCATGAAAGACACGCACTCAAAGTATAATCTGATTAACGAAGCGTGTGTAATCGAGGCGGTACGTTAATTTTGAGATTATAGTTGTGGGTGATGAGATTCTCGCGATACGCAAGCGAACTTGAGCCGAGAATCTTCGTGAGTGCTTTCATGGTAGATTCACCGTCAAATGCATGATCCATGGTATCCCTTTGTGAATTTTGTGACAAGCATAGAATCGAGATTAACATGCCATTTTAAAAGTTTAAAATGAATCTAAAAGATCTAGGGATTTCATAGTGATTGAAATTAACAATCGTATGTTTCCTTATGAAATTATTCGGTGTGAATTACGACATCCCTATTCACATCAAATAACGTAATGTTGGATCCTAACCTTAATCGATTATTGGGTAAATAATATTAAGGATTATTAATATAAATAAACTAACAAAGAAATTGTTTTCTTTGTAGATGGCTAATCCAATCAACAACAACAACAATCAAAATCTTCCACCACCACCTCCATTTCCAGTACCACCACATTTCTCGAGATTGTCCATCACTAATGTTCCACAACGTGCTAAAAGCACAGAGTTTAACTATGTGGAATACCTGGACAATACTCGTGCTGCCCATGAAATTATGAAACTCATTAAGGCTTGTAAAATGCAAGATGGAGAACCTTTATGTAGCTTCATCGAGAAGATGAGTGGATACATAAATAATTTAGAAAGTCTGGGTTTAACTATCTCTAACAAGTTAGCTGTTGATATGATCTTACACAAGCTAACTCCATAATATTCCCCATTCGTATTAGACTACGATAGGAATAAGAGAGACCTCACAATCATAGAGTTATGCAAATAATTGAGAGTTGTTGAAGAAAACTTGTTAATTGCTTGTAATTGTGATTTTGGAACTCCAATCTTGAGCATTGAATCAAATGAGGCTATAAGAGGTGAATCTTCTCGTCCTAAGAGGAAAAGGAAAGCTAAGCTGGGACATACCCAACGAAAGCTCAAAAACAAGAGAACCTCTTTGATAGCACCAAAAGATTCAATGTGTTTTCACTGCAATGAGATGGGTCACTGGAAAAGGAATTGCCCAAAGTACCTCGATGATTTAAAGAATCACAAGATCCAAAAGTCTGGTATCTTAGGTTTGTTTATGATCGAACTTCATAGTACTTCTATGTCTAATTCTTGGGTTCTTGATACAAGGTGTGGTACTCACATTTGCACTGATATGTAGGGACTGAATAATAGTAGGAAGGTGAAGCATGATAAGCTGAATCTAATCATGGGAAACAGAGTCTCGACTGCTGTCACCAAGATTGGAGATTATGAGCTCATGCTTAGTAGTGATAGTTCGATTACTTTATTAGATGTTTGTTATTCGCCTTGCATGACATGAAACATTATTTCATTTTATGCATTATTTAAGGATGGTTTTACTTTTGGTTTTGATAATGATAATGGTTGCATTTTAGTTTATAAAAATGGTGTTTTTATAATTAAAGTTATTCCTTCTTCTGGCATATATGAAAGTGTTGTTTGCGTTAACAATAGAAATCTAATATTGAATGTTGATTCGTCCAAAGATGTGTTGGATAAATCATGTCTATGGCACTGTCGCTTAGGCCATATAAACAAGAAAAGAATCGCCAAACTCCAAAAGGATGGAGTGTTGGGATCGTTTGACCTCAAATCAAATGATGTGTGCGAATCTTGTTTACTTGGCAAGATGACAAATGCGCCATTCAGGGGGACTTGTGAAAGAGGCAAAGACTTGTTGGATCTTGTACACACTGACGTGTGTGGACCATTCAAGTCATGCTCCAGACATGGTGAAAGATACTTCGTCACATTTACTGACGATTTCAGTATATATGGATATGTTTGTTTGATAAAACATCAGTCAGAAACATTTGAAACGTTCAAAGTGTTTCAATCTCATCCACCCATCTTAAAAACTAATGATCAAAAATGGTTCTCGCAGTTCTCGCAATAATATTGGTTCTCGCATGAACGCTCACCTATATATATATATACATATATATATATATATACATATATATATATATATATATATATATATATATATATATACATATATATATACATATATATATATATATATATATATATATATATATATATATATATATATATACATATATATATACATATATATATACATATACATATACATATACATATATATATACATATATATATACATATACATATACATATATATATATATATATGTATATATACATATACATATATATATATATATATATGTATATATATATATATATATATGTATATGTATATGTATATATATATATATATATATATATATATATATATATATATATATATATATATATATATATATATATATATATATATATATATATATATATATATATATATATATATATATATATATATATATATATATATATATATATATATATATATATATATATATATATATATATATATATATATATATATATATATATATATATATATAGGGTCCGGATCCGGATCCGGTGAGGACTCTTCCCGGTGAGGACTGCGAGGATTCCAAAAAAACTCTAAAAATTATCCAAAACAAACTTTTTTCAAAAACTTTCCTTTTTAAACATTAAAATCGCAATATATAAGATCAAAAAAAATAAAAAATTTTAAAAAATGATCCAAAAAAAAATATATGGATCGTAATAATGATCCACAAAAAATATGGATCATTGTTATGATCCGCAAAAAAAAGCGAATCATAATTTTTTTTCAAAACTTTTTTTTGGTCAAATGTAGGAATAATCATGGGATATATATAGAAGTGGGATCCTGTGAGGACTAAAAAAACGGTGATGACACCTCAAAAACATCCCAAAAAATTCCGAAAAAATATATATAACTCCCCATGATTATTACTACATTTGACCAAAAAAAAATTTTGAAAAAAAAAAAATCATGATCCACTTTTATTGCGGATCATAAAAATGATCCATATTTTTTTGGTGGATCATTATTATGATCCATATTATTTTTTTGGATCATTTTTAAAAAAAATTATTTTTTTGGATCTTATATGCTGCGATTTTAATGTTTAAAAAAGAAATTTTTTGAAAAAAGTTTGTTTTAGATCATTTTTAGAGTTTTTTTTGAGTCCTCGCAGTCCTCATCAGGAAAAGAGTCCTCACCGGATCCGGACCCTATATATATATATATATATATATATATATATATATATATATATATATATATCTTATCTCTATAAGAAAGCTAACTGAAATTGTGGCCACGTGGATGACTTAAATGTATCATCAAATTAGAAGGCTCAAAAATATGAGATTTACTAAACTCTAATTCTATTTTTTGAAATCAGATTTATTTTGACATTTAGGGTTTCTACATGTGACTCATTCCCCCTTCTTCTCATTGCGAAGACACGTATAAGTACTATGCTCACACATGTATAGATTGAACCCACCTGGTGATCGATTGATCGATTATCTCAATGAAATACTTGGTACGTTTCTTTTACCCTTCTTATGTAGGGGTTTTGTTATTAGGTTTCATTAACAACTGCAAGTCTTCAACTGCTCTTGATACTAAGTTTTTTCTTCTTGTTCATTCGTAACTATTATTTAAATTAGCTATTGTCATATATTCTATTATAAGGTTTGTCTTCTTCTTCACAAGGTTTATATTCTTGTGAAAGTATTCTCATTATATTCTGTCTTCTTCTTCATAAGTAGGCATTGTTTAAATTACTTATTATTATATATTCTATTGAAAGGTTTGTCTTCTTCTTTCATAAGGTTTGAATACAGTCTTAAGAATTGATGCTAGGTTTTGAGTTTAATTTTAACTGCATTTGTCCCCAAATGAAGACACATTGTCGATGAAGTAATAATGTGTGCTAAATTTGTACTTTGTGTATTAATTATTGTACCTTACTAAATTTAGCCTTGCAATTCTATTTAAATCTTATTTTAAATTATTTTAATTTTACGATTATATTCTAGGCTCTGTTTTTTATTTGTTAAGTTTGTATTTAATTTGAAGTCTCCTCAAGTCTTGTTGATGCACGATTGAGTTTGGGTGTTCTTATAGGGCATTTTAAATCTATATTGTGTTTGAGTTTTGTATTGGATGTTTTGATTAGTGGGCCTGCAGATGAAACTATAAGTATTTTGAGAAAAATAAAGAAATGTTATCTTTGTTTGGTGGTTTTGGAGGGCCATGAAGGTCCGATTAACAGATTAAGTGTTTGACAACATAAATAGATCACACCGTTCATTAGATACATAATTTTTATCTCAATTGTTCTAAAACTCACTCAATAGCAATAATATACAGTAAACATTACAAAAATTAATTAATTTAAAATAACAAGAAGAATAGAAAAAAAGATGAATGACCATTTGAATTAACTGCAGTGGTGATTTTGCTGGTGTATTGCATCACGTGGGTACTTCTTAGGGGTGGGTCCATCTTTCAAACATATAATTGCAGTTACAGTTACCTGTTAACCTCAAAAAATAACCTAAGGTCTGACCTCATGTACTTGCAATGTAGATTCATATTTTATATGTTACATATTCTGTTAGGACTTCTACCATAATAATGTTTCAATATCCAAATACTCCCTACCAACTAATGACCATTACTATCCTCATTTTACAGCAAGCATGTCTAGACAACTTACACCAGTATCCGAAATCACCCCAATAATTTGAGGGCGATGGACAGCTGCTGTCCAAGTTTTAGACTGTGATCACGTCTTAAAAGCTGAAAACCAATCTTCTTACAAGAGGATATTGTTGGCAGACTCGGAAGGCTTAGAGTTTACGGCCTTGTTTTCGGTGATAATTTGGACCACTACACGAGGACATTTAAACAGTACAGGAGATATCATATTTCAAACGCTTTTGTCATCCCTAATGATAAAAAATCCGCAATCAGCTCCTATCGGTTTTCGTGGGTTCTCAACAAGCGCACCCTTGTTAAAGAGTGTTCTGAACACAACCTGGTCAATTTACCATGTACCTTTAACTTCACGCAATTCATAAAACTACATGAACCGCATAATCGGAGCACCTTCTGAGTAAATTACCTATTTGTCTTTAATAGATTTAGTCATATAAAATCTTTTAAACACTTATTTTAACTATTTCTGACTACAGATGTAAGAGGCTTTGTAATCTGTTGTCTACTTAATCATGAACAAGGACCCGACATTGTGACACGCAGAGATATTGTTATTATCAATGAAGAGTACTTAAAAAAAAATTTCTAATTATTTGTACTTTATTAACTATATGTGTTACATTTATATATTGTTTATTGCAGGAAAGTACCTCTAGTGGTGACTTATGGAACCATTTTAATGACCATGAAGGAAATAATTTGCAATCTATGAAAGGTCCTCAAGCCTTGATTTTTGGATTAAGACTCAAAGTCAAAACCTTCAATTGTAAGTGAACTTACTTGTTCCTCTAAAAGATTACATATTTTTATTATCATAACGAAATGGCTGCATATTGAATTAACAAAAAATAAAATAAAAATTGTCATGTAGCTATATCCTTGACTACAACATCAACAACTACTTTGTTAGTCAACCCACCGGTTCCCAAAAAGCTGCAACTACGTACCTGGTATGTTTACTATAAGATTACAATTTACGTTTTTTACTTGATAAAATTACTCTCTTTTAGTTGTACATATATTAACCTATGTATTTAAAAAAAAGGTATAACAATAATCGAAGTGAAATACAGGAGTTACTTTCGAGTACAAACTACCGAAGAAATGATCTCCTTCTCCCGTATCCAATTAATGAAAAAATTAACTCCCATCATTTCAGTTTGTGAACATTTCCACACTGTAAGTGAATACAACATTTAACGTATACATTTCTTTACTTTAATATTTAATATGTACAATTTTTCACATGTATTACTTGTTTTTAAAAAACAGGTCAAAACTGCTTGGATAGCAGGAGCACTTACTCTTCCTACACAAGAACGACAGATATCGTACACCGCTTGTGCAAATTGTTCAAAAGCTTTAGAAGCTGATACCAGTTGGGTCATCACATGTCCTTCATGTCACGTTAATTCAGAAGTGCAACTTATGCGAGTGAACTACTTCTTTACTTATTTATTGAGAAACTTTAAATGAGATTATAGTTTTTTCAAAATTAGATGTTCTTGACTGAGAGAATCCTCTTCATTATGCTTTTACGTTTTTAGCATTCATAAAATAATTGGATCCATATACACGCTAATAACCCGTGCATATGACATAATCTAGAACCTCCAAATATTCGATTCGTAAGGATGGATTGCAAATTTTCGAACAAATTTAGTCAATTTTAGTAAAGACAAATTTGATACCGTTAACTTCGTCATAACCATTTCATCAATAACTGATGGGGTTTTATTGATTGTGGTGCAGTTTGCTTATTTAGTAGAGTACCGTTAGTTAAACCTTAACACTTAACTGATCACCCTATTCATACTTTCGAGGTGATACCAATATAATTTACACAATTTACATTCAAAATAACTCTTTATCATAACCAAAGCCCGTGCATCGCACGGGCCATGCTGCCTCGTTCATTTTAAATATTTAGCTATTGAAAGTACTTAAATATTTAATTGGTATTAAAATATTTTAATATTTTAGCATTATTTAACATGAATGACCATTTAGTTAATACACTCAATGAATATCGATAATATTGATTTACTGAATGTTATGTTAACATGAATAATTAATGTTACAAGACTGTCGAATCTTCTTCTGGTCAAGGTTGACTTTTTGATTACTGATGAGACTGGAACCTTGAAAGCTAACTTAACCACTCCCGATGTTAAAAAGTTTATATGTTTCTCGCCAAACGATGTGAATATTTGCGAGGAAAATGTACATATACACGTAACATACATATTACCATATTTTTAGGCATATTTGTTTCCACATTATAACAATATAATTTCACTTTGTTAATATATCAGGGTCAAGATCTATGTGATGCTATTGCGGAGGCAATTAAGTTGGTTCCAATTGTCGCTTTTATCCATTTGTATGAAGTGTTGTTTCAGGGGACAAAGGATGTGAAGATCAACATCATAAAGTCATACAAACCAACTGTTGTTGATAGTGAAAGCTCCCAATCAGAAGTTCCACAAGAAATCCCAGAAGTTCCACAAGCAACCCCGGTTGCTAAAAAGGTGAAGAAAGCCGATGTTCCCGATGGTGATCCGAGGCCTTCAAAAAAGCAAAGTAGAAGTTGTTTATGAAAAGTTCCAATAGTTTGCTTAACAATCTTTTGTGAATAGATGATAGAGATCTATTCATTATGTGAACATCAAGTATGTACTCACCAGCTTGTCTTTTGATGGTCCATTTTCTACCGAATAGATCTAGAAGATCCACTGTAAATATATGCTTAAGTTTCTTATGTGATGTTTATAACTAGCATTCTGATTGTCACTTAAAATATAATTATGGTTGTGATGCATACAAGTATTATAAAAATACTTTGTCTAAAGATTTCATTAATTTGAGAATCAGAGAAGCTTTATACAAATTAATATTTAATGTTCAACTAGAAACTATAACATATATACATGTGGTTTATAATTGTTAAATATACACATGCTTATTAATTGAATATACACATGCTTATTAATTGTGATGTTTTGCATGTGTCTTGCATATAATATTTACTGAGATCTGTGAGAAATTTATAAACTTTGAATCTAAGTGTATTAAAATCATAGGATATTTTTCAAAGTATTGTGTAGGGGTGTTGCATATAACATTTACCGAAATTTGTTAGGAATTTTTTAAATTTGAATTGAAGTTTATTAAAATTATAGGATATTTTGCAATGCATTGTGCAGGGATCGCTAGCTGTGCCTTGGTTCGTCCTCTTTCAGCTATGTCCTCTTAATGAGAAGAGATTCACTTATCAACTGAATGATGTCAATGACATCAAGGTTAGTATTCATTTAATTAGCTCACTGATACAAACACATTTGCAAAATTGATACTCACTAATCAAATTAATTTTTTAGCATTTATTTAGGGAACTGCGAAAAACTTCCATTCTGGCAAAACAGGTACATAAATGATACTCGGTTATCCTTCTTTTACATCTATTTTGTGAGAAACAGTTTTCAAATAAATGTGCAAATGTTATACGTGCAGAGATAAATTATGGAGAATTTGCTGGAAAAGAGGTTTTTATACATAGAATTCCATTACAACCGCCAAGTGGAGAACAATTTACGGTTCCGTTTAAGAGATTTCAGTTTCCAATTCGATTGTGTTTTGCAATTACCATTAACAAAGCACAAGGCTAAACACTTGACTTTGTTGGTGTTTAATTGAAAGAACCTGTATTTTCTCACAGACAATTGTATGTTGCACTTTCTCGGGCAAAAAAAATTGCATATGCTAAAGTTGTTATATGAAATTCTTCTAATACTACAACTACTAAAAATATCGTGTATCGGGAGGTTTTAGAACGTGCTCAATGCTCTTATAATTACGTTTCTCATATTTCCATTCGCTGATTCATGATTTCCACGTGGAAATAAGGTCTGTAACCTGTAACTTTTTCATATAACCTTTTTAACATAAGTACTTCTAATTCACTTAACATAAGTACTTCTAATTCATTCATCACTTCTTTTTTCTTCTTGGAACTTGCAGTCAAAAGGCTTGTTGACTTATGTTCTCCTTAGAACTTGTACGACAGTTGGTGACTTTTCAGTCTTGCTATATCCAGTCATTTTCTTCTAAATTTAAAGCTGGTAATTTCAATCCGTTTAGTAATTTTAATGGGTTATCTGGGTTGTATTTTGTATCAAATGGACTGATTTTGTAAAAAAAAAGTTAGATGGGAACGGGTAGTATTAGTCAAACGAGCTGAAAGTTAGTTTATAATGGGTCCATTTTTTGTAATAATGTTGTTACTATAATCATAACTAGCACATTTATTATCTATTTTATTTTTTATAAATAAAGTGGTCTGACATATTACCACATGACATAGAAGTGACCCTTTCAATCTAAACTTGTTGTTTTGACCCATTGCTCAAGCCATTTGCTCATAGACAGGTTGATTAATGTCCTAAAATATGTTTTGTTCCAACCAGTTTAAATTTAACCTAGGTGGAGTTTTTTTTATGATTACAGGTGTTGAAAACAAGGTTTGCTGATTTAGGACATCTTTCAACATTGTCTGTTAAGGTACTGTTTATATTTTTAATATTTTGAATCATATTCGGCACACTAATTAAACACAAGCGGCAATTTGCAAGAATTGTCAAAATTCAAGTTTCAATTCCAGCCATCTGTTGAATTAAACACATAAATTTCTGATTTTGTATCAATTGAAAGTCAAAAGTTAGTCCATTTGACCTCAAAAGTCAAAAGCTTTTTACTTTCAAACAAAATGAATAATTTTTTCTACTTTAAATTATGTAGGACAAGCAGTGACTACAATTATAACAACTTGTTTAACAACATTGGTGATGACAATCACATGGAAGCAACAGATTAAATATACAAGGCGTGTACTTGGTCTCATAGTGAATTCCCAATATATTTTGGTCACATTACTTCCGATATTTAACTAAATCAATTACTAGATGAAAGGAAGATTAGACACATAAAGAAAAACTCTTGAAGTCTTACAACAAGAAGATGTAGATGTAGTTTAGTTCACTATGGTAATGCACTACGATAAATCACCCAGCCATATAATTGTACTTTGAACTTCTTTTAATTATCATTTGATTACTATGCTTGAATTTTCGTATACACGTGGGCCGTGTCAAGAACCATCTAGTATTACCTATATAAAGCCTTTTGATTTTTAATGCCACGTATGAAAACTTCTTTACTAGATTTTTACATGTGGACTTGATGACACGTATAGGTTTTCTATACTGGATTTTTACACGTGGGTATCGCCTCTTTTCCTCTTTCTTAATCTCTCCTATCTACTCACACCACTTCTTTTCCTCCTCTTATTCTTTTCTTTGTGAAGAAATAACCATCGTTGGGCATAATTGTTATCGAACTCAAACATTGCATTGAATGTTTCCTCTGATTATCTATGTCTCCGTGAAGAAATAGGCAGCCATCGGCGGCATCATATCGCTCCACCATCATATCAAAAGGTATGTTTGTATTGTTTATAATGCAAAGTTCATGTTGAAATTGTTGATTGATCGATTGTAACATATGCATCAGTTGTTATATAACTGTAATGAGATGTAAAATCTCTTGAATTCACGATGAAAAGTCGTAATATGGTCTGTGTTCCATGGAAACCAAATGATTTTGTGATGCCAGGCGAAAACTGTTAGGGTTTTGTTTTCTTGTGAAATTTAGAGTTGAATTTACTTATTTGTTAATTGTTAGCTACTTCAAAGCACGTATGCATGCTTCATAAGATTGTGTTATCTGCCTACCGATTTGCAATTTATAATGAAAGTTCTCTGGTGTATTTACTTAAAATAATTCAATTTGACATGATTTTATTAGAAGCTGACTTGTTGCTCTGCTCGAATTCTTTGTAGTTGATTTATTTTAGGTGGATTTGACACTGCACATGATGCTGCTAGGTAAACATATTCTTCATTGGCTTCTTGTTTCATATTGTTATGTACCTTTTGTATCATTCTGCAAACTCCCATGAATGTAAGATATATAAATGGAAATTATTATAAAGGAATGTCAGCTAAAAAAGTTACTCCAAAAAGTGGTTATTCTCAATTTCTCATTCAGTTGGGTCAAATCAACATGAAACTTCCCGGAAATTGTTGCACACGTAACTTCCTGGTCAGGTTGTGTAACTGGATAAACTGGGTTCGGGTCTAAAAGGGCCAGGTTGCAAAGGAAGGAAGATGTAAAATTTATTGCAAATATTTATGGTTTTATTTTATAATTTTGTTTTATTTTTTTTTGTTCGTTTTAGGTTGCAAAGGAAGGAAGATGTGTTAGGTGGTCTTCTTCATGATCTGGAGAGTGAAAGAAATCGGTGTAACGAACTTGAAGCTTAGGTATTTCATTAAGACTTCAAGTTTTGATCTCGGTTTGAATTCTAAATTGAATTATTAAGATTTAGTTCAAAATTTTCAGAAAAATTTTGAAGCAAAATCAAATTCGAATGCTAACCCGTATTCGAATGACGACTTGAATTCAAATGATTATTTATAAAAATTAAAAATGACAAATTACAATCGTCTTAAAAATGTGAATCATAGAAAGTTAAAGCTACATCTAATCAGTTATGTATTTATAAGGATTTTTAATTCAATAGTTGATCTTATTATTAGAAAGTACTGTTATATTCAAAAAATGAACAAATTATGCAGTATTTGAATTTGACTTTTTGGTCGATTTGTATAAAAAAATTTAGCAACTCTGAAAACCGATTTGTAGAATGACTTAAAAATTCGATTCGAGTCCAAATCCGGTTCAAAATCCGAATAACAGATTTGATTTTAAATATTTGAGTTCGATTTGGTTCAAAATTTGGTATCTCCGAGTTGCATTCAAATCCCGGTTTATGGTTTCGTGCTTGGGACGGATCATGATGCTTCTTCAATGCCCTCAATTTCTGAAATTTAGGATGAAACGTTTTCGTTTATTGAAACTGAAGGTGTGATTCAAGATGCATTTGCACAATGTAGAGGTGGACTTTTGAGTGTTGTGGTCAAAGATGCTAAAATGATTCTCGAGAGTGTAAGCCATAATGTTGTTATTGGATCTTTAGAAGCGGGTAGAATCATTTAATGGAGGATGGGAAATCTTTCTGCGCCAATGTCCGAGATTTATATGCTGATGAAAAGAGGGATTTTAGTGTTTCGGTCAACATCCCAACAGAGTTGACTTTTCACAATACTTGTTTGTTGAAGGTGAAATGCCATTACACCGTTGGGAATGAAGTTGTTTCTATTGAAGTGGACAGACAAAAAAAACACGATACAAGTGAATTAGATAATGTTTTCATAATCATTATGTCATATAATGATATTTTCATTTTCATTGTATCATGTTGCTAAATGCTAATCATGCATCATGTTGCTGAAATAGGAACTTCTGCATCATGTTGCTGAAATAGGTGAGTTGTTTAATTCAAAATTTTAATTTAATTTATTATTAAAAATAACTATCCTGTCTATGTCAATAATTTGTTAAAACAATTACTTACCATGAGTGCTATCTTGTTACACGAGAGTTATAAAAACATATATGCTTGAAACATAAACTATATATTTCAATAATTTGTTAAAACAATTACTTACCATGAGTGCTATCTTGTTACACGAGAGTTATAAAAACATATATGCTTGAAACATAAACTATATATTTGTGATGTATAAGTTGTATCTACTTAATGTTTGCAGGACATATTAAGTTTATGGAATTATTAATCTTCAATGGTGCTGATGTTAATTACTGAGTCTGGCAACCCCTCTGATTTGGGCTGCTGGTCATGGGCACAATTTGATGTAGTGAATGTCAGGATCGAATAACTAAAACAAGTTATTGCCAACTCAGATCTACTAATAACAAGAAGTTGCAGCGGATCAACACTTGTATTAATATAATAAGAACAATAGAATGTTGTATATTGAACGACCAATGAACAATAATATTAAGAACACAGTGATTCACAAAAAGCTTCAATGTATATTATCGATTAACAATACACACGTACGTTTACAATTCGTAAGGAACTACTTATAGCAGTCCTTGAAGCCTAACTATTTACCCTAGTTATTCTAGGACTTGATTTACATCGAATTATAAAAGATATACATTGAATAACATTCTATAACTAACTCTGCGAAGATCTCGGACTTGATTTGCTTCCAAATACACGTATCAGTAGTAACTGCAATCACCAGTAGTAAATATGCATCATCACTAGTAAATGTGATGATCAGTAGTAACTCTGATAATCAGTAGTAAGTCCAAAACCAACGTCAGTAGTAACTACTAGTGATCAGTAGTAATCTTCAATATGTGCATGATCAGTAGTAAGTTAGTTATACTCTTCACCAGTATCAACTCATTAGTATCAAGTGTTTCTGCCCCATTAGTAGTAACCATAGTCTTCATCAGTAGTAACCATGATCAGTACTAACTGCAGCATCAGTAATAAGTTGAACTGTGATTTGTTCTAGCAATCTTCCCCTAAACTTGTTAATTCCTTTTGAATTATTCAAGTTTCTTTCGTTCTTCTTCTTCCCTCTTTCTTTTCTCTAGGGTTCTTTGATTCTGTTGCTTTCTTTGTTCAATGATGTATTTGCTGTTTTTCTTTGTAAAATAGTTCAATTTATTCTGGAACATTACAGCATCGAATGGCTTCATCATTGAGTTAATAAATATCTGATACATGATCTTTTCAGAGTGTGGATATTCTTTTTCATACAAATATAGCTCACATTTCTTGCTTGATCTTTCAAAGAAGTACATATTTGCAGTGGGGAGTACATTCCAAGCATACACATTTTCTGGATTTGTAAATATTTTTGGGTAGTTATCTGGATAAAATGCAGCATCAATCATTTTTGTTAAATATCCAGCACCAGAATCTTTCCATGATTTCTTTGCCATTCTTGGTTTTCCAATGATCAGAAGTTTGATTACATCACTTCTTGAACATGATCTAATCAATGGTAACCATCCAGTAAATCTTTGAACAACTTTGTCTTCCCTTATAATTTCTAATACGTTATTTGGCATAACTCTCCAATTGATGATTGGATTGTTTTCAAGGGGAGCAACTGGTACTTCAAGAACATGAATAATTTGCTCTGTCTTTGATTTCTTTTGAACACTCTGTTTTTGAGTAAGAGCATTTCTTTTCTTTGTTTGGGGAGTTGAGGATTCACCAGTAGTTGATACACTACCAGTTTGAATTAACTTTGGACTTATTGGGATTAAGGCTTTTAATTTCTTTTCTTCTTCAGCTTCTTGTTCAGCCAGTTCTTTCTTCTTGGCAGTACAATATTTATCTATAATTGTGATCATCTTCATTCTGCCAAAAGACTTTGCACTGTGCCCTTTTGATTTCAGAAATTCAATCATGTTTGTCTTCTGTTCAAAAACATCATCTGTTAGTTCACTCTTTGTTCTTTTACATTCAGCTACCAGATCTTCAAGACAGTTTAGATGTTCTTCTTCAACTTTTCTAAGTCTTTTAAATTCTGCTTTTTGAGCTTCTAACTGAATATCGTTTATTTGAACAGGTACTTCAGTTTCTTGAGTTTGTTTATTGTTTAATCTTTCTTTTTCAGCCTTTTTCTTTTCTTCAAGAGCTTGATACATAGTCACTTTCTCTGAGTATCTCTTGTGTTTCACCTTCCATCTTGATTGTTTTTCAGTTCTGACAAGATTGATTTTGTTCACCATGTGGTGTCCTAGTGCTCTGTTGGGATAATCTTCATCATAAATTTCTTTTCACTTTCCAATACAAGCTGGAAGTACAGATGGAGATGGAGTGTATTTCATATCAGGAATACCTCTGATTATTATTGATGGAGAAAACAGTTTAAGTTTATTTTCTGGAAGAATCTTTGGATGTTGAGGAAGTGTGCATTCATCTACTTCAAACCAGTTCACATTATCATCAATGTTAGGTATGATAAGTGGTTGATCAGGTGTTGGTGGTTTGGAGATTACAACATATCTTTCTCTTTCAATAAGTTCAGGAATTTCTTCATCTTCCTCTTCAATAGTTGCTAAGGTGGTTACTACTGGAACTTCTTCAGTAATTACTACTGATAAGTCATCAGTAGTGTTTGTTGTTACATTTGGAATTACTACTGCTATATCATCAGTAGTAGGAGTTACTACTGACGTTTCTTCTTGTTGTTTTTCTTGTACTGGAGCAGTAGTATATTAATCAGTAGTATCCATGTGTTCTAGGCCTTCGTCATTAAACTGGCCTTCAGTCACATTTGATTCTTTGAGATTAAGGAGAGAAGTTGTTGCTGCTGCAATTGATGTATCTATCATGGTTTGAATAGTATCCTTCTCCCCCTTAGTGATCTCAACTTGTGGAGCATCACTATCAATAACCTTCTTTCTGAGCTTTCTAATGATCTTTGTTTGTTGAACTAGTCTATGCTCATATAATTTCATTCTTTTGTTGATAGTGTTGATATGCTTCTTCATACAGATCATAGTTTTCCCTTGATTTGTTAAGTATTTCAGGCAATCTTGTACAGTGGTTTCAAGGTTTTCCATCCTATCCGTCAATTGTTTTTGTTTAATACTGCCCTCACTCCTTCTAGCAAGATCATCGGGCTCACTAACAGGTACATTGGCTTTAAGGTTTTCCATCCTTTCCGTCAAATCAACAGTTTCAGTTCTACCCTCATCACTTCTTGGTGATGAAATGGGTTGTTTGGACACTCTCTTCTTCCTAGAAGAAGCAGTAGTGCCCCCCTTTTAGTTTCTTGGCACCGGGGTCCTCTTAGTAATTCCTCAAAAGAGTCATCACTAAGAGTTGCCGAGGTCTGGGTCCTATTGATGTTCTCACTGTCCTGTGCACCCACCTCTGGGGCATCAGTAGTGAGAGCCCTTTCCTCATGCCCTCTCTCCTCCTTGGAGGACAACTCTTGGAGCCTGGGGTGTGACTCAATGGGTCCCCTGGTGTCCTTTAAGGAAGATTTCTTCCTTTTATAATTTTTCTGAAATGATTTGGCTATTGGCTGGTCTTCTACAGAGTGAAGAGTAACACTCTGCAGATTTAATTCATGTTCCTGGGACACATTCAAGACATTTGATTGTGTATCTATTTGAGTGACTGTTTGGGGTTGTGTTTGGGCTGTATTTGGGGGTGAAGGAGTGGGTTGAGGTTGCTTTGATCATGTTAGGAAACAGAGGGGTTTCTTTGCCCAGAAATTTAAATTGTTTTCTCATATTTGAGAAAACTTTCTTGTTCAGCTCAGGAGTTATAAAAATGTTTTTAGGAGTTGACAAGTTTTGCAATTCACAATTTATTAAATGTTGAAGAAATCTGGGATACATTAAAAATTTTGAAGTAGAAAGATTTCCCAACATTCCTTCAAAAATCATATTTGAAAAATTAAAGACTTGGCCTGTGCATAAACAAACAACAGCAGATGCTATTGCTTTATTAAACTCATTCCATGTACTTCTTTTAGGAGAAATACAGTGTTGAATAGTATGTACAAGAAACTTCCATTGTGGGGAGAGAAGACCTTTTTGAAAAGTGACAATGTCAAGTCTTCCCTCATATCCCATTTTGTTTAAAATTTCAACAATGTATTCCTTAGGAAGAGAAAACATACCTTCATCGTCGTGCAGTTGTAGATGGTGTCTGATGGATTGTTCAGTTATGGTGATAGTCTTTCCATCCACAGTTGATTTTATCATAGGCGCAGTTGCACCTTCGGTTCTTTCAGCATTGGTCCAGAAATCAACCAAGTGTTGTTGATAAGCTTTAGGATTTACAGTGAGTGCAAATTTTATATAAGACTGTTTCAAGAACATGTCGATTGGACGAAAGTCTTTTATTCCGTCTGGATTCTTTAAATACGCACACATGTTGTGAAACTATGAGTATTTAAGATTTGTGTTAACATCAAGAGATTGTAGAGTTTCCATTGTCGTCGATGTTTGTGTTTGATCATTTGATTTGAGAGAAAAAGTATGACTGTAGTTACTGGTGCAGGGTTTATGCTCGCGATTTAGGGTTTATCGAGAGGATTTAGCAAATCGATGTGAGGATAATGCTAAACTAATCGACTTCAGCTATTTATATCTTACGATTTGATCTGCAAGAAGACTAAATTGCCCTTCGAATCATAACACAACGGTTATTTTCATGGGGGTTAGTTTGGTAATTTTAACAATCTAAAGACCAGTAGTAAATAAGATACCAGTAGAAAACGTCAGTAGTATCTATGAACGTCAGTAGTAACTAAGGATTTTGACATCAGTAGTAACTAATGAAATTTTAATACTGATCTAATTTACCAACCCTAGGAGTAGTAACCACCATTTTTAGAGACCAGTAGTATATGTGAGTACAATTGTTTACCAGTAGTAATGACCTACCAGTAGTAAAACACTTATTAAAATAAATAACTTTTTACAACAGAGAAATTTTACACATGATTTTGAGTGAGAAATTAATTTATTAAAATCATTCCAATACTGCTAACTAAGAATCTGAATCTTCCTACATCAAATGCTTTTGTAAAAAGATCTGCTAATTGATTGTCAGTATGAATTTTAACTACTTTGATTAACTTCTTTTCATTGCAATCTCTTATAAAATGAAATCTTATTTCAATGTGTTTAGTTTTAGAGTGTTTTACTGGATTGTTCACAATACTAATAGCACTTTGATTATCAATAAAAATAGGAGTTTTAAGGATAGAGATACCAAAGTCTAGAAGCTGGTTCTGAATCCAAAGTACTTGAGCACAACAAGCAGATGCAGCTACATACTCTGCTTCAGCAGTTGATGTGGATACATTTATTTGTTTCTTACATTGCCATGACACCAGTCTTGATCCAAAGAATTGACATCCACCAGTAGTGGACTTTCTATCTTGACATTCACCTCCATAGTCACTATCTGTGTAGGCTATGAGTTCAAATGGTGAGTCATGTGGATACCAAAGACCAAGTGATGGTTTGCCTTTCAAGTATCTGAATATTCTTTTGACAGCCTGCAAGTGTAGTTCTTTAGGTCTTGCTTGATATCTTGCACACACACAAACACTGTACATAATGTCAGGTCTTGATGCAGTTAAGTACATCAAAAATCCTATCATCGATCTATATAAGTGTTCATCTACATCCTCCCCCTCAGCATCAGGATGTAGGTGTTTGTGTGTTTCCATTGGTGTACTTGCACTCTTGCAGTCTTTCATGGTAAACTTCTCCAAGATGTCTTTAACATACTTTGATTGGTTTATCAAAAAATCTCATCTGATCTTTGATTGACTTGGAGTCCAAGGAAGAAGTTCATTGGACCCATGGAGCTCATCTTGAACTTGGTTTGCATGAGATCCTCAAACTCTTTACACAATAAATCATTTGTTGATCCAAAAATGATATCATCTACATAGATTTGAACTAGTAGCATATCATTTTTGACCTTTCTTGTGAACAGAGTCTTGTCAATAGCTCCTCTTTTAAAATCATTCTTCAACAAGTATGATGATAATGTATCATACCATGCTCTTGGTGCCTGATGTAGGCCATACAGAGCTTTGTCTAGTTTGAATACATAGTCACCTTTTTCTGGATCTTCAAAACCTGGAGGTTGACACACATATACTTCTTCTTCAATTTTCCCATACAGGAATGCACTCTTAACATCCATTTGATAGACTTTAAACTTCTTGTATGAAGCAGATGCTAGGAATATTCTTATTGCTTCAATTCTAGCAACATGAGCATATACTTCATCATAGTCTATTCCTTCTTCTTGAGTGTATCCTTGGGCTACAAGTCTGGCTTTGTTCTTGATCACTATACCTCTTTCATCTTTCTTGTTTCTAAAGATCCATCTTGTTCCAATGGCTCTTTTTTCCTTTGGGTAAAGGTACAAGTGTCCAAACAGCTTGTAATTTGAATTGAAGGAGTTCTTCTTGCATTGCCTCAATCCAGTTTGGATCCTTCATTGCTTGTTGAATCTTCTTTGGTTCATCCTGAGATAGAAAACATTCAAACATACATTCATTAGCAATTAAACTTATGTTACACATGTTTGCAGTTAGATTTTTATTTAATTTGCTTCTTGTTTGTAATTGTGAGTTAACATCACTTAGAATATTGTCTAGTGGATGGTTCTTTTGAGTCCTCGAGTTTGTAGCTCTATCAACCACTAGTTGATTATCAAGATTGGACTCATTTGTCTCAGGGATTTGTTCCTCTTGAGGTTCTTCACTGTCATTGATGTTTGGTTCATCATCATTTGCTGGTTCAGAGTTACTACTGGGATCAGTAGTATTTAAGTTGTTACTGGGATCAGTAGTATTTAAGTTGTTACTGGGATCAGTAGTATTTGAATTACTACTGTCCTCATTATCTGATTCACTACTGCTTCCAGAATTTGAGTTATTACTGTCCTCGGTATTAACTGTGGGAACAATATCAACTACTATGTATCTCATCTCTTCTTGACCAGAATTGACAGATGATGTTCCTTCCTTTTGAGTATGACAATTTGAATCACCTGCATTTACATCCAAGTTAGTGTTAAAGGATTTGGTTAGATTGTCTATGTTAAATAGCCAATCTGGACCATTTCCTTGTTCATTAGGTATGTTCTCATTAAAGGATACATTGATGCTTTCTTCAATAATCCTTAATCTTTTGTTGAACACTCTGTATGATTTGCTTTGAGTAGAGTATCCCACAAAGATTCCATCATCAGCTTTGCAGTCAAACTTACCAATTTGTTCTCTTGTAATCAAAATAGTACAAGGACAACCAAATGATTTTAAGAAACTTATGGAAGGTTTTCTTTTGTTAAAAAGTTCATATGGTTTTTTTATGATGTGGCTTAACTATTAATACTCTATTTTGTACATAACAGGCAGTATTAACAGCTTCAGCCCAAAAAGTAATTGGTAACTTTGAATCTGCTAACATTGATCTTGCTGCTTCAATGATGGTTCTATTTCTTCTTTCAGCTACACCATTTTGTTGAGGAGTTCTAGGTGAGATGTATTGCCTGTCAATACCTTTAAGATCACAAAAGTTAATTAGGTTAGCATTTTTAAATTCTGTGCCATTATCACATCTTATGGCTTTAACTTTTTGATCAGATGTGTGTTCTCCAGTTTAACAATTAAGTTCTTGATGAGTTCACTTGTTTCATCTTTTGTCCTGAGAAAGAAAACCCATGTATATCTGGAAAAGTCATCAGTAATAACAAGACAATATTGTTTCTTTCCAATGGTCATTACATTTGTAGGTCCAAAAAGGTCCATATGTAAGAGTTGTAAAGGAACAGAAATAGAATTTACAATTTTGGACTTATGAGAAGACTTATGTTGTTTACCTTTTAGGCATGCAACACAGTGATGATCACACATGAACTGTTTTTGTGGTAATCCAATTACCAAGTTCTTTCTTACTAAATTGTTCATATTTTTAAAGTTTGTGTGACACATCCTTCTATGCCAAAGTTCTGATTCAGTAGTGTTTGCCTTGGATATAAAGCAGTTGACCTCATTTGAAGAAATGAGTTCTCCCCCTATATCCAGGTAATACACATTATTTCTCCTTGGAGTTCTCAAAACTACATATTTTTCATCTAAAACAAAGTCAGGAGAAAGAATGATGCATTCAATATCTGTGAAAAGAATCTTGTTCTTTTTATCACATACTTGAGACACACTGACAAAATTGTATTTTAGCTCAGCTACATAAAATACATCATCAAAAGTAATTTTACCATTAGTAAGTGTACCTTTGCCTGTAATCTTACCTCCCTTTGGGTTCTCACCAAAGGCCACATATCCTCCATCAAATGACTTGAAATCCTTAAGAATTCGCAGATTTCCAGTCATGTGCCTTGAGCATCCACTATCAATGTGCCATGTTCTACCCTTTTTCAGGGATCTGAATGCTCTGCACAAGTAAGTAAAAGATTAGTTAAGTTTGGGAACCCAAGCTTTATATGTCTTGGGTTCATCCTTTGAAAAGTAAAATTTAGGAGATTTAATTTTGAACATTTTTGGTACCCATACCTGTTTAGTACTGGTGTTTTGTTTTACTACTGCCCTTTTGGATTTGTTACTGGTGTCTGAGTTTACTACTGATGGACCAGTAGTATTTGGGTAATTACCATGTTTAGGATGACCAGTAGTGTTTTTAACATTTGGTTTGGCAGCAGTAGTATTTTTAAAATTAGGGTTTTTACCAGTAATGTTTTGGTACTGGTATCCAACAGCATTGTAATTAGGGTTAGGATCAGTAGTAAACCTGTTAAAGTTTCTACTGGTGTTGAAAAAATTAAAATATTGTTTATTTTGATTTGTTTTTCCATTATTTTTGAAATAATTGTTGTTCTTTGGGCTTCCAACTCTTTTATTTTGCACAAACCTTGGTGCATTTCTTCCAAATTTTGGTGTTTCAGATTTTTGAGATTTTGTTTTATTTACTACTGATGGATCAGTAGTATCTTTTAACCTTTGTGTTTTTGCTTTTGCTTTAGAATTTTTAAATTCTTTGAACTCTTTGCAGTTAATTGGATTGAAGTGACAATCCTTTGCTAGATGGTTTACTTTGTTGCAAATAACACATCTTAATTTCTTATCCTTAGCACCTTCAGGTTTCCTTTGATCTAAGAGTTGATTTTTATTTCTTTCATTTCCCCTTCTTAAAATTTTTAGTATATTTTCTGCATCATATTTAGGAGAGTCATCTTGACTTTTTGCTGTGTGAAAACTTGTATCAATTGAGTCTGTAGTTTGATCATCATCAGATGTATCATTTGATTCAGATGTTTCATTACTAGTTTCACAGTTATTTGTCATTTTTAAATCATCTAAAATTCTTTCTGTGCTTGATTTAAGAGGAGGGATAAAATTAATTGGAGGTGGAACAGCATGATATCCCACTCCATGCACAACTTTTTCAGTGGTTTGATTACTTGTTAATTCATTAACAATTTGAGAACTTCTTTCAAACTTTTTAATAGTTAATTTATTTTGTTCTAATTCCATTTGATATTCTTCTAGTTTGATCAAAGTTTCTTTTAATTTTAATTCAAGATGTTCATTTTCATAAGTGGTTTGTAGCAATTCTTCTTTTATCTTTTGATCAGTTATTTTATAGATTTTAATTTGATTTTCAAGATCAGCTATACACCCATTATATTCAATTCTTCTATTTCTATTTAGAATCATCTCTTCAAGTGTTTCTTTATTAAGTTTTTCTAAATCTTTATATGCTTTAATGCATTCAGGAGTGCAAGATTTAGAATGTACCTTAGTAGGAGACTCAGTAAAAGCCATGAGAGCTTGATTCTGTGCATGTTCCTCTGCTTGAAAGCTCCAATCATATCCTTGTCCTTGTTGTGAAACAAGAGCAGTTGAGTTTGATCTTTTGTCTGGCTGAGGACATTCTTTAGCAAAGTGCCCAAGGTTGTTACAGTTGTAACATTTGACTTTAGTATTGTCAAATCCAGCCTTGTCACCTTTGTTGTAGTTAAGGTTTGTTCTACCAGTCCTCTTCAAGAACCTTTTGGTTCTTAGACTCAGCATAGCCATCTGCCACTTAAGATCCATCTCTTCAAGATCATCAGGATTCAATTGTTCCAAATCATCACTAATTAGTGTAGTATGCACATGACTAGTGAAGAAGGATTCTCTTGCAGCATCTTCACAATCTGCAGCCTTTGCAGTTTCCTGACCTGTTCCTGTACTAGACACAAAAGCAGCATTGTTTGAAGATAAATTAGGAGTTTTAGAGCTTACCTCAGATTCAAACACCCTAAGCTCATTGTACAATTCATCCTGCTCCTTTTCTTTCAAAGCATCACCTTGTCTATATATGACTGTGTACATAGACCATTCTTCTCCAAGAGATCTGAGAAACTTTCTATTGACATCATCATTGTCTGGTTTCACACCAACTTGATTCAATTCGCCAATGACTTTGTTGAACCTATCAAAGATTTGAGATAGGGATTCATTCTTTTGGCATTTGAAATTTTCAAAGTCCTATTTTAGTACAGAATTCATGTTTCTTTTGGTGCTTTTGGTGCCAACAAATCTCTTTTCCAGTGCCTGCCACAACATCTTTGCATCATCATATTCAAGAAAGAGATGTTGATAATCATTAGGAATGGCCAGTAGAAGAGTGCTTAGAGCTTTGAGTTCAACTCCTCTGTCTTTCTTTTCCTTTTCACACTTGAGTTTGGCTGCTTCAGTTGCAGAGCTTGTTGCTTGATTGTAAACGGTTTTGTTTCCTTCAACAACAACTTCCCACATGGAGTAATCAGTGATAAGCATGTATTGCTTAATACGATTCTTCCACATTCCAAAGTTATTGGGAGTGAGTATGGGAATTTTATTTGCTTGAGTACTTTCATTGTTATCAGTCATGATTAACAATCTGTGTGTTTTATATTAAAACTTTTTGTTGTTCTTAAAATTTGTAGATCTAGAACCAATAAGCTCTGATACCACTTGTCAGGATCGAATAACCAGAACAAGTTATTGCCAACTCAGATCTACTAATAACAAGAAGTTGCAGCGGATCAACACTTGTATTAATATAATAAGAACAATAGAGTACTGTATATTGAACGAACAATGAACAATAATATTAAGAACACAGTGATTCACAAAAAGCTTCAATGTATATTATCGATTAACAATACACACGTACGTTTACAATTCGTAAGGAACTACTTATAGCAGTCCTTGAAGCCTAACTATTTACCCTAGTTATTCTAGGACTTGATTTACATCGAATTATAAAAGATATACATTGAATAACATTCTATAACTAACTCTGCGAAGATCTCGACTTGATTTGCTTCCAAATACACGTATCAGTAGTAACTGCAATCACCAGTAGTAAATATGCATCATCAGTAGTAAATGTGATGATCAGTAGTAACTCTGATAATCAGTAGTAAGTCCAAAACCAACGTCAGTAGTAACTACTAGTGATCAGTAGTAATCTTCAATATGTGCATGATCAGTAGTAAGTTAGTTATACTCTTCACCAGTATCAACTCATTAGTATCAAGTGTTTCTGCCCCATCAGTAGTAACCATAGTCTTCATCAGTAGTAACTATGATCAATACTAACTGCAGCATCAGTAATAAGTTGAACTGTGATTTGTTCTAACAGTGAACGTTTATGCTGTACATAATTACGTTAGAGTAAACCTTCTAGATGGTCAAGGTTGGAGTTTAATGCGTGAAGAGGGAAGCATAAAAAGATTATTTATTTGACCCATTCGTGATATATTTATAAAAACATTACCCAAATCTATCCATTATTGATTGAATTGGATGAAATTAGATGTATTATTTTATTGTGCTTGTTTTTATAGGCGTTCATTGAAGCATTACCTTGCGTTAATTGTACTTTTAACCATTTCTTTAATCTTTTTCATTAAATTAGTTTGAATATAGGTTGCTTCAACGGGTGCAAACAACATTCTCCGCTCACATACTTTGATATTCTTTCGCGCCCACTTTTGAAGTTAAAATGGACTCATTTGACCTTAGAAGTTAAAGTTATACCAACACCACATTGATGTCTATGAGGACACTTAAGCTCACAAGCTAATATTGCAATAATGTGTTGGCTGGGGGTGAAACTTCTGATTTTGTTTCATTAGTCACATTGTAGGTAGATATAACGTGATTTCAGTTCTTTTACTTGACCAGCAGATTCAATCACATACTTTAAACGTGCTCTTTTTAGCTGATTGCACTCGGCGACTATAATGTCGTTTCTACGCTCAACTTTTGCTATACACGTGGCAGTGCTTGGCACGGCCCTAAAACGTCCCTAGTATATATATAACAAGACAATCAACAACGAAGGAATTACAAGTCAACAAAAGAAGTTAACACAATACCAAAATATTCAGATTTCACCCAATGCAGTCAAATCAATAACATCTCAATCATCATACGTCAAAGCAAAGTGCCTCATTCCCTCTTAGGTCGTTAGGGAATGAGGCCGATGAAGGTGATTGTGGCGACCCTAAATGAACCCATGATCCAACTCCACCACCACGGTCCATACCACTCCTCCGCCTGGTACTCCCGTGACCACCTCCCGACATACTACTCAAGGTAATACCAGAGCCGCAGTGGATCCTCACGAAACAAAACGAAACGACACTCAAAATATATATACTCATAAGATAGATGGTCAAGAAAATTCAAGGCTTTCAACACGGTTTCAATGCTCAACGTATAACACAAGGGTAAGACTCAATGCATAACCCAAGGGTAAGAATTGAATCAAATAAAATCTAACCACATTGTACATATATAATTCCCTTATATATACAATATGCATACATAAATTACTGTTCATTAGGATAGAAATTCTGTTAAAAAAACTCTATTCCATTTTAGAATAATGAAAGGCGGCAGCATACAACGTGGAAGTTTACTATGTTGAAAAAAGGAGGTGAATTAAAATTAATAATATATATCCACTATGTGAAGTTGAAGTCAAATGTGTAAGTTGCCTGAGTGGTAATCAATGCCACTTGGAAGATAATCCCGTCTTGGCAACAAGTATTCTTACTCAGTATGTTTTCTTAACCTTTTTTTAAGCTTTTTAACATGACATTAAATCACTGAAACCCTTGATTTAAATTATATTGTAATTATCATACAATTGGCATAGGCATCACCGTTCATTAGAAAATTTGCACGGAATGGAACAAAGTTAGGATTGATAATTGGCGCAGTTAAGTACGAATAAAGAAGTCTAAATTAATCATATATATCTGTTCTATATTTTTTCCAGATAAAATTGGGGCCATCTAATTTCCATTAAAAACACATTAAATTGTTTTGAGCTATTGTTCACTAACAGTAGCAATTACAAATTGTTAAAAGTTAATTATAATTGAAAACACTTCTTTTAATCAAATATTCTTTTATTGATTAAAACTATATAAGATTCTTTTTGTAATAAGCGATATTCAATAATGTTTTTTACTTTTAGGTGGAGAGTATGAGATTGAACCAATAACTAAAAATAATACTGATATCATGTTTAGATATGTGTTTAAAGTATTCATTTTTTAAATCCTAAACAACAAATTTTAACAATAAATCAATATCAATAATAATAAATGATTAAGATTAACATCGCATGTGTGAACTAATAATATTATTATTTTGACAAAAAAAAAGAATATAATAATTATGAAAATAGATTCAAATTTATTTAAGTGCCAACTAATCAAAATACACTTTTGTATATATTATATGTGATTGATCTGGACTATTAATTATTATTTATCAATAATTAAGATTTGTCCATTGAAATAAAATTCAATTTACGTTTAATTAAGAAAAAATAAACACTTTACAATCCCGATGCAACGCGCGGACTCGATAGCGCTTGTTAAAGTAAACACATTGCACATAGTGAACTCACATTGTTGTTTACCCGGGCGTGAACTCAGACCGAAAGCCTCAATCAAATATTGAGTTTCCCAAGTGTGGACACTTGTCACAATCTCCCAATATGTTCTATATAACCCCTGGACTATATATACGAAATTTTATAAGCAAATATTACCATTTACCCTATCTATGATATTTTCAGTTGACAATTTATTTTTACATATTAAATAGCCCTCTGTATACTCAGTTCTAACCTACTTAATCTCAAAGTTACCCAATGAAATTTTGAGAGATCGTTGTACTCTTTAATAGGTTTCCAATGCCCATGACCTCATATTTTTCTGATTTTTCTGTGATCTTATATGCATTTTACAATACAACAACATCATGCTGTTAGAAATCAGCTTAGCAGCACTTTACAAAATGCGAGTTTCACCAATCTTAGATTTAAAATGTATTTTTAAGACCAATGGATGTACAAATTTGTCTATGTGTATGAATTTCGTTGGTGCAGAGAATATTTCATGCGACAAGCACTACTAACAGAATTCTGACAGTACTTTTGGTTGTCTTATGATCGCCGATATCTTCTAGAAGATTTGCATAGGATTCCCTTTGTCGGCGACATACAATCTTGTGCAATACTTGTGTCTTTGTGTGTCACTGAAACTTCAGTCCTTCATACGCTTCAGATCACCATTAGTCTTCAAATACTCATGCTTCTTCAGGTACTTGACAACTTCAGTGACCTTAACTAAGAGTTTTGCTTAGAGAAGTATTTATCTTCAAGACTTATCGTTATTGTCAAGTGTACGCTGAACCTGCTACATCTATCTGATCAGTTGATCAGTCTCTGATTCCGCACGGGGAATTGATCGTTACTTTTATTGTTGATCAAATGGTGTAGCCAAGTAACGAGAATCCTAATGCATCAGGTTCTTAGTTACTCACAATCTGAAGAACGCATCTTCAGATTGTCTTCTAAGTATTGCCTTTTGTCATCATCAAATCTTTTTCAGTGGGGGATGTTGTTAGTCCCGGAGAGGTGAATTTCTACACCTATACGCTTTCACTGACCAATTTAAAACTAATGGAGACACTCAACACTTTTTAAAATTTTCTTTATTTATCAATAATGATACAATAAAGATACAAGCAGTTTGCGGAATAGCTAAGAACAAATCCTAACTAAACTGCTTACATGTGATAGACAACAACAAATATTGTCTAAGACAAGTTTATGATCAACAAATGATCAAGCACAAGACCAGACACTTGTTATACAGATTCAATTCTCGAATCAGATAACTAGAGTTAACTGGTGGTTTACACTCTACTCGAGGGAATAAAGTTCTGGAGTAATTTCAGCAGCGTGTAACCTTGTTGGGTGCACACCGAAATCGATCGGCTAAGTCCACAATTTATATCATTGGGAAACGTAGAGCCAAAGGAATGATCGAGCGATTCCACGTGTGAGAATTCCGTTCGTGCAGAGGATATTTCATAGGACGAGCACGACTAACGGAATTCTGATAGTACTTTTTGTCGTCTTGTGATCGCTGATATCTTCTAAAAGATCTGCAAGATATTCTCATAATCAGCGATGCGCAAACTTGTGCGTTACTTGTATCTTTCTGTGACGCTGAAACTTTGGGCCTATGTACACTTTTGGCAGCCATGAGTTTTCGGATTCTCATGCTTCTTCAGATGGCCTTCAGCTTCAGCGACCTTCACTAAGAGTTTTGCTTAGAGAAATATCTGTTCAGTAGTTCAACGTTGTGTCCAATGCGCTGATCCTGTTACACTATCTGATCTTTTAACCAGTATATGATTCCGCACGGGGAACTGATTGTTATTTCAGATAGTGTAACTGGGTAACTGAAATCCGAACTGATCAGATACAGTTACCCACAATCTGAGGAACTAATCCTCAGATTGTCTTCTAACTATTTTCCTTTTTGTCTTCATTAAATCTCTTTAGTGGGGGACGCTTTTCAGCGACCCAACAATCTCCCCCTATCTGATGTAGACATATAGTTAGGCAACTCCCCCTGAATATGTGAAGGTTTTATATTTAACCTTGAGTATTTTTCACATTCAGAGGGTCTTCGACATACCTAGAAAACATTACAATATATGGTGATCTGATAAAATTTGATCACATTACAGTTCATAACTCATATTTTCTTTTTGAGTTTTTCTAAGTATCTGGCAAGCAAATAAACTCATGTATGTCAAAATCATCATCATTAATTGATGATATTCATTCATCAGACAGTAGTAGAAAAATACATATAGAATTTCAGTTACAAGATAAAAAAGATACGAATAGCTGTTCTTCATCATTCTTCTTCTTTTGGGGAAAATGGAAGCAAATCGTTCACATCCTTTTCTTTTTCCTTCATGAGATCCTTGATCAGCTGTCTAATAGCTTCAAGTGAAGGAGTGAACCTGATTGACTTCAAATGATTGAAGTTTGCTCTTTTCAGCTCTACTATACTTTGGAACCTCATTTCCTGATAAGCACATCTGAAGAAGAATCCTTCCTTTGGTAGCTTAATACATTTTCCCTCAACTGGAACATCATGAAGAGGTAGTGCAGTATTTAATCCTTCATCGTTTGGAAGCTCCCCTCTATCAATTAGCATCTGAATTTCTATTGACGCGGAGGTTCTTTTGGCTCTTTTTCTTGGAAGGAGGTCAGTTTCAGTCGCATCCGATTCTCTCTTCCTGGTGCAGTTTTCTTTAACTTCGTTGTATTCTTCGATAAGTCTGTAACTTTTAATAACTCTTCATCAGATAACTGCAAAAACTGGTTAGGAACTGGAGCAGACTCAAGTGCGGGTGTTTTGGTTAGTGTGTGCATACTAGACTCCTGATGGGTTTGGGATTAACCCTGAACTATATCAACAATCTTTCGAGAGACTGGGATAGAATGAGGTGGAGATCCCATTTTCTCGTCAGATACCATCTCAGTATCTGATGAGGATTGTGGGGGTTGATTCTCCTTGGGCATAAGGTTTTTCTTAGTGACAAGTCTGGCCCGTTTGGTCCTGGCGTACCCTTTTGTGAGGGATACTCCAGTTGGTGGTTTTTGCATAGTGCGAGTTGGAGATCTGTGTGGTGGGGAGACTTAGTCAGAATCTGATGTGTTTCTCAGATTCATGGTCTCTTTTGAAGAAGGGCCGGTATCCGGAGATCCTGAAGGATGTGCTTGCAAAGCCATGTTTTCAGTCCCCGTCTGATCCTCGTTAGAGGGACCGGGTTCAGGGATTAAGGTAGTAAATTTCAACATACCTTGGGGAAGAGGCTTGGTCTCCTTGACAGAGACGCTTGAAAAGTTTGCGTCACCCACCATGCCGGAAAAGTATCGTTCACGTTGGCTTATAATCGCATATTCCTCTTTTCCAACGAAATGTTCAAAGATAAGAGATAAGAATCTTGGAAAAGGAACAATGAAGTCTCGCTTGATTGATTTTACTTTGGACGCCAGTTTTTCAAAAATTAATTTTCCAAAATCAACTCTTCGGGTGTAGATGAGAGATTCACCTAAGATTAGATCATGTGCAGAGACACATTCCATACCCCCTGTTTTGGTCGTTAGACATTGAGCTATCGTCATAAAGAAGGCGGACCAGATGCTGGACATGCCCTCTTTTCACATTTTGGGAATGCTCTTTGTCGTATGAAATTAGGGCTAAGTGGATTTCTTTGCTTCCACTGGAGTTGGCGGAGATTCATAATTTGATTCCTCATCTCCATAGTAGTTCATGCGTGTGAAACGTCTGAAAGATTCAAGATTGAAAGAGATGGTTCGTTCTCCGCCTAAGATGGTACCTGAGATAAGATCATCACCGTCATTGGTTGTGGAGTGTGTGCATGTATACCAGAATTCAACGAGTAGGAATTTTGACAGAGGTACATCCTGATGAAGAGCTATTTTTAGGGGATGTTCATTAAAGAGTCGTAAAATGGGCTGGAAATCAGGATGTAATACTTGTGGATTCACATTACTCTGACAATTTTTCTTTGTTAGCTTGAATGACGAAGCGGTGAAATCGGTTTGAATGTGTGGAGCTCTTTGAACATTTGCTGAGAGTTCAATGCCATGAGGGTCAATTGTCTCTTTCTTTGGAGCCATTTGAATTTGGATTTTGAGAGAAAGGAAGATATGAGATTGAAGAAAAATGAGAGCATAAAAGTTGAGAATAAAAAATCAGCAGAGGGCTTAGGGTTCTTATATGAGATGAGGTGAGCTCAGTACGAGAGAGATCAACAGATGAGATTTGAAAATTTTGATCTAACGGTGTACCCCAGATAGACAATTGAGTTGCTAGCCCACGATGAAGTTGTCCAATCAAATCAAAAGAAAATGGGGCGGGAGAGGACGTTAAGGTGTCAGCAATAAGTGCGTACACTAACAGCTTAGCAGAAGGACGGTGGGTCCAATAAAACTGTGCCACCTCATCAGATGCCTGTATGAGGGATACGACAAGTGTCTCTGTCTGATGAGGTCCAGGCTGAGGAATCTAGCTATCTGATGACATTCAGTATCAGATAGAAATAGGCTTATTCAGCTGAAACTCCTTGCTGAATATATATATATATATATATATATATATATATATATATACACACACACACACACACACACACACACACACACACACACACACACACACACACACACACACACACACACACACACACACACACACATGGAGCTTATCAAGTGCATTTGGGCACCCATTGAGGAACAGGTACTGAAGAATTCTTGATGTCTTCCACCTGAGTCTTGTCTTGCTTTGATGTGTCTGGTGGGTTTTCAGACTCTGTAGATGAGTTTTTCTTATGAGCTTGATTTGGACAATCTTTGGCTTCATGATTTTTATCGTTGCAATGATAACATTTCCTCTAGTGGATCGGGGATGGTGAAAGGGTGATTTTTGGATCCGGTTGAGCCTTTTTATTTTGACCCTTTTCTTTTGAGGTCTGAGTTAATGTTTTGATTGGTTTGGTGACCTTGACTCCTTTGTTCTTTATTTTTGGCTCAGTTGTCTTTATTGTTAAAGATTTTTCAGTTGCTGAGATTTCGAGCTTAGCCTCAGTTTCTGTCCCTTGAGATGTATCATGTTTTTGGGATTCTGATGAATTTACCTCTTCTGGTTCTGAGCTTTGGATGTTATCAATATTTTCTTCAGATTCGGTATTATGGGTATTTGGAATTAGTTCAGATTCTTTGACGAATAAGTTTTCTTTGGTGTTCGAAACATGTGATTTGGGAGTGTAATCTTTTGGTGGTCCGAACATGGGATTTTTTGTTGGAATATGCTTCACGTGTATAACATATAGTTATATGGCTAGTTGTTTGTGAGCCTAAAGGGTCACACACTTAAACACTAAACACCATTATATAATTAGTGTAATTAGTGTAATTACATTAATTATTAATATATATAAGCTATAAGCTTGTCTATCATAAGTTTAATATTAAAAGTTAATATTGAAACTTTCTTGTGGGCAAACTAGAAGAATCAAAAGATAGGGACTTGTGGGCAAATAAGACTAATGATTTATGGAAATCATTAAAGGATTGTAATGGCACCATTAAGAGATATAATGGTCCATAAACTCCCTTTTGACCATCCATCTTGGCCGTCCCTCTCTCTCACACTTTGTAGGTGTTTTGTTTTCTTTCTTTTGCTCTCAAGACTCTAGGACTAGCATCCATTACATTGGTGTTCTTGCAAGTGTTGTGTGGACTTGCTTTAGAGGTATTCCCCATTGGAATCCTTGGTTTCGGTTGCTCACAATATCCATCCGTATTCATCATTGATCAAAGGCAACTAGGGTATGATTCTTATACCATTCTCTTTGATTTTATTTTAGTTTAATTGTATGATTAATATCAAGATCCTTTCATGGTGATAAATATTTTCCGCTGCGTTTTGTTAATTGTTTTAACCGAAAATCACCATTAGTGGTATCACGAGTCATTATATTAATCATATAATTAGCTAGATTTTGTGAAAAGTGGCAAAAATCAACCGGTTTTGTGTTGTTAAAATTCCGATCGGACAAAAACAAAACCCTACGGGTTTTTTATTTTAATTTTCGGTTTTTTATAAAAATGTGGGTTAAAATATGGTATTTTTGGAACCCCATTGTCACTTGTTACAAAATCATATCAAAAAATTAATCTTGTTATTGTATTTTTTTGATTATTTGGCTTGGAATTTAATTTTTAATTCCATTTTGTTGATATGGCAAAACATGTATTTTTGCCATATCCCAAGCCAAAGCCTTGTCAATTGTTGCTTGTTTGTGCAAACCAATGAAAGCCTAGACCATTTGTGAATGAATGTGTTTGATGTTTGGTTGTTTGGGAAAAGCCTTGTTTTTTTTTTTGGCTTAATTGTTGTAATTTGTTTCATTTATTTTTATTTTATTTTTGGTGCCATTTTTTTTGGGGCAATTTGTAATGTAAAAGTAATAGAATAGATTGTATTTATTTTATCTTTTTATTGTAAATTGTTTGACAAAAATATTGAAGACTAATGAAGAAAACAACAAATTTCCGTCATAAAAGCGAGGGCTGTACGAAAACAGGTTTTCCAGAGGCATACGGACTCCTTTTTGGGCGATTCAAAAGCCCAAAATGCTTGCAAAGTCGTGGGCTACAACTTTCCAGAAGGCCGGGAAGATCAACGAAGACTCCTTCAGTGACTTTTCGGGCTTCAAAGTCTGCTGGAATTTTCTGGCAGATTACATTTTTTCACAATTTTGGGTTCTACTTGCTCAAGAATGTCTTGGAGCAAGTGGGAGCCCATTGGGTTTATGTAGGCCCGTTTGGGTTCATGTTGGCCCGTCCCCTAGTTTGACCCTTCGGTCCGTCGTGATGACTCACGTGACCGAACCTAGGATTTCATTGGTCGAGGTTTGCACAAAATTTTGTTGCATGTTTTATTTTTTGTTTGTGGTTGTTTTTCTTTTCTATTAGATACAAATAGTAAAACAAATTAAAAATGGTTTTTTGACACAAACATTAAAACATTCAAACCCTTAATCATCGATGACTACTAGTTAATCATTGATGATTAAACCTTTAATCTAAAATCGTTTTGAGATTAAACTAAGTTTAAATATGATTTGAAACTCATCACTTAATAATCGCTAAAAGTTTTTACCGTTTATTACAAGACTTATGAAGTGGTATGAATGAAGTACATGATTCATTCATATCTTAAATAAAATTTTATTAAATTAAAATTTTAACATACCTAAAATTTAAGTCACGCCGTCCAATCGGTTGTAAATCACTTGCTTCTATTTTTGAATTCACGTGAGACGTGGTTTGAATTTAGATCCGAGGTCATTATTCTCTACGGTGAGACCTAGATCTATTTTGACATGATTTCACATTGGATGACTTAATCAAGTTAACGGTGAGACCTTGACTCGAGGCGAAGATGCGACAAACATGCCACTTGACCCTAGATGCTTGTTCACTAGGTGCCATGAAGTCCCATACCTCTAAGAGTTGCACTTGTAATGCAATTGTTGAACGTCACCTACCTATTGGATCTATCATCTCTAGCAGATCAACTGATGCGATGATAGAAGCTCAATGGGATCTTAGCTTTTAATTAAAATTAATTGGGTAGTTAATTTATTAAAAGAAATTATTATTAAAAATACTAATTAATGAACTTTGTAATTTTGTAGATGACTTCAAACAATCAAACCCTAACACATACCACCATTCGTTCCGTTCTCGAAAAAGAGAAACTTGATGGAACGAACTTTGTGGACTGGTCTCGAAACCTAAGGATTGTCCTTAGGGCCGAGCACAAGTACCACCATTTGGAGGAGGCGCTGCCCCCTGCCCCTGCTGCTACCGCCACTGCTGCTGTTCGTACAGCCTATACCAAAAGGTTTAACGAACAACAGGAAGTCGCCGCGCTTATGCTAGTGAGCATGATTCCCGAGATTCAAAAGAATCTCGAGGACCTCACTGCATTTGATATGATGCGTGAACTAACGGCCATGTATCAAAAGCAAGCCGAGCAGGAACTCTTTGACACTGTCAAAGCCTTCCACGCTTGCAAGCAGGAGGAGGGACAGTCTGTTAGCTCTTATCTCTTGAAGATGAAGAGCTACTTAGACCAAATGGAGAGGCTTGGTTACGCTATGCCGCACATCCTTGGGATTAGCTTGATTCTAACGTCCCTAAACAAGGATTTTGCACCGTTTGTCATGACTTATCATATGCATAGTATGGGGAAGACATTCGCCGAATTACATGCTATGCTGAAACAAACGGAGGCAAGCCTACCCAAGAAAACTCCGGCCCCTACTGTCCTTGCTATAAGGCAAGGAAAGATCCAAAAACCTAAACCGCAAGTAGTTGCTAAGGGCCAAGGCAAGGGAAAGCAAGTTTACAAGCCCAAGCCAAAGGTTCCCCCACCTACTCGTAAGGAGCATCCCGCTAAGGATCTTGCTTGCCATCACTGCGGTGAAACAGGCCATTGGAGGAGGAATTGTCCTGCCTACCTGGCAGAGTTGATGAAGAACAAAGCCAACAAGGTTGGCACATCAGGTATCTTCACAATAGAACTATATGCTTTCCCTAAGAAATCATGGGTATATGACACTGGTTGTGGAACTCACATTTGTAATACCATGCAGGGTCTAAGGGGAAGTAGAAAGCTAAACCATGGAGCTTTGGACTTGTACGTGGGCAATGGCAATCGTGCACCGGTCGAAGCTATAGGAAGCTATGATTTAATCCTTCCTAGTGGTTTAATTATTGTATTAGACAATTGTCACTATGCGCCTAGTATTACTAGGGGTATAGTATCGCTTTCTTGTTTGTGGAATAATGGTTTTATTCATACGTTTACGGATTATGGTATTTCAGTTTCAAAGGATAATGTTTTTTACTTTAATGCTATTCCTCGTGATGGTATCTTTGAGATTGACATGCATAATCGTATCACAAACAGTAGTTCTATTTATACATGTAGCAATAAGAAATCCAAGAAGAATTTGGATTCTACTTACCTATGGCATTGTCGCCTTTGCCATGTTAACAAGAAACGCGTTTTGAAATTACAAAAGGATGGACTTATAAAATCAGATGATTCTGAATCATTTGATAAATGTGTTTCTTGCATATCTGGTAAAATGGCGCGCAAGCCTTTCTCCCATGTAGGCGAAAGGGCCAATGATCTACTTGGACTCATACATACTGATGTATGTGGCCCTTTTAGAACTCGAACTAGGGAAGGTGCTACCTATTTCATTACCTTCACTGACGACTTTAGTCGTTATGGTTATGTTTACTTGATTAAACATAAACATGAAACCTTTGAAACGTTCAAAGCTTTCCAGAATGAAGTAGAAAATCAACTTGGCAAGAAGATTAAGGCTCTCCGTTCCGATCGAGGAGGAGAGTACATGAGCCATGAGTTTCAAGACCATCTAAAGAATTGTGGGATTGTCTCACAATTCACTCCCCCTTATACACCACAGCATAATGGTGTATCAGAGAGGAGAAATCGCACCTTGCTTGACATGGTCCGATCGATGATGAGTCCTACCACTCTGCCTCTATCCTTTTGGGGTTATGCACTCAAATCGGCTGCTCGCATACTGAATATGGTTCCCACCAAGAAGGTTGAAAAGACACCATATGAGATATGGCATGGGAAAGTCCCTAACTTGTCTTACTTGAAGGTCTGGGGTTGTGAGGCTCTCGTGAAACGAGACACGCCAAACAAACTTGAACCCAGAGCTGTCAAGTGCATCTTTATAGGATACCCTGAGGAAACGATGGGTTACTATTTCTACTACCCACCTGAGCAAAAAGTAATTATTGCTCGTTATGCTGAGTTTCTTGAGAGCAATCTCATTTCACAAGAAGCAAGTGGGAGTACCATCGACTTTGACGAGATTCCAAGCGATGAAGATGCACAACCTATTGTAGAGACTAGCGAACATCAAGATGAGGCTGAACACGAAACTGTTCCTGTTGCACCTCAAAATGATGTAATCCCTGTTCGAAGGTCCGCAAGGACACCTCATGCACCTGAACGATATGGCTTCCATGTCGATGCTGAGGAGCTAAGTTTAGGGGATCATAATGAACCCCCTAACTATCGAGCTGCATTATCAGATTCTGAATCTGACAAATGGCTTGATGCTATGAACGCGGAAATGCAATCCATGAAAGATAACCAAGTATGGACGTTGGTTGATCTTCCTCCTAACAGTAAGACTGTTGGTAGCAAGTGGCTCTTCAAGAAGAAGACCGACATGGATGGCAATGTACACACCTATAAAGCTCGATTGGTAGCAAAAGGTTACACTCAAACCTACGGGATTGACTATGATGAAACCTTCTCGCCTGTTGCCGACGTTAGAGCTATTAGGATTGTCATAGCCATAGCAGCGTACTATGACTATGAGATTTGGCAAATGGATGTTAAAACTGCTTTCTTAAATGGACATCTTGATGAAGATGTTTATATGGTTCAACCTGAGGGTTTTGTTAATCCAAAACACCCAAAGAAAGTATGTAAGCTTCAAAGGTCCATTTATGGACTAAAGCAAGCATCCAGGAGTTGGAACAAAAGATTCGATGAGGAAGTCAAATCATTTGGCTTTACTCAGAATCCCGACGAGCCATGTGTATATGTAAGAGCTAGTGGGAGCATTGTCGTCTTTCTAATCCTATATGTCGATGACATACTACTCATAGGAAATAACATTCCAATGCTACAAGATGTAAAATCCTGGCTTGGGAAGTGCTTCGCTATGAAGGATCTTGGGGAAGCAGCATATATACTTGGTATAAAGATCTATCGAGATCGATCAAAGCGGTTAATCGGACTAAGTCAAAGTGCGTACATTGATAAGATTCTAAAACGGTTTAGAATGGATGCTTCCAAACGTGGAAGTCTCCCTATGCAACACAATGTACACTTGAGTAAGACTCAAGGACCGTCCTCACCTGATGAGATGAAACGTATGCGTGATGTCCCCTATGCCTCGGCAGTAGGATCTATCATGTATGCTGTGCGGTGCACAAGACCTGATGTAGCGTTCTCTCAGAACCTTACAAGCCGATATCAACAGAATCCAGGTGAGAGTCACTGGACTGCTGTTAAGAACATACTGAAGTATCTTAGGAATACTAAAGATATGTTTCTTGTCTATGGTGGTGAATCTCAAAATGAACTAAGCGTTACTTGTTATTCTGACGCTAGTTTTGAGACTGATAGAGATGATTCCAAATCTCAAACGGGGTATGTTTTCGTTTTGAACGGAGGCGCTGTTGATTGGAAAAGTGCGAAGCAGAGTACTATCGCCATGTCTTCTACAGAAGCTGAATACATTGCAACCACTGAAGCTGCAATGGAAGCTGTTTGGATGAGGAAATTCATTTCTGGGCTTGGAGTTGTCCCCAGTAATGAAAGACCTATGGATATGTACTGTGATAACACAGGTGCTATCATCATTGCCAACGAACCAGGTGTTCAGAAAGGCGCCAGACATTATCGGAGGAAGCTTCACTACATTAGAGATGCGATCCTAATGGGAGATGTACGCTTGCTCAAAGTTCATACAGATGACAACTTAGCTGACCCCTTTACGAAGCCAATGCCATGTACCAAACATATTGAGCATGCTAGAAACATTGGGCTTCGACCAGCTAGTAGTTTCATGTAATCTGTTTTAGTATTTGGATAATGGAACATTGAGCAGTTTTTATTGGAATAAATTGATATATTTGATATGATCGTTTTTATATGAATATCTACTGTGTTCTATATTTGCATGTTTATATCCATGAATATTTACTGCGTTTTATATTCTAAATTGTCCATTGTCATAATTAATAATATGGGAATATTATTAAGACAAATCTGAGGGCATTGATGACATTATCTTAGTATGACTAAGGATGATGAAATCAAACTCACATGTTGTTCATAATGATGCACAATTGGACTGACCCAACCTATGAGAAATCACTTCATGGATTTATGTCACAAGTGAATCTCACAAAGGCTTTGTCACTTATCCTCTGACTTGAGATGCAAGTTGGTTTGTGTATGTAGAGGGGCAAACTTTGATATGGTTAAACGCTGACCTGAATAAGGCTGCTATAACAACCATTATCGGGTTTGTCATTAAGCATATGACGGACACGTGCAGTCAATAAAGAATTTGTTCCTCCACACATGTGGATTAGATACTACTGGGCCCCTCGATGATTTGAATAGATGTATGTGTGGCCACACCCAAAAGGTAATCAAGATGAATCTTGATTGGTTTTGGTAATCAACTTCAATGTATAGATCGAGAAACAGAATAGTTGAAATTTTAGATTGACATTTATCCTTGTCTAAAATTCAACATAGTATCAGTAACAAAAGGATAACTGCTCGAAAACTTTGAACAAAGATTTTATGAAACTCCTCATGTACTTCTAGGGGCATTGGCGGGTTGCTAGACTCTAACCTTTGCTTGTATAACTACTTGATGTTATCACGTGCGCAAGTGGGAGCTGTTGGAATATGCTTCACGTGTATAACATATAGTTATATGGCTAGTTGTTTGTGAGCCTAAAGGGTCACACACTTAAACACTAAACACCATTATATAATTAGTGTAATTAGTGTAATTACATTAATTATTAATATATATAAGCTATAAGCTTGTCTATCATAAGTTTAATATTAAAAGTTAATATTGAAACTTTCTTGTGGGCAAACTAGAAGAATCAAAAGATAGGGACTTGTGGGCAAATAAGACTAATGATTTATGGAAATCATTAAAGGATTGTAATGGCACCATTAAGAGATATAATGGTCCATAAACTCCCTTTTGACCATCCATCTTGGCCGTCCCTCTCTCTCACACTTTGTAGGTGTTTTGTTTTCTTTCTTTTGCTCTCAAGACTCTAGGACTAGCATCCATTACATTGGTGTTCTTGCAAGTGTTGTGTGGACTTGCTTTAGAGGTATTCCCCATTGGAATCCTTGGTTTCGGTTGCTCACAATATCCATCCGTATTCATCATTGATCAAAGGCAACTAGGGTATGATTCTTATACCATTCTCTTTGATTTTATTTTAGTTTAATTGTATGATTAATATCAAGATCCTTTCATGGTGATAAATATTTTCCGCTGCGTTTTGTTAATTGTTTTAACCGAAAATCACCATTATTTTTGTGACTTCAGTTTTATAACTTCATCGGTTAGATTTCTGATTCATCGGTTAGATTTTTTAAAGTAATTTCTGATTCAGTGTATCGATTGTGAGCACGTACCAGATTTCGAGTGAGCACTTGAAATAGAGATACCTTTTCTTCATCAGACGCTTTATGAAATTTTCTCACTCTTTTTAACGTCTCAGCGTCCCATTTCTTAGAAGAAGAATTTTCTGCTAGATTAGATTCTTGGGAAACATTAGATGACTGTTGTATCTCTGATTCTTTAGTGATGGCCATTAAGCATTTTACAATTTTGTGATTCTCTGGCTCAGCTTCAGATTCTTCGTTTGATGAAGTAAGGACTATTCTATCGTTGAATTTTTCTTCGTCACTTGATTCTGAGTAGCTTACCCAGGATTCAATAGTAGCTTTAAAAGCCTTTGCATCTTTCTCAGCCTTTGCAACTTGTGCTTTCAGTTCCTGGTACTTCTTCTCAGTATCCTAATACTTCTTCTTATAGTTTGAGGAAGAGCTTGAGCTTGACTTTTAAACCCATAATTCTCTTTAACTCTGCAATCAGTTTTAATGTGACTCGTTCTTCCACACTTAAAACATATCATTTCTTCTCTATCGTTTTGATCTCGTGATCTGTTTCGATTTAGAAACCTTTTATATCTTGTGGCTAATAGAGCCATACTTTCAGAAAGTTCATTTATGTCACCATTATTACATTCTTCTAAGTTAAACTCTTGTTCTTCGAAATCACCATCTTCCACATCTTCAAGTCTTTTAACATTGTCAACATTTGGGTCGATAACACTTTCAACTTTTGTTTTTTGTGTTTTTTCGAGATGATTTGGAGGAGCCTGCAAAAAGAGCAGATGGGGAAGAGGTATTATTCAGATCATCGTACATCTTGTTCTCATTTTCAAAATTCATCAGTGTGTTGTAGAGACTGCTCATATTCATGTTTCTCATATGACCAGAGGTTCTTAGTACCGTGGACATAACAGCCCAATATTTTGGAATGGTGAGTCTTTGTGAATTCCAAACTCCCTTAATTCATTTATGAGGATGGTGAATCTTCTGTGGCACATGTTTAGTGTTTCACCTTTGATGACCTTGAATGCTTCATACTTTCGATTTAACATCGCTTTTCTGCTAGCCTTAACTTCATCGATTCCTTCATAAGATGTTATCAGAATATCTCATATCTCTTTGGCAATTTTACACTCTTTTACAGTGATAAAAATGTGATTTAGGAGGGATGTTTGAAGGCGGAACCGGATTTCAGCAGCTTTTTGTCTACCTCTGACCATTGATCTTTTGGTTTAGGTTCTTCAACATCAGAAAGATCTTCTTTTTCATCTTCGTCTTATCGTCACCCTCCTTCTTCTTGTTCTTGGAAATGGTTGTACTTGGAACGAACATTTTTGGAATGTATGGACCATTGATAAGAATATATGGTCCCATGTCATTTTGATGTTCGACAAATCCCAGAAAACGGATTTTCCACATACCAAAATCGTCATCAGTAAAAACAGGGGCATTTGTCTTCGAACCAAGATTCATTGGAGATAGCTTTTCACCCATTTTTTATCAGTAAGTAAGTAGATCAACAATTATGAATTAATTGTCCTGCTCTGATACCAATTGTTAGTCCCGGATAGGTGAATTTCTACACCTATACGCTTTCACTGACCAATTTAAAACTAATGGAGACACTCAACACTTTTTAAACTTTTCTTTATTAATCAATAATGATACAATAAAGATGCAAGCAGTTTGCGGAATAGCTAAGAACAAATCCTAACTAAACTGCCTGCATGTGATAGACAACAACATATATTATCTAAGACAAGTTTATGATCAACAAATGATCAAGCACAAGACCAGACACTTGTTATACATATTCAATTCTCGAATCAGATAACTAAAGTTAACTGGTGGTTTACACTCTACTCGAGGGAATAAAGTTCTGGAGTAATTTCAGCAGCGTGTAACCTTGTTGGGTGCACACCGAAATCGATCGGCTAAGTCCTCAATTTACATCATTGGGAAACGTAGAGCCGAAGGAATGATCGATCGATTCCACGTGTGAGAATTCCGTTCGTGCAGAGGATATTTCATGGGACGAGCACGACTAATGGAATTCTGACAATACTTTCTTTCGTCTTGTGATCGCTGATATCTTCTAAAAGATTTGCAAGATATTCTCATAATCAGCGATGCATAAACTTGTGCTTTACTTGTGTCTTTCTGTGACGCTGAAACTTTGGGCCTATGTACACTTTTGGCAGCCATGAGTTTTCGGATACTCATGCTTCTTCAGATGGCCTTCAGCTTTAGCACCTTCACTAAGAGTTTTGCTTAGAGAAGTATATGTTCAGTAGTTCAGCGTTTTGTCCAATACGCTGAACCTGTTACACTATCTGATCTGTTAACCAGTATCTGATTCCGCACGGGGAACTGATCGTTGTTTCAGATAGTGTAACTGGGTAATTGAAATCTGAACTGATCAGATACAATTACCCACAATCTCAGGAACTAATCCTCAGATTGTCTTCTAACTATTTGTCCTTTTGTCTTCATTAAATATCTTCACTGGGGATGCTTTTCAGCGACCCAACAGATGCTTTCAGCAACCCAACAGTTTATTCATAATATCATGATATTAGAAAGTTTCTAACATAATTTAAATCGTAATTTTGTGGTTTCTTGAACTCAAATGAAAATCCAAGTTGATGCATTTGGAAGGTTTAGACAACTAATTAAATATTGTTTGTTTTAAGCTTTCATCTCATGTTTATCAAATCTCGACAATGTCAGCAAGATTTTGACCAATCTCGGCCAAATCTCGGTCAATCTCAGCGAGATTCCAGCTCCAAGATTTACCATCAAGATTCTCAACCGAGATTATTTATAGGTCTGAGATCTGAGATCCCACTGTGATCTCACCGAGATTGACTACCCGACTAATTACCAATTTCATCTTCATCTATGCGATTTGCATAATTATAAGAGTTAATTACACCAATGGTCCTTATGGTTTATATCAAATTTCACCAGTAGTCCTTTAGTTTTAAAAATTACACCGATAGTCCTTATTTCTTAAAGGTTTTGCACCGATAGTCCTTTACCTAAACGGACGTTAACTTTTTCCGTTAACTCCCTCATGTGCAATGCACAAGAGGGTATTTTCGTCTTTTACCCATCTCCATTCTAAAAATAAACCTAAACCTAAACCTAGTTGAACCATGCCTCCTTTTCCTTTTTCCGTCTTTTCCGTCATGCGGAACTCTTTTTCCTTCTTTTTTTTCTACAGAAATTGAATCCCCCAAATTGAATCATGCTTCTTTTTGAAACTGCAAATTCCGATTAAAACATGAACTTATCTACAAACCATGAAAGTAAAGAAGAAGAAACAACTAATCAGGAAGCAAATTCCGGTTAACACATGTACTTATCTCGATGAAACATTATGCCCACCGACGGAGAGAGAGAGAGAGAGAGAGAGAGAGAGAGAGAGAGAGAGGGAGAGAGAGAGATGAAAGGTGGGTTCTGCGATTAGGGATGAAGACGGCGGCGAGGTGGGTTCATAAACCCTAGATGACGGTGATAGGAACGGGGAGGCGGGAAGAAGAAAAGGGCAGTGGAGGCAGCATAAGCGAGGAGGGTGTATTGGTTTTGATGCGTGATAACGGTGGAGGGGTACGGTGGTGGTGGTGACGGCGACAGAAAGGGGGAAGGTGACAATACGGTGGTGGTCGTGGTAGCGACGGCGAGGTACGGTAGTGGCGGCGGCGGCGAGGTACGGTGGTGGTGGCGGAGGCGAGGTACGGTGGTGGTGGTGGTGGTGGTGGCGGCGGTGGTCGTCGGCGACAGAAAGAGGGGTAAGTTGTTAAGGTGACAGGCTTTTGATCAAGAGACAAAGAAGACGGAGGGAGATAGACTTTTTTTGTGAGAGAGAAAAAAAACAGGGTGAGAGAATGGAAGTAAAGGAGGATAAAAGGGGGTAAAATGACAATACTACCCCCACATGCTTCGCACATGCCTCTATTCAACAGAAATTTTTCACACACATTAGCAAACAGGACCATCGGTGCAAAACCTTCCAAAAATAAGGACTATCAGTGTAATTTTTAAAACTAAAGGACTATTGATGAAATTTTGTATAAACCTTAAGGACCATCGGTGTAATTAACTCTAATTATAATCATAATTTTCTTCATGATAATCGTCGTTAACATCATAACTTTCATCAAAATCAACTCCATATGATACTTTGCGAGGCAATAAAAAATATATACTTCATAGGATTAGGATCTGATGAGGACTCAAAAATTAGTTAGAATTGTAAGCACAATTCTCAATCAATCATTTCTTTTTAAATGGGTCATTGTTAGAATTTTAGGATCTTTATTAGGATAACAATGATCCAAAATTCTAAAAATGATCCTAATTTTTAAAAATGATTGGTTGATAATTGTCCTTACAGTCCTCACCAAAATTTGAGTCATCACCCGATCTCACTTCCTTCATCATAAATATAACATTTAGACAAGCTTTTATCGCATAAATTATATCTGAAAAGATAAAATATATACTTCCTCCACTATATGCAGACAATAATCATAAACCAAAACAAACAAGAATAGTTTTAAAACAAATACTTTGAGTGTGTTGTAGTCCGGATCGTTAACACGGGAAATGGATCTAATTCCCAAACCGTACAAGAATAAAAGAAAAGAACATATTTAGTAAATTTACATACATACTAGTAAAAGAAAAATAAAACATATATCATGTTTATTATCTTTATTCAATTCCAATTGGATGGAATCAATACATGATTGCAAACTTCGAATCATGGTGTATCATAAATTTACATGTATAATCATCTCCATGTATAATCCACAATCATTGAGATCCAAACTTTTTAAAAAATTTGGAAAGTGAAGAAGTGGCATAGGTAAATCAAGTCTAAAAGCTAAACAAAGCTTGCAACATCTTTTACCATTTATTTTTATTACTTCAGCAAAACAAGAACCGACACTCTAAAGCTGACTTGGAATCATGTTCAATCCTAAATCTACATGTACAGTGATTGCAATTGCAAGATTCACAAAAGGAATTTGTTGATGTTGTTGTTTCTATTTGATTTTTCTTGGGAATGAGTGTAACTCCGACCCCACTAACATTGTTGTTTGGGTCCATGGAAAAGTAAATGGTGTTGTACATTTCAGCCCACCATAGTGTACTTCTCAATGAATCAAACGGAACATACCCCACCCATGTTGTTTCATGGTTTGAAGCATCAGGATCATTGAAATTCATATTATCACTGAAATTGATATTATTAGGCTCCTCCCAAAACACATCATGTTGAGATTGCGTCCCCATTAAATCATCCAATATAGTTATCTTTAGAAATTCAAAGTTAGGCGTCAAAACAGCACAAATCAAGAATCCAGAAAAGTCATTGTACCAATTCTTTGGAAGTTGCAATCCGCATCTCGACCCAACACGAAGACGAGGTCTAAACCCCTTTGCAATCTCATAGTCTTTAAGTTGGAGACTTATAGCACAATCATTTTCAATAGCCTTTCCCTAATTAATTCATACAAGTTCAATGATCATTTAATTGATTATTATCTTAAATTAATTTGTTAGCTAGGTACGCTGTATATAAACTATAGAACATTTGAAACTTAAAAACAAGCATATATATATATGTACCTGAAGCATGGTTTGTAGTAATTTGTCGCCGCCAATTACCCTTGTGTCACTCCATAGTGAGACTAGACATAACAAATTACAATTTTTGTGAAAATCTCGAAGGAATTCGAGTGAGTTACATCCGTCTGCTTTGAGAATAGATAAACTTGATGGTAGATCAGGCAAATCATCAAGGATTACGCAACAACACACATCGAGGTGTTTTAGCTGAGTAAATTGCGAGAGACTGAAATCTATACTCTGTAAATTTTCACAATCATTCAACACTAGTGAAATAAGGTTAGTACAATATTGTCCAACAGATGAGGGGAGAAGTTGTATCCCAACAATATTCAAATGTAAGCTTACTAAGCTATCCATGTTTGCTTTAATATTTGGGAACTCACGCAGCTCCCTACAACAACAGAAACCAAGTAACTTCAATTTATCCATTTGGACGATGGTTGGAAACTTCCTCAGCTTACCACAATCCCGTACAAATACATCAACAAGACTTGTATGATTTCCAAGTGATGGATGAATCTCTTCTAGATTCTCACAATACTCGAGTGTCAAGGTCTCAAGGCATGGGAGTCCACCAAAATCAGGTGTCCTCACAAGACGGCCCATGTATCTAAGCTCAAGCTCCTTCAAACATGGCAGCACCTGATTCATGCACAAGTCAAAATTACAGATATATTAGTTAATACTAGATTTTATGAGAATATACATGGGATAATAATGAACTTTTCTAATATATACTACATGCATCAAGTGAGTTGAGTTGTACAAAAGGTACATAGGAGATAAACACACTACTGTTCGAGAAGTAAAACCATGGTGTAATGCACCAAGACAAGAGACAAAAGATGAGATGACAAAATGATCCTTTTTAGTTAAATATGTATATGCTAAAATTTAAATTACCTTGTCACCCTTCCAGAGTTCTTCTTGCAAGCTATTATATAAGATTAGAACAACAAGCTTTGATGGATGGAAACTTTGTGGGAATGGACTAGCAGGATACTTGTTCCAGTGAATATACCTCAACTCATTTAAAAGAAAATTAGGTTCATCGCTAATACCTAACTCTGTATTGCAATATACATAAAGCGACCTTAGTTTCTTCATGCATGAAACAAGCTCAGGAAAATGTAATGAAGAACCTGAATATCGTATCACTTCAATATTGTCGTTTTCCTGAACAAAACATTTTGAGGGTTAAGTTACAATATATATTTAAGTCGTATGTGTGTGTATTATCTAGTGTAAAGATAACATATAAAAGATTTACCGTTATTGGACTCTTAGAACACATGTCTTCAATCTCTTTATCTCGCCAAAGCCTGGTGTGTTTTTCAGGATTGTTTGGATATTCCCCTCTAACAATATAGTGTCCCATTTCTTGAACTAGATCATGCATATTAAAATTTCCATCGTCTGAAACAGTTACAAGAGCCTTTTGTATCAACACTTTTACCCCTATAACAGGGTGAAACCCGCACGCATCAAACATGACCATTGCCTTATCTCTCTCCATCCATCTACATAAACATGCAATATCCAAGAACAACTCTTTGTCTAGAGGTTCTAAACCATCAAAGCTGATTTTGAGAATTTCCATAATTTCTATATTTGGATTGTCATTTAGTCTATCCAATGTACTAATCCATTCACCCTCGTCTTTATCATATAGAAAAGAACCTAGAACTTTAAGGGCCAAAGGGAGCCCACTAGCATAGGAAACAACACGCTCTGAAAGCATCTTATAGTCTTTTATAGGTTTTTTCTCATTATATGCATGTTTATTAAAGAGTCGAATATCCTCTTCTTCAGATAATAAATTGACAGGAGAGACCACGTCTACCCTATGAGTTCTTAACAAATGTTCATCTCTAGTTGTCACAATTATTCTACTACCATTACCAAACCAATCATGTGATCCAGCTAACGCCTCTAGTTGCTTACGATCGTCCACGTCATCAAGAACAATTAACACATTTCTACCACTTAGCCTATCTTTAATCATGTTTTTTCCTATGTCAACACTCGGCACTGTCACTTGTGTATTCAAAACTTGTGATAGAATTTTTTCTTGCAGATATTTTAAGTTATGTTTACTTGATTCCTCCCTAATATTGTCAACAAAGCAACAACTATCAAATTTACCGGAGATTTCCATAAAAATAGAAGACGCAAGAGTGGTTTTACCGCCACCACCGACCCCCCAAATCCCAACCATGCGCACACCACGTGACCTAATTTCTAATTGTGATTTTAAATCATGCAATCGAGTTCCCATTCCAACAAGGTTTTCATCAACGACCAAATTTAATGATAGCAATTTATCTAAAATCGTTCCAACAATGTCGTTTATGCATTTGGCTTCATGCCTGCGCATTCAAAATGTATACATGAAAACTAACATATATATATGTTCCAACAATGTCTTTTAATAAGGTTATTTTTTTAATAAACTAAAAATAATAAAATAATGTTATAATTACATACCCATTCGCAATGTGTTTGGGTTCCCATCCAGCAATATAGCTTACATCAACAAGTGCTTTCCTCCATGATTTAGTTTTTTCTTGGGTGGCGTTCTCCACTTTAGCAAACGCTTTTCCAAATTCCCCTTTTTGTTTTCTTACTTCAGATGGTTCCACATCATAAAATATTGGGATAACAATTAGACCTCTCTTATCCCGACATTTCATTATATACGCAAGTTCATCCAAACACCACGAGGAATCTGCATAGTTTTTGGAGAATATGATGACTGCAATCCGTGATTCTTGGATAGCCTTCAAGAGGGATGGACCAATGGTATCACCGCGTTGAAGTGTTTCATCATCTTTATAAGTACAAGTTAGTCGTTGTACAAGAGCCGAATATAGATGATCTACAAAGGTCTTACGGACATCTTTTCCTCAAAAACTCAGAAATACATCATATTTCCAGCAAGAAGCGGGAGTAGAGTCATCAAAAGGTGAAAATGAAGATGTATTTCCACCACTAGTGTCTCGTATAGCACTTAATTTGCGTAAAAACACCACCACAATCATCATTGTGGTAAGTATAAGCACCACCGTCGTAACCATGAGAACCGCAAATGTAATTTCTGTCATCGATGGTTATTTGCACTTTGATTTGATTTTCTAAGAATGAAAATCTTGATTATTTTTATTTAAAAGAATGAGGATATTCACTAGATAATTCGGTTGGTTTTAGTGTAGCTTTTGTGCATCTCCTCTTGAAGCCCCGCTTTATGACCACCCAACAAGAGGATCCATTGCTGACTGCAAAACACACCCATATACATAAGAAAATGTTAAACCGAAACAGATTTTATAACATTATACTTAATTTTAAATCAAAAAGGTACCTGCAATCTTGAACACTAAGCGATCAACTCAAAGCACCTCCAAAATTCTAGTTCCAAAATCATAAACACAAAGCAACTAGAAATTGCAGGCTACCTGAATCTCTAAGAACAAACAATCCCAAGTCAAAACAACATGGCGTATTTTGTAAGTATCACTAATATTTTTCTAGTTAAGTGACTAAACCATTGCAAGTGGGTCGATTCGGGTTATGTTGCACAAACTCGTTTACTTACAATTGTGTTAATTTAGGTTATGTTAAATGCATAACGGGTCAAATGAGTAAAAACATATCAAATGGGCCAAATAAATCCAAATGGGTTGAAAGTCACCAGGAGAAGTAGAACACTTCCTAAATAATTTTATTCCAAAAACCTAAAATATTGTTTAAAAAGACAAGTTACCCACTTTGAGGCGTTTCCCAACCGGCCACAAGTTAATTATTACTCATTGCAAACGAGTTTTCCGGTTTTTATAGCCCATCAAACGCCCATTAGAAATATCAAATCGGTTATCATGCTTATATGAAAGCTCTTGAGAAGCAAAAGAGAATCTTATTGGATTTAAAAAGTAATCTGGGAATGTACGAGGAAGAAGCTCCATGACAACAAGTGGAGCATTTAACTTACAAATAAAAAGAAGGATAAAACGATCATTTTGAGCATAGACACTATAACTGTAATGATACACAAAAAGACAAATATGAAATTAAAGAAAATGAAATTGAACGAATTTGTGAACGTTCCCTCTTTGGTATAAGAAATCTCTCAAAGTTTCAACTGATAAAAAAACATGTGAACATATATATAAGGATAATACAAAAAGCTCTTTAACCTAAAAAGCTTCCAAATGAATCATTAGCAACAATTCAACAACAGATATGATGATAAAATAAGATGTTGAGAAATTAGCAAAACTGCTTAAACAAACCTTCATCCATTCTATACTCTCTGTTTCCGGCCGACTCGATCAAGTAGTAGAAGAAGTAGAAAGGATACAATGTGTGAAAGTCGCCACATAGTCAAAGAACGGGGGCTAGGCGAGATGAGGTCTTTTCTGCGGTCTCAATTTGATGGAAGTGAATGGTTTGTATTAGGGATACCGACTAGAATGGACTTGGTCCACTTGGATATGAAATATCTTAGACTTAATTTTAAATGATTAGTAACCGTTTTACAAACTACGGTTACGGTTACGGTTTTGGTTTGGGTAAATTATATGTACACTCGGTTGAACCGAACTACTAGTGAAGATGGTTTCGAGTGTTTATATCATAATTGTTTGTTTATACATGTAATGTTATAATGATTTACGAATAGTGAATATGAACCGAACACTACAAATGATATTATACTAAAACAAATTTTAGGTACATAGCTAATTAAATTTCGGTTCATTGCAGCGGCGGTACCAGAAAAGATTTCAAATGTATGAAACTTTTGTGGTGCAAAGTTCTCTAGTGGGGTTTTCTTTAAGGTTAACTGTAAACAAAATTAATTTTGTTTTAGTCTGAAAAAATTCTAATCATACATCAAATCAATCAAAATCTAAATTTATCACGAGATTAAATTTTCTAAAATCTTACAATTTAATTTTTTTTGGCGATATAAAAAATATAATATAAGTTTTTATAGTGGTAGATTTCATATATACAGTATGTGTTCTTAATATATATTTGTATTCATTTTTGTTATAAAGTCCATATAATCTTTTTAAAATGTTCATATATAAATTATGTCAACTAACATGTCACTAGTTATAATACTATGATTAAATAAATTGTATGCATAATATTTTTAAACTGGGAAAAATATGGAAAATAGGTTAAAAAGGATTAACTCAAAATAGAGAGAAAGAAATGACAAAACAAGAAAAAGGAAATAAATATTTTTTTTTTAAAAATATATGCATATCAAAGTAACTTGAATTCGAGGTTATATGTGATAAGATACTATGAATTAACTAAAATACAACTTGTATTCGTTATCGTTCGTATATTATCTATATTTGGATGACATGACGGCTGCCTCAACCCGTCTCCCCCACGACGGGTTCCTACCGACGCATGCTTGTGACGGGGTGGTGCCAACGACATCACTACTGATGTGCATGTGCTTGTGCTTGTGCTTGTGCTTGTGCTTGTGATGTGTGATGATCCTTAAACAAGCAATCAATCCATAGTTTAGCCTTGGATGATGATTTTATGAGTAACTTAAGGGTGAAGAATGAGGGTTTTAGAGAGAGAAACAAGAGAGAGGGAGAGAGAACAATTGCAAGAGATAATTGTAATCAATGAGCAAAAGTTAACAATTAGGGATTACACTTCGGTTTATATACCATGTCCCTAATTGTCTAATTAATCCTAAGACTAATCCTAAGACTAATCTAGCAACTATACAATGTTGGCAACATTGCCCCCTAGACTATTACTTACAATATAAATAAGTCCTAACAATCTCCCCCTTTGTAACAATAGTCTAGGTTGCATATCTTTGAAGTCTTCTTCGTTTGTAAAGTTGGAACTGAGTGACAAATCGTTGTGTAGTTTTGTTGAAGAAACAGCTCCAGCTTTTGAAGTTCGGTGAAAACAATGCTTTTAATCGGCTTTTCAACCAAATGGAAAGTATTTCAGAAGACTTCAAGTAAATCGACGAAATGTAGACCCACGGATTGAGCAGTCGGCAGTGGAAGTCTTTTTCTTGAAGTTGTGGCTTTGTCGATTTGTTGATGATTCTTGGTAACCTGATATTTGTTGAAGTCGTAGAAGTGCGGTATTTTGATTTATTTTGGATTTTCTGGCCGTTGTTGATGAAGTTGGAGTACGGTCATAGAATCCCTTATCTGATATATTGACTGTTGTTGATAAGAATGGAGTACAGTCATCAGATCTTCGCAAAATAATGTATAAGGATCACATAGATTGCCTGTTAGCACAATAGTTACAGAAACTGTGTGACCTACGTTCAGTATTGGCTTTGATGTTAGTACTGGTAGGATTTCCATTCAATCATCGTGGAATACCAATAATTTTGGTATCACTATGAATGTTCCGGCAATATCACAAATATATGCTTGGTAGAGTGCTTGTGTCCTAGAGAAATTTAATTCGGTTCTAGACTCTATTCTTGGACAAACGAAGGGAGGACTGGAGGTGGGTCCTCTTTTTCAATATCAACAATCTCCAAATGAGATGTCGATAGTGTATGTGGTAATCTCCGTGATTTTGAAACAAGTACTTTTTGTACTTGAGTGGTCGGTGGGGTTGTGCATTGCATCATTGGGTCCATGATGACTTTATGAGAAAGCAACATATGTAGTCTGATAGAGATGTGGTTACCTGGATTTTGTTCGGTTTAGGGAGGATTTTCCGTTTTCTTTAACCCTTTCACACACACTCCTCACACAAGCTCACTTTTTCATTTTCAACTACACCCTCGTTTTGTGTTACCACGTGATAGGCTGATTTGCACCCCATACTTCATACCCCCTCTCAATTTTTTTTACCCCAGTGCACCCCAATAAAGATCCCATGATACTTGATTCTACTCACCTAGACCTAGGGACCCTCACTTTTTAGTTCCTATATTGTCGGTGGCTCCGGGGAAGATCATTCTGGATATAGCAGATCATAGGAGTTATTTGAGAGTGCACTATTACACTCATGTGCAATTTAATCAGCTTTTTAGGATGTTGCATTTTAAGAGTGGTTCACATGGATTTTTCATCAGAATTTTATGTGTTTCCGGTATAAGTTGTTGCCTGAATGATTGGTGAAGTTAAGGCACAACAACTTGTTCTTTTTGGGTAACACCAGACTCACATAGAGTATCCGTTTTCACATGGTATGAATCGGTAGTCGTTTGCACAACCATTGATCCATATATGTGACCTGCACTTAGAGTTCGCTTGATTTTAGCTCTAGCAGGATTTCCACTCGATCCTCGTGAAACATCAGATTGTGATGCCACTACGAGTGTTTAGATGGATTCACGGAGATCCATTTTTGTAGTGCAAGTGTCCTATATTGGAATTTTTGAGGGTGAGTACTAGACACACTGTGCATACAAAGAGACTCAACCCGGGGCAAGAGGTTATTATATTTCAATACCGACACACTCCAAATGAGCAGTCAGTAGATTTTGTACTACGTCCCCTAATGAATTGAAACAAATTCCTATTGAGAGGAATTTGAGTAGTTGGTGGTGGTGTGCATTTGCTTTACTGGGCCAGTAAAGTCTAGTGAAACATTCAACGTATGAATGATTACCCTTTTTGTATGGTTGCCTGGTTTATTGACGGTTTGAATGCACTCAAAGGTGTGATTTCTTAAATTTATCATGTTTTTTCACATCACCTTGCACTCACCTATTATTATACCCTAGACCTATACACTAGTACAAAAATGAGCAACAGTCACACACAAAAACTGTGACCGTATGCCTTTAGTCACACATATTTTTTCCACTATAAGTGTGACCAATGGTCGTGTCATTTTAGGCAGCATATGGCTACATTTAAATTAAGTGGTTGTATAACCGAAAAACAGTAGCCGTAGCATAAAAGTGTGGCTATTTGTGAAGAACATTTATTGCTGTAATCATGCATTCTATCTTATTATGTGCCCATCAATTGTTTCTAGACACACATTTTTGTACTTTTGTGTGACTATTATGCAACCAATAGTTACACGAATTTATTGTGATAGTAGCGTTTTCTATTATATAGTCACAAAAATATAGGTTATTATGACTATTATGTACCTTTTAGACACATACAATTCCTGAACGTATGACGAAAAATAGTATAAGGACACACATTTTTGTATTTTTGTGTGACTATTGTGCACCCAATTGTTACATAAATTTATTTTCATAGTGGCGCCTTCTATTATATAGTCACGAAAATATAGGTTATTGTGACTATTATGTACCTTTTAGACACATAGAATTACTGAAACAATGACGAAAAATATTACAAGGAGACACATTTTTGTATCTTTGTGTGACTATTGTGCACCTAATAGTTACATAAATTTATTGTCATAGTGGCGTCCTCTATTATCTAGTCACAAATATATATGTTGATTGTGACTATTATATACCTTTTAGACATATACAATTACTGAAATAATGGCGAAAAGTATATTAAATACATACGGTTTTTGTTTTTTGTGTGACTATTGTGTAACCAATAGTTACACTAATTTATTGATAGTGACATTTTCTATGATCTAGTTACAAAAATATATGTTTATTATGACTATTATGTACCTTTAGACACAGATAATTACTGAAACAATGGCGAAAAGTATAATAAGGACATACGATTTTGGTTTTTTTTGTGTGACCATTGTGCATCAAATAGTTACACGAATTTATTGTGATAGTGGCGTTTTGTGTTATCTAGTCACAAAAATGTATGTTTATTATGATTATTATGTACCATTTAGACACATAAAATTATTCAAACAATGGCGAAAAGTATAATAAGGACATTCACTTTGTTTTTTGACCATCAATTTTTGATACACAATTTTATTTTAAATGTGGCAATATATTACACTTTAGTCACAAGAAATTGTAATTAAGTGACATTTACAACTATTTTGACACATTGAGAACGAACTAAAGTGTGACCATACGTATAACACAATTTGATTTAGTGTTACTAATGCATATGCAATAGCCACATAAAAATATTACTAAAATAACACTTTTTTAATTAAAAGAAACATCATCAAAAAACATTAATCCATACATAACACCAAAAGACAATCCATACATAAGTTCAAAAGATAAATGACAAAGATAAAACTTCGAATTCAAACAAAAATATGAAATATCCAAATGAAATTGCATAAAAAACATAAAGGAAAACTAGATGTTGTTGTTGATCTTGCTCGTATTGCTCCTTGTCTTGACAAGACGATCTATAGTTGTAAATTGTTTCCGCTTCTTGGGGTTTTCAACTTCGTTATTTGTCTTCGATTTTGTTTGTGGAACCTATGGTAACAAATAAATTTGCATGTAAGAAAGATTGAAAAAAATATGAAAAACTAAGGCCCCGTTTGATTTCGTCGGATTGAGTCGGAATCGGATTGAGTCGGAATCGGATTGAGTTGGAATCGGATTGAGTTAGAATCGGATTGATTTAGAATCGGAAGACTTGGGAAGTTATCAAACACGATTGATTCGGACCGGGTCTGAATTTGGACCGAGTCCAGTGAATCCGAATGTTATCAAACAGGCCCTAAGTAGTTTAATATAATTACTTATCATGAAAAAACCGTAATGCATTAAGAAATAAATTCAGAGAACAAGCTAACCTTTAAGTCACAAGTGACAAGGCATTTTGGCCAACCTACAAAACTTTTATGTGCTTCCCCGACGGTTTTGCATTCACTAGTTCTACTGGTAAAAATGCCGCTGCCTTTATCACTTCATCAATAGAGACTTTGTGGCAATCATCTTGCAATGGAACTCCATGAATGCTCTGTTTTTCTGAAGACAAGTAAATAGTTCCACGAGCTACGATGTTTCTTTTATCCGGATTCGACAATACACTTAATTTCCTGCAATGGCTTATGGCATATCAACATCATAAAGTTAAAAATAATTATATATATTGTCGGATAATAAGAGAGAATTTGTATTTTGTACCTTTGGTTGTAAATCATTATCCAATGGTGTCACAGAATTTGAGGTTGGATTCTTAATTCCAACCGTTTTTTTGCTAGTTTTTATAATTTCCTTAAAAATAAAAGAAAATTGATAAGCAACATGCTTTATGAACAATATGCCCATCCAACCCCATAAGATATTAAAAGTAAAGATATTGTAACGTACCTTAGTAACTTGTGTTATGCCTTTCTTTTGCAATACTTTCGATGTGTTAACATTAGGAGTCTCCTTAGATCCAATATTTTTGTCAAATGAAATCACCTACATAATGTAAGGAAAAATTGGTCAATTGATGTACAAGATTAAATTAAAACACTAAAAAGATCAACTTACTTGTTTTGTAGATATTTGATTTGTAGGGGATGTAACATCAGGTAAAGCCATTCCGTTAGAAGCGAGGTGAGCTAATACAGAATTTAGAGTCTTACTTTGTTCTGTCACCTGTGTGGACAACTCCTTTAGTTGTTCATCTTTCTTCACATTTTCGAGTTTTTGATTTTGTAGTTGAAGTTTAAGGTCTGCAATTACTTCTTTGGATGCTCCTTTAGTTCGATGAAAATTCCAATATCTTGTTCTAGTGACTCCCGTGCCAACCCCCTTTAAGAATCCTCCTTCATTTCCAAGGACTAGTGTAAGGGCATCTGTTCCAGGTTCAAGCTTCAAGCTACCTTCATTGATTTGTTTTCACGATCAATCTGTACATATAAGAAATGAATATAAATTACTCAATTGTTATTTATCAAGTTTCACAATCTTTATACGAATTAAATAAATAACAATAAAGTATGATTAAACTTACTAGTTTATCTGCAATTTCCTTGACATCAGCATCAACGAATTCTCCATTTTTGTTCTCACGTCCTTTCCTCCACATTAATGACCGATCAGGAATCGTATCTTGATCAATCACATTATCTTTAATCTTGTATTCAATTGAAAAACGTATATAAGTTTATAGTAAAAACCGAATGAAAATCAACAAAGGAAATGTTTAATCTATGATAAAACTGTAATTTAACAACAAAGGATATGAAGATTTCCTAATTCAAGACACAGACTATGCATGTGGCATATAATGTAAAAATTACAGGCAAAGGTATTATTTTTTGTACGAACACATTAATCATACATAATTAAATTGCATTAATTCCAAATAAAATTCAATTGCATTATACACTGTTTTCTTTATTTATTTTTTATCATAGGTTAGTGTAGATGTGTTACAGAACACAGATTTTAGGAAAAGATTTAACAAGCTTGTCTGGGACACAAATATTTCACCTGCTAATTTTGAAACGAATTGGGAAATAATTATTAATGAATTTGGGCTTGAAGAAAAGATATGGGTTAAAGATATGTTTGAATTACGTAATTCATGGATACCTGCGTATTTCAATGACACTCCTATGTGTGCATTGATGAAAACAACTTCAAGGTCTGAAAGTCAGAATTCTTTCTTCAACGCATATTCTCAAACTGGAAATTTGCTTTTAAATTTCATAATGAATTATGACAATGCCATTCAAAAGCAAAGAAATACACAACAACACTTTGACCGTTTAACAAAGACCGCACAATATATTTTTAGAACTCCTCGAGATATAGAAAAACATGATGCAAAAGTGTATACTAGGACTTTGTTTGATAAAGTCCAAACTGAAATATACAAAGGATCTCTTTTCTGTTACTATGCTCTTGTTGGTACTGAAAATGGATGGGACGTTTACAATGTGGACCATGTGAACAAGAATAATGAAATTGTATATTCAGTAAAGGTATGTTAATTACTTTTTATATTTTATTCATTAATATTTTAATATATTTTTAACAATCTCTATAATTTTATATTTAACCCCAAGTTTAATCATTAATGATTAATCAACATTTTATAAAAATCGTAAACTAGTTAAACATCAAATTATGTTTTTTTACACAAACTTGTTTAATCATTGATATTTTTAAACAGAATGTTTAATTATTATTTTTAATTAATGTTTAATCATTGATATTTTTTTTAATCAGGTTCAAATTAAAGTTTTAGAGAAAGAAATATCGTGCAGTTGTGAAAATTTCAAGCGTATTCATTATTTATGCAGACATGCTTTTGCTATATTGATGAGATGCGGTTTTAAAGAAATTCCTGAACAATATATTTTAAATCGATGGAGAAAAGATGCTATATCAAGACATTACAACTTTAGCAGGCTAGACCATAATACATTGGCCAATGACAAGGCCAAATTAGTAAATGAAGCATATTACAATTTTGAATCATGTTTGGATCTTGTAAGAGAGGACAATGAAAAATTGGCAGCTTTTGTCAACATAACATCAAGCATGCTGAAGGATTATGAAAATGATCCTTCATATACATTTTCGACAAATAGGACTAATGCTGCTAGTGCGAGCAAACTAATGGATGTTTCTATACCAACAGATGTTGAAGTTGAAATTGAGGTTCCTAGTATTCTACGTAACAAAGGTTGTGGTCAATACAAAAGAATTCCTAGTGCTGCTGAAATTGCTCAAAAGAAAAAAAGAGGTGGAGAGCACAGGTTATGTAGTGTATGTAATCAAAGGGAACCTCACAATGTACGGACATGTGCCGTTGCAAATTCTCTATACCAGTGGGTGTCAGTGTGACATCAACCACCATTGTCTCTTTAAATGTTGAGACAACTGTAGACTGACAATGATCAAGTTTGTGTGCTCAGTATATGAGTTGTGCATAGCAGCAGTGGGCTAGCTATGTTGGCCATAAACGGATATATATTTGAAAGATCGTGTGAGACTTTGGTCAGTATTGAGTTGGTAATGGCCAATACTTAGTCTCTATTTGGGAATGAAATATATATATATATATAAGGTTAAGGGCTTTTTAGAAATTCATACCTGAGACTCTGTCAGATTCCCTTCTAGCATCGGCAGAGGTCGGTGCAGGATCATGTGATTGTGGATTTGCAGCACCAATATCTTCAATACCGACCTATATGTCTTGCTGAGCACCTTCCAGTGTAGTTTGCTCATATTGAATCTCCACATCAAGAGGAACATGAGGTTCCTCAATTGGTTGAGCAGTTGGAATTAGTTCTGGACCTGGAAGGTCAGCGGTGGCTGCAACTAGGCTTTGGGCTTGAAGAGATGCAGTTAATGATGGAACATTTGCAGGCTGCACCTCCTCAGATGATAAGTTTCCCATAATTACAGGGGAAAGATTTCTTCTTCTTCTTTGAAGGACCAGTGGTGTATCTTCTGAGGACTCAGTATCAAAAACTGGTTCAATATGGGGAGCATCAGGATCCTGTGCAGGTGGAGAGATATGTTGTTGAGTCGGTTCTTGAGCTTGTGGAACATCCTGCATCTCAACATCTTGTCCAGCCTGTCCTCCATTACCACTATGATCATCATTATCATCATCATCATTTTCTGATTCAGTATCAGACATGTCTTCATCCTCATTTATGTGTTCTTGAACAATGGCCCACATATAAGGACTCAGTATAGGCTCTCCTTGTCTTGTCCTGTAAAAGAAGATCTTCTCATTAAGAGGAGGAAGATCAACCCTTGGACTGTGAAACTCATCATAAGTATGTGTGGGCATTGAGTGTTGAAAGATAAGTGATAAGAATCTGCAGAAAGGAACATTACATTCCCTTGTGTTATCATCAAAATTTAAAATTTTTATTTTTTTTATTAATTTAAAGAGTAAATTAATTGTTTTTATATTTTTAAAATCTTTTATAATACTGAATAAAAAAAAAAAATTATAAAAGATTTTAAAAATATAAAAACAATTAATTTTAAATTAATTTACGCTCAGTTTTAAAGAAAAATAAGAAAAATCAAGGATTCAGCATACCTAATTGCCCTAGTAAATACATAAACCTTTCCTCAGGAAGAGGTTTAGTAAACACATCTGCCAATTGTTCATCTGTTGGTACATAATCTACCTCAACCTTACCTTTTTCCACATTATCTCGAATAAAGTGGTGTCTGATATCAATGTGCTTAGTTTTGGAGTGATGGACTGGGTTCTCTGTGATAGCAATAGCACTCTTGTTATCACAATGAATTGGAGTCTTGTGAAAGTGGAACCCATAGTCCAATAGTTGATACTGCATCCATAATAATTGAGCACAACAACTTCCTGCAGCAACATACTCTGCTTCTGCTGTGGAAGTTGCTACCGAGTTTTGCTTCTTGGATGACCAACCTACTAGTCTTCCACCTAGGAATTGACATCCTCCACTTGTGCTTTTTCTGTCCAATCTACAACCTGCAAAATCTGCATCTGTGTATCCTTCAAGGTCAAAGTTTGAGTCTTTGGGATACCAAAGACCTAGGTTAGGAGTACCTGTAAGATATCTAAAGATGCGCTTAACTGCTTGCATGTGTGATTCTTTAGGATCAGCCTGATACCCAGCACACAAACATGTTGCAAACATGATATCAGGCCTGCTAGCAGTTAAGTAAAGTAAGGAACCAATCATACCTCGGTATGTGGATTGACAAACTGGTGTACCAGTTTCATCCTTACTTATGTTATCCTGAGTACCCATAGGAGTGTGCATGGAGGATAAATTTTCAAATTTGTATTTCTTTAACATATCATGCACATACTTACTTTGATTTATAAAAGTGCCATCAGGCTTTTGTTGAACTTGTAAACCAAGAAAATAAGTAAGTTCTCCCATCATACTCATCTGATACTGAGTTGACATTATCTTAGCAAACCAGTCACACATGGACTTGTCAGTGGAGCCAAAGATAATATCATCTACATATATCTGAATGAGTAAGATGTCAGAACCATTCCGTTTTGAAAATAAAGTTTTATCAATTTTACCTCTTGTAAATTTATTTTCAATAAGGTACTCAGACAGGGTGTCATACCAGGCTCTTGGAGCTTGTTTGAGCCCATATAGAGCTTTATCAAGCTTGAAAACATAATTAGGAAATTTAGGATCAACAAAACCTGGAGGTTGTTTAACATAAACTTCTTCTTGTAGTTTTCCATTTAGAAAAGCACTCTTGACATCCATCTGATAAACTTTGAAATTCTTAAAGGCTGCATATGCAAGATATAACCTAATAGCTTCAATTCTTGCTACTGGTGCAAAAGTTTCATCATAGTCAATGCCTTCTTCTTGCCTGTAACCTTGAGCAACTAACCTTGCTTTGTTTCTGATGACAACACCATCCTTGTCCATCTTGTTTCTGAACACCCACTTAGTACCAATAATAGTTTTGCCAGTAGGAGGTGGTACTAAGTTCCAAACTTTGTTTCTCTCAAACTCTGAGAGCTCTTCTTGCATAGCCTCTACCCAATATTCATCTAATAAAGCTTCATCAGCTTTCTTTGGTTCAATGGTAGATAGAAAACTTAAGAAGAAACAAAAATTTGCAGTTGCTTGGGGTGGAAACTCTACTTTTCTTCTTGTTTGGACACCTTCTTCAATAGGACCAATAATGTTTGAGTGTGGATGGTCTCTGTGTTCCCTTAAATTGTTTCCTAAGGGAGCATTTGAAATAGGATCAACATTATCTTGTTGATTTGGTGTGTCGTGTGTCTGATACTGAGTGGAATTCTGGTCAGTATTAGACACCGTAGTTTGCTGTTCAACTTCATTTTGCAGAGATGAGGTGGATTCTTGTGAAGTGTTGGATGTTTCACCTTCTTCATAGGTAGAGTGGTTCAGATCATTAGTTGGAAACTCAGTGTGAAGGTTCTCTGTTATGGGAGCCTCAGTATTAGTCGCAGCTGAGTAAGAATGAGTTCGAACTTGATCAGTTTCATTAAACTTATTAGGAATAAAATGTGGATGAAACTTGGGCTCTTTAGCAATGGAGTTTTCTGGATTGCATAGGATATCTATGCCACTTATGTCTTCACTTGCTGAGGTAGAATGCTCATTCTTATCTTCATCAAATGTGACATGAATGGATTCTACAATCATCTTAGTTGAGATGATGTACACTCTGAAGGCTTTAGAGTGTGGAGAGTAGCCCATGAACACGCCTTCATTTGCTTTGGGAGCAAATTTGTTGAGATTTTGTTTTGTACTGAGTACAAAGCATTTACTCCCAAAGATGTGGAAGTATTCCATATTAGGAATCTTGCCATTATATAACTCATATGGAGTCTTCAGATGTCTTTGGACTATAGTGGCTCTATTCTGAGTGAAGTTTGCACAATTCACGACTTCAGCCCAGAAACTCAGTGCCAGTCCAGCATGGCATAACAAAGTTCTTGCAGCTTCAATTAATGTTCTATTCTTTCTTTCTACAACACCATTTTGTTGTGGTGTGTAAGCTGCAGAAAAGTTTTGAATGATTCCTTTTTCTTCACAGAAATCGGCTAATACTGAGTTCTTAAACTCAGTACCATGGTCACTTCTAAGTTGCTTGACCTTGTTGCCTTTTTGAAGTTCCTCTCTTTTTATAAAGGCAATGATTTCTGTTGTTGCATCTGACTTAGTCTTGAGGAAGATGACCCAAGTATATCTTGAGAATTCATCAACCAAGACTAGGGTATAGATCTTTTTGGCCAAAGATGGTGTGCTGATGGGGCCAAAAAGATCCATATGTATCATAGTAAGAGGTTCATTAATGGAATGATTGACCTTTGACTTGAATGAACTCTTCTTCTGCTTGCCCATTTCACATGCTGAGCATAACTTATCTTTTGAATAAGTAATAGTGGGCAACCCTCTCACCAGTTTCTTCATACTGAGCTCGTTGATATTTCTAAAGTTGATGTGAGAGAGTTTCTTGTGCCATAGCCAATGCAACTCTGGCTTGACTTTAGAAAGTAGGCATACTCGAATAGTTGGGTCTATTTCAGATAGGTTGACCACATATACATCTTTTTCTCTTCTAGCAATGAGTACAGGCTGCCCTTTATCATTGTAGATGATTCCTGCAACCTTCCTGAATCGAGCTTCATTGTCATCATCACACATCTGGCTGATACTGAGCAGATTGTGTTTAAGACCCTCTACATAGGCAACTCTTTTAAAAGTTATGTTGCCTGCCTTGATCACACCATAACCTCTTGTCTTTCCCACCGAGTCATCTCCAAATTTTAACAGAACGACCCTTCTCTGGAGTATAATTGAGAAGGTATTCCATACTGCCTGTCATGTGTCTTGAGCAGCCACTATCTAAATACCATTTTCTGTCACCCTGCAAAAGACACGAAGTAAAAGTTAGTTCCTTTTAGGCACCCATTTTTGAATGGGACCTTTGGTGGAATGAACAGATTTTGTCCTGATCTCTTTATTTGAAGAGGTCAGTATCACTTCAGGGAAATCGTTTGAAGTTTTCGTTGGTGATACTGACTTAGTTTCTCTCCTTTTCTTTGGTACTAAGTACCTAGGACTTGAGAGATCAGTCCAGCATTCATCTCCCTTATGACCAGTATGATGACACCTATAACATTTTCTAGGTCTATTTCTAAACATATTTTCATAAGGTATTTTAGAAAAATGTTGCACTTTTGGTAGATCAGTATGAACAAGTTTTGAAAATTGTTTACTTAAAGATTTGACCTGATCACCAAGTGTTTTTAAAATGTTATTTTTGTCATTTTTAATAGGTGTTTTAACATTTTGTTTTACTGGTTTAAAGGGTGGCGGATCTGATTGCTTCTTTTTATTTGGCATAGAAGTCTTTCTAATATTATTAGTGTAAGACTTCTTATTTCTACCAACTGTGGACCAAGTTGAAGTTGTTTTTTGTTTATCATGTTTTGAAGAAACAACTTTAACAGGTTCTTTAGATGTCTCAGTATATGATGTTTCTGTTCCTGCAACTTCTGTATTAGATGACGCATTGGAGATAGAAGTTGTCTTATTATCATTATATAATTCAAAAGTTGTTGTATTAAATAATAATTCAAAAGGTGGAACAGCAGAAGTGTTATACTGATCTATTGGGAGCTCAGTATCAGAAATTTCCTTTATAGAAAATTCAATACTGGGTTCTTGTAGCTCAGTATAGCACTTTGAGCAGATAGAGGGACCAACAGGTTTTTCTAAAATTTCATTTTCCTCATCATCTGACTCGGTTTGACATCCAACTTCACAAAAAGTTTTAGCTTTTATAAATTTAATAGGGTTCATATTAGAAATTCTTCAAATAAATCAGCAAAATTATTCCTATTTTTAAATTGAGGATCAACACCAAGTGCAGCCCTCACATTTTCTGGGAATTGTTGATTTAAACATTTATTTAATTTTATTGAAGCATTTCCCTAAGATTTACACTGTTTTTCAAATTTTTCTTTTTCAAGTTTGTGTAAGTGAGCTTTATCAGCTAATCTTTGGTTAATGTCCTTTAAATCTGAAAGGTTTAGTTCTAAATCTTTATACTTTGCTAATTTATCTAAGTTTTCATTATTTACCCTTTCAAGTTCTTGAATTGTTAATTTTAAAGCTTTTTCTTTTTGTACAGAAGTTTTAAGATCAACAATCATATACTCAAAAATCTTAGTTTTTTCATTCACTGAATAAGTTTGAAAGGAACTTACCTTGTACAACTGAGTGGAATCCCAATCAGTATGAACACTCATCCTCTCAGCCTCTTTGATATCCTTTTCAAAGGAGCTCTTCAAATCATCTTCAGTGAAAGCCATAAAGGCTTTATTCTCAATCTCTTCCTCATCATCACTTATGTCTTCACCCATCCAAGCTTCAGAGTATAGTGCTTGATGAGGTGCTCCATTCCCTTCTGCCCTCTTGCCCTTGCTCCAGTTCTTCAGTTTGACATACTTGTCTCTATACCTCTTTGCTCGGTAGGCAATCTTGTCATTCTGATCAGTCTCAGAAGACTTGGTATGACAATTTGCAGCAATATGTCCAGGTTTTCCACACCTATAGCAAAGACCTAATCTTGGGTCAGTATTAGAAGAGCTAACACCAAGCCTCTTCTTCTTTAACTGATCCAGCGTCATAGACATAAGAGCCATTTGAGTCTCAAGCTCTTCTGCCTCAGCATCAGCAAGATCAATCACTGGTTCATCAGGCTCAGTCACAGTATATGCTTGTTGCACAATGAGGGCCATTCCATTTGAAGATTGGTCAGTTTTCTTCCAGTTGATCAGTCTTGAAGCAGTATTCTCTTCATGATTCAACATTAGGCCATATAAAGTTTGAAGAGTATATGACTCAATGTTGTTAGCAGCATTGACAGAATTTGACATGTCAAGAAATTGTTGAGGAAGACTGTCCAGGAACTTTTGGACAAGTTCCCCTTCCTCTTTTACAATGCCAACACTAATTAGACCATGAATAAAGAGAGGTGATGTCTTCATTTGGATTTGAGAAGAAGTTTTCATACTTTCTTCTCATGTTGCTCTTTCTTTGCAACTTCACTTTTGGTGTGCCCTCATAAGTGACTGATAGGCTATCCCACATAGCCTTTGCTGTTGGCAACTCCATGATTGCATTGAGAATTTCTTTGGTAACATCATTACCAATCACACCTTTAGCTCTGGAGTCTAAAGCATACAACTGACGGTCAGTATCAGTCCAGTTGTGCTTTAGTTTGGGTACAGTTCTTATGCTCTCAGGAGCATTATCAGTAGCAGCAACGGGTTCCACAGTTTGTGGGATGATAGGACCATCATTTAGCACAATGAGCATTTCATGATGAATGGATTCGAGATACCACTGAGCTTTTAGCTTCCATTGATGGAAGTCTATACCATCAAATATGGGTACTCCCTTTCCAGACATAATTGGTGCAACAATGGTAGACATTTTTGATTTTGGAGTAAGTGAAGGATAAGTATAAGGGATGGCTGTCAGGGTTATAGATCGACTAAATAAGAGTTTATTTAGCCTACTCTGATACCAGTTGTTAGGTCACAACACCCTGGTTTAGATGGTTAATTGATTGTTTAATTATAACTTAAGACAAATATTGTATAAGAACAAGATATGAGTCAAATGTATAATTCCACTAAGTGTGGCTTGTTGCGGAATAACAAGACCACTAATCAATTACAAAAGGAATGAAAGTGTAAAGTGAATTGGTGAGTTCTCCTTTGCAAGATGATCTCTATTTATAATGATATAGAGATCTTACATAATGGGCAAAGGAGTAACCGAAGGACTAAGCTAAGAAAATGACTAAGATCAAGGGATTTGATCTTAGTCCGTTACATATTGTAACTCAGTCCTTCTACTCAGTCCTTGTACTCAGTATTACTATCTGATACTGAGTACTGATACTGAGTTCCAATACTGATCACTCAGTATCAGACCTAAACTTAGCTATATTATTCTACATATTAATCAAAGCTAGTCTAGGTTGTTTTGTTGTCTTAAGATCCAAAGGGGCAAGGCTTTTTGCCTTAACAATTCACAATTCTTTATAAGATGCTGTTTAATCATCGATGATTATTCTTTGACTATATGTTTAATCATCGATGATTAAACATTGAGTTTTGGTTTAATCATCGATGATTGAACTAGTCTGAATTTTTTATTAAGTACTCTTTAATTAGTAATGATTAATCTTTGACATTTTCTTTTAATCATCGATGATTAAATAGTTTAATCATCGATGATTAACCTTGTCTCCGGTTTTTAGTTTCTCAATTCTCTATAAGAGGCTGTTTAATCATCGATGATTATTCTTTGACTATATGTTTAATCATCGATGATTAAATTTGAGTTTTGGTTTAATCATCGATGATTGAACTAGTCTGAATTTTTTATTAAATGCTCTTAATTACTAATGATTAATCTTGTGACATTTTCTTTTAATCATCGATGATTAAACTGTTTAATCATCAATGATAAACCATGTCTCCGTTTTTTAGATTCTCAATTCTTTATAAGATGTTGTTTAATCATCGATGATTATTCTTTGACTATATGTTTAATCATCGATGATTAAACTTTGAGTTTTGGTTTAATCATCGATGATTGAACTAGTCTGAATTTTTTATTAAATGCTCTTTAATTACTAATGATTAATCTTTTGACATTTTTTTAATCATCGATGATTAAACAGTTTAATCATCGATGATTAACCTTGTCTCCGTTTTTTAGATTTTCAATTCTCTATAAGATGCAGTTTAATCATCGATGATTAAACTTTGAGGTTTGGTTTAATCATCGATGATTGAACTAGTCTGAATTTTTTATTAAATGCTCTTTAATTAGTAACGATTAATCTTTCACATTTTTTTTAATCATTGATGATTAAACAGTTTAGTTTCTCAATTCTCTATAAGATGCGGTTTAATCATCGATGATTATTCTTTGACTATATGTTTAATCAACGATGATTAAACTTTGAGTTTTGGTTTAATCATCGATGATTGAACTAGTCTGAATTTTTTATTAAATGCTCTTAATTACTAATGATTAATCTTTTGACATTTTCTTTTAATCATCGATGATTAAACTGTTTAATCATCAATGATAAACCTTGTCTCCGTTTTCTAGATTCTCAATTCTTTATAAGATGCTGTTTAATCATCGATGATTATTCTTTGACTATATGTTTAATCATCGATGATTAAACTTTGAGTTTTGGTTTAATCATCGATGATTGAACTAGTCTGAATTTTTTATTAAATGCTCTTTAATTACTAATGATTAATCTTTTGACATTTTTTTTAATCATCGATGATTAAACAGTTTAATCATCGATGTTTAACCTTGTCTCCGTTTTTTAGATTTTCAATTCTCTATAAGATGCAGTTTAATTATCGATGATTAAACTTTGAGGTTTGGTTTAATCATCGATGATTGAACTAGTCTGAATTTTTTATTAAATGCTCTTTAATTAGTAACGATTAATCTTTCACATTTTTTTTAATCATCGATGATTAAACAGTTTAGTTTCTCAATTCTCTATAAGTTGCGGTTTAATCATCAATGATTATTCTTTGACTATATGTTTAATCATCGCTGATTAAACTTTGATTTTTGGTTTAATCATCGATGATTGAACTAGTCTGAATTTTTTATTAAATACTCTTTAATTACTAATGATTAATCTTTTGACATTTTCTTTTAATCATCGATGATTAAACTGTTAATCATTGATGATAAACCTTGTCTCCGTTTTTTAGATTCTCAATACTTTATAAGATGATGTTTAATCATCGATGATTATTCTTTGACTATATGTTTAATCATCGAAGATTAAACTTTGAGTTTTGGTTTAATCATCGATGATTGAACTAGTCTGAATTTTTTATTAAATGCTCTTAATTACTAATGATTAATCTTTTGACATTTTCTTTTAATCATCGATGATTAAACTGTTTAATCATCGATGATAAACCTTGTCTCCATTTTTTAGATTCTCAATTCTTTATAAGATGCTGTTTAATCATCGATGATTATTCTTTGACTATATGTTTAATCATCGATGATTAAACATTGAGTTTTGGTTTAATCATCGATGATTGAACTAGTCTGAATTTTTTATTAAGTACTCTTTAATTAGTAATGATTAATCTTTGACATTTTCTTTTAATCATCGATGATTAAATAGTTTAATCATCGATGATTAACCTTGTCTCCGGTTTTTAGTTTCTCAATTCTCTATAAGAGGCTGTTTAATCATCGATGATTATTCTTTGACTATATGTTTAATCATCGATGATTAAATTTGAGTTTTGGTTTAATCATCGATGATTGAACTAGTCTGAATTTTTTATTAAATGCTCTTAATTACTAATGATTAATCTTGTGACATTTTGTTTTAATCATCGATGATTAAACTGTTTAATCATCAATGATAAACCATGTCTCCGTTTTTTAGATTCTCAATTCTTTATAAGATGTTGTTTAATCATCGATGATTATTCTTTGACTATATGTTTAATCATCGATGATTAAACTTTGAGTTTTGGTTTAATCATCGATGATTGAACTAGTCTGAATTTTTTATTAAATGCTCTTTAATTACTAATGATTAATCTTTTGACATTTTTTTTAATCATCGATGATTAAACAGTTTAATCATCGATGATTAACCTTGTCTCCGTTTTTTAGATTTTCAATTCTCTATAAGATGCAGTTTAATCATCGATGATTAAACTTTGAGGTTTGGTTTAATCATCGATGATTGAACTAGTCTGAATTTTTTATTAAATGCTCTTTAATTAGTAACGATTAATCTTTCACATTTTTTTTAATCATTGATGATTAAACAGTTTAGTTTCTCAATTCTCTATAAGATGCGGTTTAATCATCGATGATTATTCTTTGACTATATGTTTAATCAACGATGATTAAACTTTGAGTTTTGGTTTAATCATCGATGATTGAACTAGTCTGAATTTTTTATTAAATGCTCTTAATTACTAATGATTAATCTTTTGACATTTTCTTTTAATCATCGATGATTAAACTGTTTAATCATCAATGATAAACCTTGTCTCCGTTTTCTAGATTCTCAATTCTTTATAAGATGCTGTTTAATCATCGATGATTATTCTTTGACTATATGTTTAATCATCGATGATTAAACTTTGAGTTTTGGTTTAATCATCGATGATTGAACTAGTCTGAATTTTTTATTAAATGCTCTTTAATTACTAATGATTAATCTTTTGACATTTTTTTTAATCATCGATGATTAAACAGTTTAATCATCGATGTTTAACCTTGTCTCCGTTTTTTAGATTTTCAATTCTCTATAAGATGCAGTTTAATTATCGATGATTAAACTTTGAGGTTTGGTTTAATCATCGATGATTGAACTAGTCTGAATTTTTTATTAAATGCTCTTTAATTAGTAACGATTAATCTTTCACATTTTTTTTAATCATCGATGATTAAACAGTTTAGTTTCTCAATTCTCTATAAGATGCGGTTTAATCATCAATGATTATTCTTTGACTATATGTTTAATCATCGCTGATTAAACTTTGATTTTTGGTTTAATCATCGATGATTGAACTAGTCTGAATTTTTTATTAAATACTCTTTAATTACTAATGATTAATCTTTTGACATTTTCTTTTAATCATCGATGATTAAACTGTTAATCATTGATGATAAACCTTGTCTCCGTTTTTTAGATTCTCAATACTTTATAAGATGCTGTTTAATCATCGATGATTATTCTTTGACTATATGTTTAATCATCGAAGATTAAACTTTGAGTTTTGGTTTAATCATCGATGATTGAACTAGTCTGAATTTTTTATTAAATGCTCTTAATTACTAATGATTAATCTTTTGACATTTTCTTTTAATCATCGATGATTAAACTGTTTAATCATCGATGATAAACCTTGTCTCCGTTTTTTAGATTCTCAATTCTTTATAAGATGCTGTTTAATCATCGATGATTATTCTTTGACTATATGTTTAATCATCGATGATTAAACTTTGAGTTTTGGTTTAATCACCGATGATTGAACTAGTCTGAATTTTTTATTAAATGCTCTTTAATTACTAATGATTAATCTTTTGACATTTATTTAATCATCGATGATTAAACAGTTTAATCATCCATGATTAACCTTGTCTCCGTTTTTTAGATTTTCAATTCTCTATAAGATGCAGTTTAATCATCGATGATTAAACTTTGAGGTTTGGTTTAATCATCGATGATTGAACTAGTCTGAATTTTTTATTAAATGCTCTTTAATTAGTAACGATTAATCTTTCACATTTTTTTTAATCATCGATGATTAAACAGTTTAGTTTCTCAATTCTTTATAAGATGCGGTTTAATCATCAATGATTATTCTTTGACTATATGTTTAATCATCGCTGATTAAACTTTGATTTTTGGTTTAATCATCGATGATTGAACTAGTCTGAATTTTTTATTAAATACTCTTTAATTACTAATGATTAATCTTTTGACATTTTCTTTTAATCATCGATGATTAAACTGTTTAATCATTGATGATAAACCCTGTCTCCATTTTTTAGATTCTCAATTCTTTATAAGATGTTGTTTAATCATCGATGATTATTCTTTGACTATATGTTTAATCATCGAAGATTAAACTTTGAGTTTTTGTTTAATCATCGATGATTGAACTAGTCTGAATTTTTTATTAAATGCTCTTAATTACTAATGATTAATCTTTTGACATTTTCTTTTAATCATCGATGATTAAACTGTTTAATCATCGATGATAAACCTTGTCTCCGTTTTTTAGATTCTCAATTCTTTATAAGATGCTGTTTAATCATCGATGATTATTCTTTGACTATATGTTTAATCATCGATGATTAAACTTTGAGTTTTCGTTTAATCATCGATGATTGAACTAGTCTGAATTTTTTATTAAATGCTCTTTAATTACTAATGATTAATCTTTTGACATTTATTTAATCATCGATGATTAAACAGTTTAATCATCGATGATTAACCTTGTCTCCGTTTTTTAGATTTTCAATTCTCTATAAGATGCAGTTTAATCATCGATGATTAAACTTTGAGGTTTGGTTTAATCATCGATGATTGAACTAGTCTGAATTTTTTATTAAATGCTCTTTAATTAGTAACGATTAATCTTTCACATTTTTTTTAATCATCGATGATTAAACAGTTTAGTTTCTCAATTCTCTATAAGATGCGGTTTAATCATCAATGATTATTCTTTGACTATATGTTTAATCATCGCTGATTAAACTTTGATTTTTGGTTTAATCATCGATGATTGAACTAGTCTGAATTTTTTATTAAATACTCTTTAATTACTAATGATTAATCTTTTGACATTTTCTTTTAATCATCGATGATTAAACTGTTTAATCATCGATGATAAACCTTGTCTCCGTTTTTTAGATTCTTAATTCTTTATAAGATACTGTTTAATCATCGATGATTATTCTTTGACTATATGTTTAATCATCGAAGATTAAACTTTGAGTTTTGGTTTAATCATCGATGATTGAACTAGTCTGAATTTTTTATTAAATGCTCTTAATTACTAATGATTAATCTTTTGACATTTTCTTTTAATCATCGATGATTAAACTGTTTAATCATCGATGATAAACCTTGTCTCCGTTTTTTAGATTCTCAATTCTTTATAAGATGCTGTTTAATTATCGATGATTATTCTTTGACTATATGTTTAATCATCGATGATTAAACTTTGAGTTTTGGTTTAATCATCGATGATTGAACTAGTCTGAATTTTTTATTAAATGCTCTTTAATTACTAATGATTAATCTTTTGACATTTTTTTTAATCATCGATGATTAAACAGTTTAATCATCGATGTTTAACCTTGTCTCCGTTTTTTAGATTTTCAATTCTCTATAAGATGCAGTTTAATCATCGATGATTAAACTTTGAGGTTTGGTTTAATCATCGATGATTGAACTAGTCTGAATTTTTTATTAAATGCTCTTTAATTAGTAACGATTAATCTTTCACATTTTTTTTAATCATCGATGATTAAACAGTTTAGTTTCTCAATTCTCTATAAGTTGCGGTTTAATCATCGATGATAATTCTTTGACTATATGTTTAATCAACGATGATTTAACTTTGAGTTTTAGTTTAATCATCGATGATTGACTGGCCTGAATTTTTTATTAAATGCTCTTAATTACTAATGATTAATCTTTTGACATTTTCTTTTAATCATCGATGATTAAACTGTTTAATCATAGATGATAAACCTTGTCTCCGTTTTCTAGATTCTCAATTCTTTATAAGATGTTGTTTAATCATCGATGATTATTCTTTGACTATATGTTTAATCATCGATGATTAAACTTTGAGTTTTGGTTTAATCATCGATGATTGAACTAGTCTGAATTTTTTATTAAATGCTCTTTAATTACTAATAATTAATCTTTTGACATTTTTTTTAATCATCGATGATTAAATAGTTTAATCGTCGATGTTTAACCTTGTCTCTGTTTTTTAGATTTTCAATTCTCTATAAGATGCAGTTTAATCATCGATGATTAAACTTTGAGGTTTGGTTTAATCATCGATGATTGAACTAGTCTGAATTTTTTATTAAATGCTCTTTAATTAGTAACGATTAATCTTTCACATTTTTTTTAATCATCGATGATTAAACAGTTTAGTTTCTCAATTCTCTATAAGATGCGGTTTAATCATCAATGATTATTCTTTGACTATATGTTTAATCATCGCTGATTAAACTTTGATTTTTGGTTTAATCATCGATGATTGAACTAGTCTGAATTTTTTATTAAATACTCTTTAATTACTAATGATTAATCTTTTGACATTTTCTTTTAATCATCGATGATTAAACTGTTTAATCATCGATGATTAACCTTGTCTCCGGTTTTTAGTTTCTCAATTCTCTATAAGATTCTGTTTAATCATCGATGATTATTCTTTTACTATATGTTTAATCATCGATGATTAAATTTGAGTTTTGGTTTAATCATCGATGATTGAACTAGTCTGAATTTTTTATTAAATGCTCTTAATTACTAATGATTAATCTTGTGACATTTTCTTTTAATCATCGATGATTAAACTGTTTAATCATCAATGATAAACCATGTCTCCGTTTTTTAGATTCTCAATTCTTTATAAGATGTTGTTTAATGATCGATGATTATTCTTTGACTATATGTTTAATCATCGATGATTAAACTTTGAGTTTTGGTTTAATCAACGATGATTGAACTAGTCTGAATTTTTTATTAAATGCTCTTTTATTACTAATGATTAATCTTTTGACATTTTTTTAATCATCGATGATTAAACAGTTTAATCATCGATGATTAACCTTGTCTCCGTTTTTTAGATTTTCAATTCTCTATAAGATGCAGTTTAATCATCGATGATTAAACTTTGAGATTTGGTTTAATCATCGATGATTGAACTAGTTTGAATTTTTTATTAAATGCTCTTTAATTAGTAACGATTAATCTTTCACATTTTTTTTTAATCATCGATGATTAAACAGTTTAGTTTCTCAATTCTCTATAAGATGCGGTTTAATCATCGATGATTATTCTTTGACTATATGTTTAATCAACGATGATTAAACTTTGAGTTTTGGTTTAATCATCGATGATTGAACTAATCTGAATTTTTTATTAAATGCTCTTAATTACTAATGATTAATCTTTTGACATTTTCTTTTAATCATCGATGATTAAACTGTTTAATCATCGATGATAAACCCTGTCTCCGTTTTCTAGATTCTCAATTCTTTATAAGATGCTGTTTAATCATCGATGATTATTCTTTGACTATATGTTTAATCATCGATGATTAAACTTTGAGTTTTGGTTTAATCATCGATGATTGAACTAGTCTGAATTTTTTATTAAATGCTCTTTAATTACTAATGATTAATCTTTTGACATTTTTTTTAATCATCGATGATTAAACAGTTTAATCATCGATGTTTAACCTTGTCTCCGTTTTTTAGATTTTCAATTCTCTATAAGATGCAGTTTAATCATCGATGATTAAACTTTGAGGTTTGGTTTAATCATCGATGATTGAACTAGTCTGAATTTTTAATTAAATGCTCTTTAATTAGTAACGATTAATCTTTCACATTTTTTTAATCATCGATGATTAAACAGTTTAGTTTCTCAATTCTCTATAAGATGCGGTTTAATCATCAATGATTATTCTTTGACTATATGTTTAATCATCGCTGATTAAACTTTGATTTTTGGTTTAATCATCGATGATTGAACTAGTCTGAATTTTTTTATTAAATACTCTTTAATTACTAATGATTAATCTTTTGACATTTTCTTTTAATCATCGATGATTAAACTGTTTAATCATTGATGATAAACCTTGTCTCCGTTTTTTAGATTCTCAATTCTTTATAAGATGCTGTTTAATCATCGATGATTATTCTTTGACTATATGTTTAATCATCGCTGATTAAAATTTGATTTTTGGTTTAATCATCGATGATTGAACTAGTCTGAATTTTTTATTAAATACTCTTTAATTACTAATGATTAATCTTTTGACATTTTCTTTTAATCATCGATGATTAAACTGTTTAATCATTGATGATAAACCTTGTCTCCGTTTTTTAGATTCTCAATTCTTTATAAGATGCTGTTTAATCATCGATGATTATTCTTTGACTATATGTTTAATCATCGAAGATTAAACTTTTAGTTTTGGTTTAATCATCGATGATTGAACTAGTCTGAATTTTTTATTAAATGCTCTTAATTACTAATGATTAATCTTTTGACATTTTCTTTTAATCATCGATGATAAACCTTGTCTCCGTTTTTTAGATTCTCAATTCTTTATAAGATGCTAATTAATCATCGATGATTATTCTTTGACTATATGTTTAATCATCGATGATTAAACTTTGAGTTTTGGTTTAATCATCGATGATTGAACTAGTCTGAATTTTTTATTAAATGCTCTTTAATTACTAATGATTAATCTTTTGACATTTATTTAATCATCGATGATTAAACAGTTTAATCATCGATGATTAACCTTGTCTCCGTTTTTTAGATTTTCAATTCTCTATAAGATGCAGTTTAATCATCGATGATTAAACTTTGAGGTTTGGTTTAATCATCGATGATTGAACTAGTCTGAATTTTTTATTAATTGCTCTTTAATTAGTAACGATTAATCTTTCACATTTTTTTTAATCATCGATGATTAAACAGTTTAGTTTCTCAATTCTCTATAAGATGCGGTTTAATCATCGATGATAATTCTTTGACTATATGTTTAATCAACGATGATTTAACTTTGAGTTTTGGTTTAATCATCGATGATTGAACTAGTCTGAATTTTTTATTAAATGCTCTTAATTACTAATGATTAATCTTTTGACATTTTCTTTTAATTATCGATGATTAAACTGTTTAATCATCGATGATAAACCTTGTCTCCGTTTTCTAGATTCTCAATTCTTTATAAGATGCGGTTTAATCATCGATGATTATTCTTTGACTATATGTTTAATCAACGATGATTAAACTTTGAGTTTTGGTTTAATCATCGATGATTGAACTAGTCTGAATTTTTTATTAAATGCTCTTAATTACTAATGATTAATCTTTTGACATTTTCTTTTAATCATCGATGATTAAACTGTTTAATCATCGATGATAAACCTTGTCTCCGTTTTCTAGATTCTCAATTCTTTATAAGATGCTGTTTAATCATCGATGATTATTCTTTGACTATATGTTTAATCATCGATGATTAAACTTTGAGTTTTGGTTTAATCATCGATGATTGAACTAGTCTGAATTTTTTATTAAATGCTCTTAATTACTAATGATTAATCTTTTGACATTTTCTTTTAATCATCGATGATTAAACTGTTTAATCATCGATGATAAACCGTGTCTCCGTTTTCTAGATTCTCAATTCTTTATAAGATGCTGTTTAATCATCGATGATTATTCTTTGACTATATGTTTAATCATCGATGATTAAACTTTGAGTTTTGGTTTAATCATCGATGATTGAACTAGTCTGAATTTTTTATTAAATGCTCTTTAATTACTAATGATTAATCTTTTGACATTTTTTTTAATCATCGATGATTAAACAGTTTAATCATCGATGTTTAACCTTGTCTCCGTTTTTTAGATTTTCAATTCTCTATAAGATGCAGTTTAATCATCGATGATTAAACTTTGAGGTTTGGTTTAATCATCGATGATTGAACTAGTCTGAATTTTTAATTAAATGCTCTTTAATTAGTAACGATTAATCTTTCACATTTTTTTAATCATCGATGATTAAACAGTTTAGTTTCTCAATTCTCTATAAGATGCGGTTTAATCATCAATGATTATTCTTTGACTATATGTTTAATCATCGCTGATTAAACTTTGATTTTTGGTTTAATCATCGATGATTGAACTAGTCTGAATTTTTTTATTAAATACTCTTTAATTACTAATGATTAATCTTTTGACATTTTCTTTTAATCATCGATGATTAAACTGTTTAATCATTGATGATAAACCTTGTCTCCGTTTTTTAGATTCTCAATTCTTTATAAGATGCTGTTTAATCATCGATGATTATTCTTTGACTATATGTTTAATCATCGCTGATTAAAATTTGATTTTTGGTTTAATCATCGATGATTGAACTAGTCTGAATTTTTTATTAAATACTCTTTAATTACTAATGATTAATCTTTTGACATTTTCTTTTAATCATCGATGATTAAACTGTTTAATCATTGATGATAAACCTTGTCTCCGTTTTTTAGATTCTCAATTCTTTATAAGATGCTGTTTAATCATCGATGATTATTCTTTGACTATATGTTTAATCATCGAAGATTAAACTTTTAGTTTTGGTTTAATCATCGATGATTGAACTAGTCTGAATTTTTTATTAAATGCTCTTAATTACTAATGATTAATCTTTTGACATTTTCTTTTAATCATCGATGATAAACCTTGTCTCCGTTTTTTAGATTCTCAATTCTTTATAAGATGCTAATTAATCATCGATGATTATTCTTTGACTATATGTTTAATCATCGATGATTAAACTTTGAGTTTTGGTTTAATCATCGATGATTGAACTAGTCTGAATTTTTTATTAAATGCTCTTTAATTACTAATGATTAATCTTTTGACATTTATTTAATCATCGATGATTAAACAGTTTAATCATCGATGATTAACCTTGTCTCCGTTTTTTAGATTTTCAATTCTCTATAAGATGCAAGTTTAATCATCGATGATTAAACTTTGAGGTTTGGTTTAATCATCGATGATTGAACTAGTCTGAATTTTTTATTAATTGCTCTTTAATTAGTAACGATTAATCTTTCACATTTTTTTTTAATCATCGATGATTAAACAGTTTAGTTTCTCAATTCTCTATAAGATGCGGTTTAATCATCGATGATAATTCTTTGACTATATGTTTAATCAACGATGATTTAACTTTGAGTTTTGGTTTAATCATCGATGATTGAACTAGTCTGAATTTTTTATTAAATGCTCTTAATTACTAATGATTAATCTTTTGACATTTTCTTTTAATTATCGATGATTAAACTGTTTAATCATCGATGATAAACCTTGTCTCCGTTTTCTAGATTCTCAATTCTTTATAAGATGCGGTTTAATCATCGATGATTATTCTTTGACTATATGTTTAATCAACGATGATTAAACTTTGAGTTTTGGTTTAATCATCGATGATTGAACTAGTCTGAATTTTTTATTAAATGCTCTTAATTACTAATGATTAATCTTTTGACATTTTCTTTTAATCATCGATGATTAAACTGTTTAATCATCGATGATAAACCTTGTCTCCGTTTTCTAGATTCTCAATTCTTTATAAGATGCTGTTTAATCATCGATGATTATTCTTTGACTATATGTTTAATCATCGATGATTAAACTTTGAGTTTTGGTTTAATCATCGATGATTGAACTAGTCTGAATTTTTTATTAAATGCTCTTAATTACTAATGATTAATCTTTTGACATTTTCTTTTAATCATCGATGATTAAACTGTTTAATCATCGATGATAAACCTTGTCTCCGTTTTCTAGATTCTCAATTCTTTATAAGATGCTGTTTAATCATCGATGATTATTCTTTGACTATATGTTTAATCATCGATGATTAAACTTTGAGTTTTGGTTTAATCATCGATGATTGAACTAGTCTAAATTTTTTATTAAATGCTCTTTAATTACTAATGATTAATCTTTTGACATTTTTTTTAATCATCGATGATTAAACAGTTTAATCGTCGATGTTTAACCTTGTCTCCATTTTTTAGATTTTCAATTCTCTATAAGATGCAGTTTAATCATCGATGATTAAACTTTGAGGTTTGGTTTAATCATCGATGATTGAACTAGTCTGAATTTTTTATTAAATGCTCTTTAATTAGTAAAATCTTTCACATTTTTTTAATCATCGATGATTAAACAGTTAAGTTTCTCAATTCTCTATAAGATGCGGTTTAATCATCAATGATTATTCTTTGACTATATGTTTAATCATCGCTGATTAAACTTTGATTTTTGGTTTAATCATCGATGATTGAACTAGTCTGGATTTTTTATTAAATACTCTTTAATTACTAATGATTAATCTTTTGACATTTTCTTTTAATCATCGATGATTAAACTGTTTAATCATTGATGATAAACCTTGTCTCCGTTTTTTAGATTCTCAATTCTTTATAAGATGCTGTTTAATCATCGATGATTATTCTTTGACTATATGTTTAATCATCGAAGATTAAACTTTGAGTTTTGGTTTAATCATCGATGATTGAACTAGTCTGAATTTTTTATTAAATGCTCTTAAATACTAATGATTAATCTTTTGACATTTTCTTTTAATCATCGATGATAAACCTTGTCTCCGTTTTTTAGATTCTCAATTCTTTATAAGATGCTGTTTAATCATCGATGATTATTCTTTGACTATATGTTTAATCATCGATGATTAAACTTTGAGTTTTGGTTTAATCATCGATGATTGAACTAGTCTGAATTTTTTATTAAATGCTCTTTAATTACTAATGATTAATCTTTTGACATTTTTTTAATCATCGATGATTAAACAGTTTAATCATCGATGTTTAACCTTGTCTCCGTTTTTTAGATTTTCAATTCTCTATAAGATGCAGTTTAATCATCGATGATTAAACTTTGAGGTTTGGTTTAATCATCGATGATTGAACTAGTCTGAATTTTTTATTAAATGCTCTTTAATTAGTAACGATTAATCTTTCACATTTTTTTTAATCATCGATGATTAAACAGTTTAGTTTCTCAATTCTCTATAAGATGCGGTTTAATCATCAATGATTATTCTTTGACTATATGTTTAATCATCGAAGATTAAACTTTGAGTTTTGGTTGTTAGGTATTAAATATGTTGTAATAGTTAGTCTAGGGGCTAAAGTGTAACATTGTATATAGGTTAGTTTTTATTACCAAAATGGTCCTAACTAACCAAGAATTGAGCCATGGTATAAATACCAAGATGTAAGGCTCAATTCTTTAACTTTTGCACAATTAATCAAGTTAACATTCCAGCAATTGTTCTCTCCCATCTCTCTACTTTCTCTCTCTAAAAGCCCTAATCTCCTTCTTCACTTTTATCACCAAAATCATCATCAAACCTCTCTAAATGGATTGAATCAGTGTTATTGTGCTTTTCAATTGGTATCAGAGCATAATTTCATCTTGAAAACGATCCAAATCCATCAATTGGTGTTAAAATCAGAAGAATCAGTGGGTTTTTGAAGGTTTTTGAAGAAAAAGGGGTTTAAGATCAAAAATCAGATTTAAGGTACTATTTCTTGTTATTATGGATTGAATAGCTTCCTTTTATTGATATATTAAGCTTAGAATCAAGCTAGGATCGAATCTAATCCATACTGATGAAGAATTAAGGGTTTTAGGAAAAACCATTAAAGCTTCAAAAACCCTTTAAATTCAAATTTTCGAATAGATCTAGGTTGTTTTTGAGTAATATAGTTGCAATGGATTGAAGAAAATAGTATTTGGGTTAGTTTGCTATAAGAATCAGTGAATTTGGGTAAGAAACGAGCATTTTAGGATCAATTTAGTGGGTTTTTCAGGTCTGCTCGTAACTGTTCTGTTCAAGAAATTGTTCGGCCCGAGAACAGTAACAAGTTCGGCCCGAACTTCATCAACAACTTCGGCCCGAACTTCATCACTACTTCGGCCCGAACTTCACACCACAACTTCGACCCGAACTTCACACCATAACTTCGGCCCGAACTTCAAACCCCACTTCGGCTCGAACTTCTTTCACAATCTCGGCCCGAACTTCTTTTGAACTTCGGCCCGAACTTCCTTTACACTTCGACCCGAACTTCACCAGTACTTCGGCCCGAACTTCTTCTGCACCTCGGCCCGAACTTCTTTGTACTTCGGCCCGAACTTCTTTTCCATATTTAAATATTTTTTTTCGGTCGTTCTTTCTTCCAACAAGATATGACTTCCAAGGACGCCTTGTCTATTGGATCAGACACGAAACCACCTGTTCTCTACCGAGGAGAATACGGTCAATGGAAGAAACGATTTCTCCATTTCATCCTGAGCCAACAATCCGGTCCATCTATCCTTGAATCCCTTACAACCGGACCCGCTAAGTTCTATCGTGCTGTGGCTCCAGCCCTAAACACCGAACCAGCAATACCTGGAGGTGTAATCGAAATTCCCCCGGCGGAATACACTCAAGAGCAAAAGGATAGGGCTAGGGCGGATGTGCTCGCACACTCCTACATGCTGCAAGGCATAACAAATGAAATCTACAGCAGCCTTGATAGCTTCAGCACGGGGAAAGAGCTTTGGGATGAAATTCAAAAGCAAATGGAGGGTACCGACCTGGGTAATAAAGCAAAGATGGTTTCGACCTTAAACGCCTATGGTCAATTCAAAGCTACCCCAATGGAAGAACTAGGGGAAACGTATCTTAGATTCTGCAACATGCTCAACGATCTCCGAAAGAACAACCTCATCAAAGAGAAACTTGAGATCAACATCAAATTCATCCAATCCCTACTACCGGAGTGGGAGATGTTTGGAAACAGTGCAATGCAGCACAAGGATTTGAGCTCCATAGATATTCATGAACTATATGAGTACCTACATCAAAACGAGCCGATGGTGAAAGGAATCGTCAAAAACAGGCAAGATATGATAGACACCTTGGCAATGTTGACCAAACAAAATCTGGCTCTTAACAAAGGAATCAACGAAGCATTGGTTGCTGCACAAACAAAAGAGGTGGTAAATGAAGAACCAGAAACTCTGATCCCAGCGGGGACACAAGATGAAATCGACTCAGTTCGTCAAGCCTTGGCTCTCATTTCCTCCTATAACAAAAAGTACTATAAGAAACCAACCAACAACAACCTTAGATCATCCTCAAATTTCAAATTCAATTCCTCTTCTCAAACCCCGAACAACAAATCCTCATCTTCCTCCACCGAGACACCTAAGAAATGTTACAATTGTGGTCTGACGGGCCATTTTGCCAAAGAATGCCAGAAGCCAAAGGTGAAGGACTCTGAATACTTTAAACGGAAAATGCTCATGGCCAAACAGGTTGAAAATGGGAAAGTTCTACTGGCTGAGGATCTACAGTGGTTGGAGGACTCTGATGATCAAGAGGAAGAGGAATGCACAGCAAGCCTGGCACTCATGGCGAGATCTAACGAACTCAGAGCTGCACTGGGCATTCCTGAGAATGATGAAAATGAGGTACACCCTTCTTCCTCTGACTCTTTATTAACTGATTCAGACACTGATGAATCAGAAAATTCCTTGTTTAATGAAAAACTCTTTACTAAAATTGATGAGAAATCACACTTGACAAAACAAATAACTGATTTGGAATCTGAAAAAGATCAACTCTTAAATGATTTGAGTGAATTAAGTCAAGTTTCTCTTCAAATAACTCAAGTAAACAAGGTCTTACAAAATCAGTTGTCTACATCAAAATCAGCTTTTCAATTTCAAATTACTGAGTTACAAAATGATCTACAAACACAAATAAATACAACGAATGCATCAAATACACAAATCCTAAAATTAAAAGATGAAAATGTAACCTTTCGTCGCCAACTTGAAACTCTTGTTCCTCAAGTAAATCAAATTAATAATTCAAATCAAAAAACACAAGAGTTACAACAACAGTTGTCAACATTTCATGCTGCTCACACCAGTGAAGTAAATCGTCTAAATCACATAATTAATACAAAAAATCTTGAAATATCAAACCTCAAAACGATGAAGACGGTCTCAAATGACAAAGACGACTCCAAGCAGCTGATAAATGACTTAGCTATCCAACTCAGTCGAGAGCAAACATGGATGAAGTCTGCTGACATCAAGATGAAGGATTACCAAGATAAGTTGAAGGCAGCTGATAACGAAATTCAAAAATTAAATGAACAAATCACAAACATCACAAACAATTTTAACAAGGAAATCAATGAACAATCAGCAACCATACACAGTCTTACTGTCAAGAAGGAAAATGCTGAAGAACACATTTCCAAACTGGAGCAGACGATTGTGAAAGCTGGTCACACTGAACAAACAATAAAATTAAATCAACCAAAAGAGTTCAGATCTTTCAAATCAAAAGTGGGTCTCGGCGCTGAGAACTCCCGTCCTCTGGAAAAAGCTGCTGATGTTGTTCCCACACTATACAATTACGATTACATGAACTTGGGGATATGGCAAAGCTTTCTTCATATGCCGGACGAGGAAGCAGAAATCGAGAAGTTCAACAGAGAAAAGAAGGAACACGCTCAAATCAGCTTTAACTATTCTGAATTGAACTATACATATGAAAAGAATAAAGCAAAATTTGAAAACAATGAGTACTTCTCGATTGTCACTCCAGAAGAATTTTCCATTTCTGATAATGAAGTTTTAAAACAAACAATTGAACCAAAGCTTTATGTTCCACCGTTGATTTTAGAAAAGAAAATTGTTCAACTTGAATCTGAAATTGACGACACTCACAAGGCATTTGATAAAGAAAAGGAAAAACTTCAAATCAAAATACATAATTTAGAGGACACCATTTTAGAATTAAAAACTAAAACGAGCAATGCTGTTTCCAAAAATTCTAAAGCCTCTCTATTAGGACCAGCACCGACAAACCCAGTTCCAACGATCTTGAAGAGAAGCTCTAATCCACCTATTTTGAATCTTGCAGATGGAAGATTAGAGTCCGGAGGGAAGAAGTCCATGAAGCAACAAGAAGTCAACAGAGCCACACAGTCAAAGAAGTCTATTCAGACTGGATCCAGTATGCTTAAGAAGCCTAGTCTACTTAAGAAGTCTAGTCCACCTAAGTCTGTAGTTTCATCTTTTTCTGTTCAAAATAAATGTAATGACTCTAGACAGTTTATTTCTCCAAAAGAAGCTCATGGCATGTGTAAAAACTCTAATTTTGTGAAAACTATTTTAACAGCTTTTAGAACGGACTATGATTCTACTGTTTATCGTCCTGTCCGTTACTCTCCTGATTTTGGTAATGTGTATGTTAAAACTGACAAACATGGAACAAAAAGATTTTTTGACAAAATTACAAAGAAACAGATAACTCAAACTGATAAACGTTTTTTTGTAAAACTTGGTGCACCTTGCAGTATTCATAAGAACATCGTCTATCATCAATCTGGTAAACTTACAAACACATGCAGAACGTGCTATCCATATCTATGCAAATCACACGTCACTAAACCACAAATTTCTGTTTCTAACAAAAGATCAAAAGCTCAAAAGCTACCCTCGAAACAATCAAAGATGCCGTCTAAACAACCACAAATTTCTGTTTCTCACTTCTCTTCTAGTCGCACATCTCCTCAGGTTAAAGCTGCACAAAAGCCAAAACCGTCAGTTCTCCCCAAATTCGACAAACCATCCATTAAAACGTCTACTCATGTGAAATATACTTAGGTTAAGAATGAAAAATCTCAATGGATTATCCAATCCTCTGAAAAATCTCTCAAATGGATCATCAAATCTGAACTGCCTCCTAGCAGTTCCCAAAAGCTCTAAACTGATCATCTCATAAAATCTGCATAAAACATATGTTTCTAATCGTTCTGGACCCATACAAGATTGGGTACCTAAAATGTTTTATTTGTTTTATGTAGAATGTGTGGTACCTCGACTCGGGCTGTTCGAGGCACATGACAGGAAACAAAAATCTCCTGACCAACTTTCGGGAAAAATACTTAGGAACGGTCAAATTTGGAAATGATCACTTAGCAGCCATCTTAGGTCTTGGTGATCTTATCTGCCATAACCTGATAATCAGAAATGTTGCCTTTGTCGAAGATCTCTCACATAATCTCTTCAGCATCGGAAAATTCTGTGACAAGACTCTAGAAGTAAACTTTCGCACAAAGAAGTGTGCCATTCGGACATATGACGGGGATGAACTTCTAACTGGAACTCGTGACACAAACCTCTTCACTATTGATCTTAATGACCTTAGTACAACCGAAGAAGTCTGTCTCGTGTCAAAAGCTACTGCCAATGAGTCATGGTTATGGCATCGACGTTTGTCTCATCTCAACTTTAAAACAATGAACAAACTCGTAAAAGGAGGTCATGTGTCGGGATTACCTGATGTTGCCTTTGACAAAGATCACAAATGTTCTTCGTGTGAAAAAGGGAAAATGACCAAAAAGTCTCACAAACCTAAACCTGCTCCCAGTACTTCCAAACCTCTTGAACTCCTACATATGGACTTATGTGGTCCAATGAGTGTTCACAGTCTTGCAGGAAAACGTTATGTTTTGGTTATTGTTGATGACTACTCCAGATACACATGGGTCTATTTTCTTCGTTCAAAGGATGAAGCCGCAGAGATCATAATCTCATTTATCAAGAAAACTCAAGTTAACCTGGAATTAAATGTTCAAACAATCCGTACCGACAATGGTACTGAATTCAAGAATCGGGTTCTTGACTCTTATCTTGAATCTGCTGGCATCCCCCATCAATTTTCCGCTGCACGAACTCCTCAACAGAACGGTGTTGTTGAAAGACGAAACCGCACTTTAGTGGAAGCTGCTCGTACGATGCTTTCATTTTCAAAACTTCCTCTGTCGTTATGGGCAGAAGCCATCAGCACCGCCTGTTTTACACAGAACCGCTCAATCATAAACAAAACATGCAACAAAACTCCTTATGAGCTAATCAACAATCGAATACCAAATGTTAACTTCTTCCACATCTTTGGTAGTCGATGCTTCATCCTATCTGATACCGAGAAACTCAACAAGTTTGAAGAGAAAGCCAAGGAAGGAGTGTTTATAGGCTATTCAAAGGATTCAGCCTCATTCAGAGTATACAACCGCTCTACAAGAATGGTCAGAGAAAGTGTCAATGTCTCATTTGATGAAACATTCTTGCTTGATTCAAGCTCAACTGGCATTGAAAGACCTCTACCCACAACCTCCACTAACCATTCATACTCTCTGAATGATCTTGAAATCCTATTCCAACACTTCCATGATGAATATCACAACGTCAGACACCCAACCCCACCCCCACCCCCACCTCCACCCCCACCCCCACCCCCACCCCCTCCCCCACCCCCCACCTCCACCCCCACCTACACCCCCACCTCCACCCCCACCTCCGGCTGATGCTCAATCAATCACAGCTCCGGAAATCAACACTCCATCCCCAAATGAGACCCCATCACCTACCTCACCTGCTCCAAACTCACCAATACCCACATCAAGTGCAGGTCCTTCAACATCGACACAAGGAACTCAATCTTCACCAGTCGATCCCCCACCTCCCGCAGATATTATCGCTCCACTGGTGATTGATTTCTCTAAATTTCATCTTCCTCGAGTTGATCCACCACCTCCGATCAATCCTCACAATACTGAAACTGCAATCATACCACATCCTGCTTTCACTGATAATTCCAACGTTAACCCTGGTCAACTCCCACTTCCTCATTCTACGAAGTGGACAAAGGAACATCCTTTGGACCAAATCATCGGAAACCCAGCCTCCTCGGTCCAAACTAGACGGGCTTCAGCAGATGAATGTCATCATGCATCATTCTTAAGCTCCACTGAACCGAAGAAAGTCTGTGAAGCGCTTACCGATCCAGACTGGATAATTGCGATGCAGGAAGAGATTAATCAATTCGAAAGATTAAAGGTCTGGCGCTTAGTTCCTAAAACCCCAGGATCATCAGTAATCGGAACTAGGTGGATTTTTAAGAACAAGAAAGATGAAAATGGAATCGTCATTCGTAACAAAGCAAGATTGGTAGCTAAGGGTTACGCTCAACAGGAAGGCATTGATTACGAAGAAACATTTGCTCCTGTTGCCCGCATAGAAGACATTCGCATTTTCTTAGCATATGCAGCTCACAAAAACTTTACTATCTATCAGATGGATGTAAAGACTGCATTCCTAAATGGTATTCTGAAAGAGGAGGTGTTTGTTCATCAACCAGAAGGGTTTGTAAATCCCAAACATCCAGATTATGTCTATGTTCTCGACAAAGCTCTCTATGGCTTGAAACAGGCCCCTAGGGCATGGTATGATGTTCTTTCCCAGTTCTTAGTTGAAACTGGTTTTTTAAAGGGAAAAGTGGATACCACATTGTTTATCAAACGACACGGGGAAGACATCATCTTAATTCAGATCTACGTCGATGACATTATTTTTGGGTCTACAAATCCGAAATATTGCAAACGTTTCTCCGATCTCATGGTAAAACGCTTTGAAATGAGCATGATGGGTGAGATGAACTTCTTCCTAGGTCTTCAAGTTCGTCAACTTCCAACTGGCATCTTCATCAATTAATCAAAGTATATCTCTGATCTGCTGAAGAAGTATCTCATGGACGACTGTAAACCTATCGCAACACCGATGTCCACGACTGCCAAACTAAATGCTGATCTGGATGGTAAACCGGTAGATGTGACAAACTATCGGGGTATGATTGGTTCACTACTTTACTTAACGGCCAGTCGTCCGGACATCATGTTTTCAACATGCATCTGTGCTCGGTATCAGGCTGCTCCCAAAGAATCTCACTTTCTGGCAGTCAAACGAATCTTCCGTTACCTGAAAGGCACCAGAGATCTTGGTCTTTGGTATCCCAAGGAGACCTCGTTTGATCTTTCTGCCTTCTCTGATGCTGATCATGCTGGGTGCATGCTGGACATGAAGAGTACATCTGGGGGAGTTCAATTTTTGGGGGATAAGCTAGTCAGCTGGTCATCAAGAAAGCAAAACTGCGTCTCACTATCAACCGCTGAAGCAGAATATGTTGCCGCCGCTAGCTGTCTGTCCCAGGTGATATGGATGCAATCACAATTAAAGGAATACGGCTTTTCCTATAGCCGCATTCCTTTATATTGTGATTCCCGAAGTGCAATTGCCATATCTTGCAATCCAGTTCAACATTCTAAAACCAAACATATCGATCTTCGATATCACTTTATCAAAGATCACGTTGAACTGGGCAATGTTGAATTGTACTTCGTATCCACCGATTTTCAATTAGCAGATTTGTTTACCAAGGCTTTGGACGAAAAACGCTTTAATTATCTTGTCTCAAAGCTTGGTATGCTAAATCTCAAAACTTAATTGTCTACAATTCATATTTTTCAAATTGGTAAATCGTTGCATTCTTCGTATCATCACAATGGCTTTCAAGAAACTCGTCTTGAAACCCGATCGTCAAATCATCGTCAACTGTCAATGGAGAGATTTCACTCACCACATCAGTATCGGGGGAGCTGATGCATCTTTCCTTAATTTCGTCTCTCGACAGTCATTACTAGTTCTTCTTTATTTTTAACTAGTTTTTAATTTCATTTAATTTTTAATGATTTATTTTACTTATGTTTCCCTTGTCATTTAACAAAAAAAAAAAAAAAAAAAAAAAAAAAAAAAAGAAGGGAGAAAAGTCTTCGGGCCGAACTTCTCACTATTCCAGGCCCGAAGTTCTAAGTCGGCAAAGAAGTTCGGCCCGAACTTCTGTCCTATAAAATTGGCCGAACTTCACTATTCTCGTACACTTCAAATCTCGACCACACACACTCGATACACCGCGAAAACACACAGTTAAGCACGATCTTCGATTCACGACTTCAAATCTGCTCGATTACGTTTCCATCTCATCTCCAATCCTTCTACAACCATATTCGGTACGATTTCTACCTTCGATTCTGTCTTTTTGATGCTCGTTGTTCCGAAATCAACCGATTGACGGTTCGGCTATACCTAGGGTTTCATACGTAGTAAATTGTTTCGATCTGAGGTTGTAGTGTTTGCAATAGGAAGTTTAGTATGCTCGTTTAGGAAAACCGAACCCTATTGGCCAGTTTTTACGGATTAACTCGATCTAGAAATCCCAGATTTGACGAACAGTTGATAAAAACCCTAGATCGTAAAAGTCTTCGGCCCGAACTTGTGTTAGAAGTTCGGCCCGAACTTGTATCACCAGTTCGGCTCGAACTTGTGTCACCACTTCGGCCCGAAGTTCCTAAACAACTTCGGCCCGAAGTTCTCCCTAGATGCATGTTCGGCCCGAAGTTCTCCCTAGATGCATGTTCGGCCCGAAGTTATTTTCTTTATAATTATAATTTACTAATTTTTATTTATTAAATATTTTTAATAAATTTAAAATTTTTATATTATTCTTATATTTTAAATACTATTAAAATTACTTTGAACCTTCTCGTCTCGATTAGTGTGAAACATCATCGTTACATTTCTTTTATTAACACTGTGCACTAACTTTAATCATTTTGTGCCATGTGTTCTTAGTGTCTAAATCACAGATGGCAGCACAACATATCATTGACGAGAACACCCTGGTTCCTCCATACAGGCTCAAACCCATGGCGGAGAACAACCCCTACTGGTCACCGGAAGAAGAAGTCTCGTTCTCCATCAACTACCCGATTCATTCTCATGTTCTCCAACGCCATCCTCTCTTCTACTCAATAAATGCCAGACCATCGGTTCCAGCGGTGTATGTACAACAGTTCTTTGCCAACCTAACCTTGGTGACATCAACAACCCCCTCACATTTCGAAACCATAATTGATGAACAACAAATTCACTTTACAAAAGATGATCTTTATGACATCTTCCACTTACCTCGTGCCGACTCTAGACCACCACTGACTGCATTTGAACCACAGCTGCCATTCGAGGAAGTGTATCTCGGAATACACGACCTAGGTCTAGACCTTCCTCGGCACACTATTGACCTCAGAGAATTCAAGAAGAAAAATATGGCACGGAGCTGGTCCCATGTCTTCACGATCTTTAACCGCTGCATGACAGCAAAGAAAGGTGGTCACGACAGGGCATCAAAAGAAGTTCACCATGCCTATCATGCCATGTGCTACAACCGCCACTTTGACTATGCTGCCTACTTGTGGGAAGAATTCAAGCTCTCCAAATCAAAGGAACCGGCATTTCTGCCATACCCGAGGTTCTGGGCAATTATGATAGAACATTTCATGGAGAGATACCAAAACATTCATACCAGAGATGTTGCACGAAAATTCATACCATCGAGCGTTAATTTTCTAAGGGGCAACAGTGGTACAACTGCAGTCAATGATGCCGCGATCCCACTCCCACTTCTTAAAATCGCAAACTTCAATCTTGATAGTGTGAACCATTACCGGGCTCTTCATTATCCTGATTGGACACCTGAAGGAGCACCTTCTACTCCAGCTCAACCAGCTGCTCCTGCACAACAAGCTGCCCCAGTACAACAACCACAAGCTCAACCACACCAACCACCACCTCAACCACGTCCTAGACGTAGACAGGCTGAACAGCAACAACCACCGGCTCACCATCGTGCTAAACGACCTCGAACTTTTTCCAGCGGTGCCTCAGGAAGTGGGTCGGTTGCCACTACCTCATCTGAACAAGTTCTTCCTCCGCCAACTCGACCCATCATACGACAACCACAACAACCAGCTGAACCGTCCTCTTCTTCATCATCAACAGACTCAGCTGCAACGATATCTGATCGACCAGGTTCACCACTGTTGGAATATGCTTCACGCGTATAACATATAGTTATATGGCTAGTTGTTTGTGAGCCTAAAGGGTCACACACTTAAACACTAAACACCATTATATAATTAGTGTAATTAGTGTAATTACATTAATTATTAATATATAAGCTATAAGCTTGTGTATAATAAGTTTAATATTAATTGTTAATATTGAAACTTTATTGTGAGCAAAATGGAAGAAACAAATGACTAGGGACTAAAGTGAAAATGGAACAATGGTTTATGGAAATCATTGATGGGTCTTTATGGCACCATTAAGAGTGTTGAATGGCTCCATAAACTCACCCTTGACCACCCATTTTGGTCATCCCCAACACACACTTGTATGTGTTTTTGTTTCTTTTTGCTCTCAAGATTCAAGGACTAGCATCCTCCATTGGTGTTCTTGCTTGTGTTGTGTGGATTTCTTTTAGAGGTATTCTAATTGAATACTTGGTTTCAATCCATCATCAAATCCATCCGAATCCACAACAAGATCAAAGGCTTCAAGGGTATGAAATGTTCATCCAATCTCTTTGATTTTCTTATAGTTTAATTGTATGATTGATATCAAGATCCGTTCATGGTGATTAAATCGTTTGTTTCACCTAAAACCCAAACTGAGTATGTGTATATATGAAAGCTAGTGGGAGCGTTGTCGTTTCTCAAGTCATACATGTTGATGACATGTCACTCATGTGAAACAATATACCATGCTACAAGATGAAAATCCTGGCTTGGAAAATGTTTCGACATGATGGATTGTAGGGACACGACATACATACTTGAAGTAAAGATCTATAATGATAGATCAAAGCGGTTAATTGGTTTAAGTCGAAGTGCTTACATTGACAAAATTCTAAATGGTTTAGAGTGGTACTCCCAAACGAGGAAGTCCTCGTATGCCACACAATGTAAACTTGAGTGAGACTCAAGGACCTTCCACACCTGATGTGGTGAAGCGGATGAATGTAATCCCCTATGAATCGGCTATTGCATTCATCATGTACGCTGTAAGGAGCACTAGGCCAAATGTAACGTCCTTAGGGGACCTTACTAGAAAATACCAACAGAATTCATGAGAGGTCACTGGATTGCTGTTAAGAACACATTGAAGTATTTTAAAGTACTGGAGATATGTTTCTTGGTCATGGTGGAGATACTGAACTGAAACTAAGTATACTTGCTATACTTATGTTGGTTTTGAAATAGGGCGTGATGACGCTAGATCCTATTTACGAAGGTTCACTACATTCGAATGATTTATCGAGATATGTGAAATTCGTACACTTAAAGTTCAAACAGATAACTAACTAGCTGACGCTTTATCGAACTCAATGTCTTGTACCAAACATCTTGAATATGAATGGAACATTGGACTTCGACAAGCTAGTAGTTTCATGTAAATCTGTTTTAGTATTTGGATAATGGAACTGTGAGCAGTTTATATTGGAATAAATTGATATATTTGATATGATCGTTTTTATATGAATATCTACTGTGTTCTATATTTGCATGTTTATATCCTTGAATATTTACTGTGTTTTATATTCTAAATTGTCCATTGTCATATTGATAATATGGGAATATTATTAAGACAAATCTGAGGGCATTGATGACATTATCTTAGTATGACTAAGGATGATGAAATCAAACTCACATGTCGCTCATAACGATGCACGATTGGACTGACCCAAACTATGAGAAATCACTTCTTGGATTTATGTCACAAGTGAATCTCACAAAGGCTTTGTCACTTATCCTCTGACTTGAGATGCAAGTTGGTTTGTGTATGTAGAGGGGCAAACTTTGATGTGGTTAAACGCTGACCTGAATAAGGCTGCTATAACAACCATTATCGGGTTTATCATTAAGCATATGACAGACACGTGCAGTCAATATAGAATTTGTTCCTCCACGTATGTGGATTAGATACTACTGGGCCCCTCGATGATTTTGAATAGATGTATGTGTGGCCACACCCAAAAGGTAATCAAGATGAATCTTGATTGGTTTTGGTAATCTATTTCATTATATAGATCGAGAAACAGAATCGTTGAAGTTTTAGATTGACATTGATCCTTGTCTAAAATTCAACATAGTATCAGTAACAAAAGGATAACTGCTTGAAAAACTTTGAACAAAGATTTTATGAAACTCCTCATATACTCCTAGGGGCATTGGCGGGTTGCTAGACTCTAACCTTTGCTTGTATAACTACTTGATGTTATCTCGTGCGCAAGTGGGAGCTGTTGGAATATGCTTCACGCGTATAACATATAGTTATATGGCTAGTTGTTTGTGAGCCTAAAGGGTCACACACTTAAACACTAAACACCATTATATAATTAGTGTAATTAGTGTAATTACATTAATTATTAATATATAAGCTATAAGCTTGTGTATAATAAGTTTAATATTAATTGTTAATATTGAAACTTTATTGTGAGCAAAATGGAAGAAACAAATGACTAGGGACTAAAGTGAAAATGGAACAATGGTTTATGGAAATCATTGATGGGTCTTTATGGAGCCATTCAACACTCTTAATGGTGCCATAAAGACCCATCAATGATTTCCATAAACCATTGTTCCATTTTCACTTTAGTCCCTAGTCATTTGTTTCTTCCATTTTGCTCACAATAAAGTTTCAATATTAACAATTAATATTAAACTTATTATACACAAGCTTATAGCTTATATATTAATAATTAATGTAATTACACTAATTACACTAATTATATAATGGTGTTTAGTGTTTAAGTGTGTGACCCTTTAGGCTCACAAACAACTAGCCATATAACTATATGTTATACGCGTGAAGCATATTCCAACAGCTCCCACTTGCGCACGAGATAACATCAAGTAGTTATACAAGCAAAGGTTAGAGTCTAGCAACCCGCCAATGCCCCTAGGAGTATATGAGGAGTTTCATAAAATCTTTGTTCAAAGTTTTTCAAGCAGTTATCCTTTTGTTACTGATACTATGTTGAATTTTAGACAAGGATCAATGTCAATCTAAAACTTCAACGATTCTGTTTCTCGATCTATATAATGAAATAGATTACCAAAACCAATCAAGATTCATCTTGATTACCTTTTGGGTGTGGCCACACATACATCTATTCAAAATCATCGAGGGGCCCAGTAGTATCTAATCCACATACGTGGAGGAACAAATTCTATATTGACTGCACGTGTCTGTCATATGCTTAATGATAAACCCGATAATGGTTGTTATAGCAGCCTTATTCAGGTCAGCGTTTAACCACATCAAAGTTTGCCCCTCTACATACACAAACCAACTTGCATCTCAAGTCAGAGGATAAGTGACAAAGCCTTTGTGAGATTCACTTGTGACATAAATCCAAGAAGTGATTTCTCATAGTTTGGGTCAGTCCAATCGTGCATCGTTATGAGCGACATGTGAGTTTGATTTCATCATCCTTAGTCATACTAAGATAATGTCATCAATGCCCTCAGATTTGTCTTAATAATATTCCCATATTATCAATATGACAATGGACAATTTAGAATATAAAACACAGTAAATATTCAAGGATATAAACATGCAAATATAGAACACAGTAGATATTCATATAAAAACGATCATATCAAATATATCAATTTATTCCAATATAAACTGCTCACAGTTCCATTATCCAAATACTAAAACAGATTTACATGAAACTACTAGCTTGTCGAAGTCCAATGTTCCATTCATATTCAAGATGTTTGGTACAAGACATTGAGTTCGATAAAGCGTCAGCTAGTTAGTTATCTGTTTGAACTTTAAGTGTACGAATTTCACATATCTCGATAAATCATTCGAATGTAGTGAACCTTCGTAAATAGGATCTAGCGTCATCACGCCCTATTTCAAAACCAACATAAGTATAGCAAGTATACTTAGTTTCAGTTCAGTATCTCCACCATGACCAAGAAACATATCTCCAGTACTTTAAAATACTTCAATGTGTTCTTAACAGCAATCCAGTGACCTCTCATGAATTCTGTTGGTATTTTCTAGTAAGGTCCCCTAAGGACGTTACATTTGGCCTAGTGCTCCTTACAGCGTACATGATGAATGCAATAGCCGATTCATAGGGGATTACATTCATCCGCTTCACCACATCAGGTGTGGAAGGTCCTTGAGTCTCACTCAAGTTTACATTGTGTGGCATACGAGGACTTCCTCGTTTGGGAGTACCACTCTAAACCATTTAGAATTTTGTCAATGTAAGCACTTCGACTTAAACCAATTAACCGCTTTGATCTATCATTATAGATCTTTACTTCAAGTATGTATGTCGTGTCCCTACAATCCATCATGTCGAAACATTTTCCAAGCCAGGATTTTCATCTTGTAGCATGGTATATTGTTTCACATGAGTGACATGTCATCAACATGTATGACTTGAGAAACGACAACGCTCCCACTAGCTTTCATATATACACATACTCAGTTTGGGTTTTAGGTGAAACAAACGATTTGATTTCATCATCAACCAAATTTCGTAGTCATAGTACACTACTTTGGCTATAAGAATCCTAATGTCTTTAGTAACAGGCGAGAAGGTTTCATCATTGTCAATCCAGTAGGATTGAGTGTAACCTTTTGCTACTATGAGAGATTTATAGGTGTGTATATTTTCATCCATGTCAACAGTCTTACTGTTTTGAGAAAGATCAACTAAGTTCAAAACTTGATTGTCTCTCATGGATTTTATTTTCGCATTCATAGCTTCAAGTCATTTTTCGAATACAAAATTCGATAATGCAACTTGATAGTTAGGGGGTTCATAATGATCCTCGAAACTTGCTCCTCAGCATCGACATAAATCTATATCGTTCAGGTGCATGAAGTGTCCTTGCGGATCTATGAATGGGAACAACATCATCCTGTGGTCCAACATCTATATGTCCAGCCTCAGAATGATATTTGCTAGTGTTACCAGAAGGTTGTGTATCTTCACTTTGAATCTTGTCAAAGTCTATAGTGCTCCCACTTGCTTTGTGAAATGAGACTGTTCTCAAGAAACTCAGCATACCGAGTAACAACCATTTGTTCTCAGTTGGGAAGTAAAATAGTAATCGAAGATATACTTGATAGATATGGGCTCAAGTTTGTTCGGCATGTCTCGTTCCACGAGATCCTCACAACCCCAGATCCTCAAGTAAGACAAATTGGGACTTTCCCACGCCATATCTCATATGGTGTCTTTTTAACCTTTTGGTCGGAACCATATCAAGTATTCGAGCAGCAGACTTCAGTGCATGCCCCTCAAAAGGATAGTGTAAGAGTAGTAGGACTCATCATAGATCGCACCATGTCATACAGGGTCCGATATCTCTTTCCAGACGCACCATTATCTTGTGGAGTGTATGAAAGAGTGAATTGTGAGACAATCTCATGATGTGAGGGATGATCCAGAAACTCTTGACTCATGTACTTTCATCCGTAATCAGGACTGAAAGCCTTTGTTATCTTGCTAAGTTGATTTTCTACTTTTACTTTAGAAAGCTTTGAACGTTTCAAAGATTTCATGTTTATGTCTAATCAAGTAAACATAACCATAGCGACTGATATCATTAAAGCTTCCATGTTGATGTTTAATCAAGTAAACATAACCACATCGAATGATATCATCAGTGAAAGTAGGTGGCACCTTCCCTAGTCTTAGTTCTAAAAGGGCCACATACATCAGTATGTATGAGTCCAAGTAGATTTTTAGCTCTTTTGCCAACATGGGAGAAAAGTTTTCTTGTTATCTTTCCATAATATACAAGAGAGGCATTTTAAATGATTCATAATCATTTGTAAAGAAGCCCGTCGAGTTGTTTATGTGGAAAAGATGACGATGCTCTAGGTAAGTAGAATCCAAACCAATTTGGATTCTTGAGTGCTACATTTGTATATAGAACTATCGTTTGAATTAGGATCATGCATATTAATTTCAAACATACTATTATAAGGAATAATAATAAAAAATGTTATTTTTCATAAAACAAGATATCATAATCCCTTATTCAACAAACGATAAAGCTAAACAATGCATAATTGACAATTATTCAAAACAATAATTAACGCATTAGGAAGGATAAGATCACAGCTTCCATTCATTTAGCTTTCTACTTCACATTCAATCTTGCACATTTGTGTAAATGTGAGTTCCACAACTAGTGTCATACACTCAAGATTTATCACGAAAAGTATGGAGTTCTATAATGAAGATACCTAATGTGCTAACTAGAACACATTTGTCCTTCATCAACTCTGCCACGTAGGCAGGACAATTCCTCCTTCAATGGCCAGTTTCATCGCAATGATGGCAAGAAATATCCTTTGCAGGGTGCTCCTTTTTAGCAGGTGGGGGAATCGTAGGTTTGGAAAAGTAAACTAGCTTACCCTTACCTAGACTCTTGCCTTGTGCTTGCGGTTTACCTTCCCTAATTGCAAGAAAAGTATTGGGTAACCCTTGCTCAACCAGTTTTACCATAGCATGTTCAACGATTGTCTTCCCCATGCTATGTACTTTTAAAACACTTTTCAAACTGGTCATAGTCCTTGGATAGTGAGGTAAGAATCAAGCTCATTCCAAGAACTTGTGGTAAGGGGTAACCAAGACGTTCCATTGGATCAAGATAGCATTGCATATTCAAGATGTAAGTGCTAACTGATTGGCCGTCCTCCTGATTGCAAGCATGGAATGCTTTAACTGTTTTGAACAGTTCAAGTTCTGCCTTTTGTTAAAATATTATTTTCAACTCGCTTATCATGTCATATGCTGTGAGTTCCTCGAAGTACTTTCGAATCTCGGGGTTCATGCTCACAAGCATATGAGTAGCAACTTCTTGGTGTTCGTTAAACGTTTCGGTAAAGGCTTGACGAACAGCAGCAGAATCACTGACAGGAGGTGCCTCAGGTAAGGCCTCTTATAGGTATATCAACTTTCTCATCTCTAAGGACAATCCTTAGAATTCGATATCAGAAGATAAAGTTGATATTAGTCAGTTTCAGTTTTCAAGAACTGATTTTTGAGTGGAGATACTTAGGTTTTGATGTTGTTGTTATCTGTATAACAACCAAAGTTCAAAAAATAGTATTTTCAATAATAATTTCTTTTAATCAATTAACTACCCAATTAATTTTAATTAAAAGCTAAGATCCCATTGAGCTTCTATCACCGCATCAGTTGATCTGCTAGAGGTGATAGATCCAATAGGTAGGTGACGATCAACAATTGCATTACAAGTGCAACTCTTAGAGGTATGGGACTTCATGGCACCTAGTGAACAAGCATCTAGGGTCAAGTGGCATGTTTGTCGCATCGTCGCCTCGAGTCAAGGTCTCACCGTTAACTCGATTAAGTCATCCAATGTGAAATCATGTCAAAATAGCTCTAGGTCTCACGCGTAGAGAATAATGACCTCGGATCTAGATTCAAACCACGTCTCACGTGAATTCAAAAATAGAAGCAAGTGATTTACAACCGATTGGACGGCGTGACTTAAATTTTAGGTATGTTAAATTTTAATTAATAAAATTTTATTAAGATATGAATGAATCATGTACTTCATTCATATCACTTCATAAGTCGTTTAATAAACGGTAAAAACATTTAACGATTATTAAGGTTTAAGTTTCAAATCGTATTTAAACTTAGTTTAATCTCAAAACAATTTTAGATTAAAGGTTTAATCATCAATGATTAACTATTATTTTAAGTTTCAAATCATATTTAAACTTAGTTTAATCTCAAAACAATTTTAGATTAAAGGTTTAATCATCAATGATTAACTAGTAATTATCGATGATTAAATGTTTGGATGTTTTAATGTTTGTGTCAAAAAACCGTTTTTAATTGTTTTATTTACTTGTATCTAATAGGAAAAGAAAACAACCACAAACATAAATAAAACATGCAACAAATTTTGTGCAAACCTCGACCGATGAAATCCTAGGTTCGGTCACGTGAGTCATCACGACGGACCGAAGGGTCAAACTAGGGGACGGGCCAACATGAACCCAAACGGGCCTACATAAACCCAATGGGCTCCCACTTGCTCCAAGACATTCTTGAGCAAGTAGAACCCAAAATTGTGAAAAAGTGTAATCTGCCAGAAAATTCCAGCAGACTTTGAAGCCCGAAAAGTCACTGAAGGAGTCGTCGTTGGTCTTCCCGGCCTTCTGGAAAGTTGTAGCCCACGACTTTGCAAGCATTTTAGGCTTTTGAATCGCCCAAAACGGAGTCCGTATGCCTCTGGAAAACCTGTTTTCGTACAGCCCTCGCTTTTGTGACGGAAATTTGTTGTTTTCTTCATTAGTCTTCAATATTTTTTGTCAACAATTTACAATAAAAAGATAAAATAAGTACAATCTATTCTATTACTTTTACATTACAAATTGCCCCAAAAATGGCACCAAAAATAAAAGAAAAAAAAATGAAACAAATTATAACAATTAAGCCAAAAAACAAGGCTTTTCCCAAAACAACCAAACATCAACCACATTCATTCACAAACGGTCTAGGCTTTCATCGGTTTGCACAAACAAGCAACAATTGACAAGGCTTTGGCTTGGGATATGGCAAAAATACATGTTTTGCCATATCAACAAAATGGAATTAAAAATTAAATTCCAAGCCAAATAATCAAAAAAACAATAACAAGATTAATTTTTTGATATGATTTTGTAACAAGTGACAATAGGATTCCAAAAATACCATATTTTAACCCATATTTTTATAAAAATCCGAAAATTAAATTAAAAAACCCGTAGGGTTTTTGTGTTTGGTCCGATCGGAATTTTAAAAAACACAAAAAAGATTGGTTTTTGCCACTTTTCACAAAATCTAGCTAATTATATGATTAATATAATGACTCGTGATACCACTAATGGTGATTTTCGGTTATTACAAGTAACAAAACGCAGCGGAAAGATTTAATCACCATGAACGGATCTTGATATCAATCATACAATTAAACTATAAGAAAATCAAAGAGATTGGATGAACATTTCATACCCTTGAAGCCTTTGATCTTGTTGTGGATTCGGATGGATTTGATGATGGATTGAAACCAAGTATTCAATTAGAATACCTCTAAAAGAAATCCACACAACACAAGCAAGAACACCAATGGAGGATGCTAGTCCTTGAATCTTGAGAGCAAAAAGAAACAAAAACACATACAAGTGTGTGTTGGGGATGACCAAAATGGGTGGTCAAGGGTGAGTTTATGGAGCCATTCAACACTCTTAATGGTGCCATAAAGACCCATCAATGATTTCCATAAACCATTGTTCCATTTTCACTTTAGTCCCTAGTCATTTGTTTCTTCCATTTTGCTCACAATATTCAAGGACTAGCATCCTCCATTGGTGTTCTTGCTTGTGTTGTGTGGATTTCTTTTAGAGGTATTCTAATTGAATACTTGGTTTCAATCCATCATCAAATCCATCCGAATCCACAACAAGATCAAAGGCTTCAAGGGTATGAAATGTTCATCCAATCTCTTTGATTTTCTTATAGTTTAATTGTATGATTGATATCAAGATCCGTTCATGGTGATTAAATCTTTCCGCTGCGTTTTGTTACTTGTAATAACCGAAAATCACCATTAACCACCATCACCACACGGTCCACCTTCACCACCACAACAAGGTCCACCTTCACCACCACAACAATATCCATCTTCACCACCACCACAAGGATCCCCAAACCCCTTTGATGATCCTATCTTCACGGATCCCTCTCCACCACACACCCACCAACCAATCACATCAACAATTCCCACTACCACAACATCTGATCCTCCTATCTCATCCACCATCCCAACTACCACAACAACAGTCCCCCCACTATCATCCACAATTCCAGCCTCCACAATCACTTCTCCACCAGTTACAACAACAATCCCACCAGTCACTACTACACTCTCACCAGTCACAACCAATATACCACCAGTCACAACCACAATCCCACCAGTCACTACTACACTCTCACCAGTCACAACCACCGTACCACCAGTAACCACCACAATTTCACCGCCTATAACAACACCTCCAATAGACACATCACTTCCCTCATTCTGCACAAGTGGTACTGCCTCGAGGGTCGATACAACTCCTCCTACAACAGTTGTAATGACTCTCCCTCAACAGTCTACATCATCCGAGGCTACCACTACCACAACAACTGAAATGCCAAATCCAGAAATGCAGATCATCCCTCATCTCACCTCCACAATCCAATCACTCAGTACGAGGTTGGAAAACCTTGAGGGTAGGCTGGCAACTGTTGCTCCTCTTCCACCGGCTTCTGATCCACTTAACCGAGAAATGCTCCTGGCAGCATCCCGTTCATTTACAATTGAACAAATTAAAGCGATGTTCAACTATCGCTTAGAAGAACTGGTCGAGCCATGCAATCCAGGATCCCTTTTATTCAGAAGGCCTGGTGACCCTGAGGATGATCCTCAGGGAGGAGGACAGAGAAGAATACTGGAACACGGGGGTTCCAGTTCTCAAACTCAAGGAGGTGCAAGTCATTCTCAACAACAACCCAGCTCCTCTCATCAAACACAGAGAGGAGGACAACAAGACTATGAATACTTTCATGACTGGGCGGTTGTTGAGTTTGATTACGATCAGGTGCTGAACGTTGAACCACTCAACCAGTGGCGAGTAGATGAGAGTGAAGACATCTTGCCCCAAAATAACCGTAAATCCAGTGAGATGACTGAAGCCGAAAAGCTTGAATCTATGTGTCATCTCCAATCTATAAATTTTGAGGTTGAGAACAATAAAAACGACAATGTTCAACAGGTTCTGAGAAAAGAGGCGGACACAGTGATTGATTTACCTAGTGACCCGGAAGAAGACAACATTGTGAGGGATGCTTTTAACGAATCAACTCAACCTGCCACCTCCCCTTCAAACGATGACTCCGACAGCGACAAAGCAGGGGAGGATGAACCATTTGACGTGAAAAGATATCCCTTCACCCGAGAAAATTATCACCGTTACTTCCGGAACTACGATCAACTGGTCGCCGCCAGAACTCCAGCACCGGAACCACCAACTGCCTCTCCTACACATGATGTGCCGGTATTATCATATAGCGAGAAGAGAGCGGCGGATAAAGCTAACAAACGCCGCCTGAAGATCTCCAAAGCGTGCCTCTTTCAACAAGTTAAAATGCCATTTGTTGAAGATCGCTTCTCTGCTATTTTCCAGGAGACAGAGCTGCCTGTAATTTATCAGGATTTGTAAAAAGAAGTGGTACTGCCTTTCAGAGAAAAGAAAATGTATTACCTTACAATGCATTACCTTAGGGGCAAAACCGATCGCTACAGCAAATTCCCGATAACACAACTCCTGGAGGTAACGACCGACCATTTCTCAGGCTACTACTGGTACACCATCTTCCATATTCGCAGAGCAGATAATCAACTGTACACAATTACTGAAGGAGACTTCTATATTCTTGAACCTCGGGATATAGAATTTCTTTACAACACAGTACGCTTACTTCCAGACACGCCTCATCCAGTTAAAAATCATGCGAGAAATTTCGCTCAGGCTGCTCTGAAGCGCTTCATGCTTATTAAAACATTAGCTGCTCGAATGGAAGATGTGCAGATGGCTGTTGAGAGTGGTACAGCAAAGGTTCACTTAGCTGCTCCTTACAGATCACTTCCCTCCGAGATTAAAACTCGGAGAACAGTTGTGCTAGGTGAACCCAACTTGGGAATGACTTACACAAACTACTTCAAAGAACGAGTATTCTTCCGTGTGTCTGACATTGCCAAGTACTGTGACGGCACATTGAACATCCTTAAGAAGAAATTGGAGAAAAAGGGGAGGCACATGAACAGGAATCCCAGCAACCCAGAAAACACCTCTCTTCGAAGCAATATTGACACACTAATCACTGCCATTAAGGAAAGACTAAGCTGGCGAATAGTGATTAGGCATTTTGAGGTTCACCTGGGTGTACGACAAAGAAGAAACACGCCTACCTACACAACTGAAGTTCCTAACATGCCACTACCTTTCGGTCAATATCATGGGCTAAGATGGCAGGACGAATCAGTTAATCGCCAAAAACCGTATGAAAGACGTGGGCGGCATTAACATTCAAATGCTGGGATGCACCTCACCTGTTCCACAATGGCTTCTGATCAAAACAGATTCAGGACCCGCTCTTATAGGAAACCACAAATCTCAATCAAGCTTAACCGCAAAACCTCTCCTTCAACCCTCCGACGATGTATAAGGTACATTTCTACAACTGACAACTTTTCAATATCTTTGTTTTGTCGAGGGGGAGAAATATTAATTCTAGGGGGAGAATTATTATTTCTAGGGGGAGAAAATTCAGAAAACCAAAAACAAATTACCCAAATAAAAAGTTTTATGTTTGTAACGCTAATTATAAGTCGTTGTAATATCCGTAAACGATCTCTTTACTAGTTCTCTAGTAAAGATTGCATCTGTTTATTACAAATTCTTTTAATTCTCGTTACTCACTACTTCAAAAGACATACCTTCCCATGGTTTGCCAGATCCGGCCACACCTTCCCAGGGAAATATTTTAGCCAACTGGTAAATGTGAGGGTTTAGGTCTAGGGTATAGTAATAGGTGAGTGCAAGGTGATGTGAAAACATGATAAATCAAAGAAAACACACCTTATGAGTGCATCCAAACCGAAAACAAACCGGGCAACCAACTAAATAGGTGATCATTCATTAGTTGAATGTCTCACTAGACTTTACTGGCCCAGTAAAGCAAATGCACGCCACCACCAACTACTCAAATTCCTCTCAACAGGGATTTGTTTCATTTCATCAGGGGACGTAGCACAAAAGCTACTGACTACTCATTCGGAGTATGTCGGTATTGAATAATAATAACCTCCTGCCCCGGGTTAAGTCTCATTTGTATGCACAGTGTGTCTAGTTCTCACCCTCAAGAACCTTCCAATATAGGACACTTGCACTATAAAAATGGATCTCAGTGAATCCATCGGAACACTTGTAGTGGCATCACAATCTGATGTTTCACGAGGATCGAGTGGAAATCCTGCTAGAGCTAAAATCACGCCAACTCTAAACGCAGGTCACACATTTGAATCAACGGTTGTGCAAACGACTACAGATTCATACCGTGTGCCAACGGATACTCTATGTGAGTCCGGTGTTACCTTAAAAGAACAAGTTGCTGTGCCTTAAACTTCAAAATCATTCAGGCAACAACTTATACCGGAAACACATAAAATTCCGATGAAAAATCCATGTGATCCAAAATGCAACATCTTGAAAGCTGATTAAAATGCACATGAGCGTAATAGTCCACTCTCAAATTACTCCTATGATCTGCTAAACCCAGCATGATCTTCCCCGGAGCCACCGACAATATGGGAACTAAAAAATTGAGGGTCCCTAGGTCTAGGTGAGCAGAATCAAGTATCATGGGATCTTGATTGGGGTGCGCTGAGGTAAAAATTGAGAGGGGGTATGAAGTATGGGGTGCAAATCAGCTTATCACATGGTAAAAACAAAAAAAAAAATGAGGGTGTGGTTGAAAAATGAAAAAGTGAGTTGAGTGAGGAGCGTGTGTGAAAGGGTTAAAAGAAAACGGAAAACCCTCCCTAAACCGAACAAATGACCGGGTAACCTCATCTATATCAGATTGCATATGTTGCTTTCTGATTAAGACATCATGGACCCAGTGATGCAATGCACAACCCCCACTGACCACTCAAGTACAAAAAGTACTTGTTTCAAAATCACGGAGATTACCACATCCACTATCGACATCTCATTTGGAGATTGTTGATATTGAAAAAGAGGACCCACCTCCAGTCCTCGCCTTCGTTTGTCCACGTATAGAGTCTAGAACCGAATTACATTTCTCTAGGACACAGGCACTCTACCAAGCATATCTTTGAGATATTGCCGGAACATTCATAGTGATACCAAAATTATTGGTATTCCACGATGATTGAATGGAAATCCTACCAGTGCTAACATCAATGCCAACACTGAACGTAGGTCACACAGTTTCTGTAACTGTTGTGCTAACAGGCAATCTATGTGATCCTGGGTTACCCTGATACATTCTTGTGCGAAGATCAGACGACCGTACTCCATTCTTATCAACAACGGTCACTATGTCTGATAGAAAATCTGATGACTGTACTTCAATCTTATCGACAACAGTCAATAAATCAGATAAGGGATTCTATGACCGTACTCCAACATTATCAACAACGGTCAGAAAATCCACAACATATCAACATTCCGCACTGCTTCAACTTCAACAAACATCAGGAACCAAGGATCTGCAGCAAATCGACAAACGCCACAACTTCAAGAAAGGACTTCCGCTGCTAACCGCTCTATCTATGGGTCTACATTCAGTCGATTTGCATGAAGTCTTCTGGAATACTTTATATTGGTTGAAAAGCTGATTAAAAGTATATCTGTCACTGATGATCAAAGGCTGATGCTGTTTTATCAACATAACTGCTCAACGGTTCAATTCTCAGCTCCAGCCTTACAATCACAGAAGTCTTCAAAGATATGCAACCTAGTCTACTATTACAAAGGGGGAGATTGTTAGGTATTAAATATGTTGTAATAGTTAGTCTAGGGGCTAAAGTGTAACATTGTATATAGGTTAGTTTTTATTACCAAAATGGTCCTAACTAACCAAGAATTGAGCCATGGTATAAATACCAAGATGTAAGGCTCAATTCTTTAACTTTTGCACAATTAATCAAGTTAACATTCCAGCAATTGTTCTCTCCCATCTCTCTACTTTCTCTCTCTAAAAGCCCTAATCTCCTTCTTCACTTTTATCACCAAAATCATCATCAAACCTCTCTAAATGGATTGAATCAGTGTTATTGTGCTTTTCATTGGTTTAATCATCGATGATTGAACTAGTCTGAATTTTTTATTAAATGCTCTTAATTACTATTGATTAATCTTTTGACATTTTCTTTTAATCATCGATGATTAAACTGTTTAATCATCGATGATAAACCTTGTCTCCGTTTTTTAGATTCTCAATTCTTTATAAGATGCTGTTTAATCATCGATGATTATTCTTTAACTATATGTTTAATCATCGATGATTAAACTTTGAGTTTTGGTTTAATCATCGATGATTGAACTAGTCTGAATTTTTTTTATTAAATGCTCTTTAATTACTAATGATTAATCTTTTGACATTTTTTTTAATCATCGATGATTAAACAGTTTAATCATCGATGTTTAACCTTGTCTCCGTTTTTTAGATTTTCAATTCTCTATAAGATGCAGTTTAATCATCGATGATTAAACTTTGAGGTTTGGTTTAATCATCGATGATTGAACTAGTCTGGATTTTTTATTAAATGCTCTTTAATTAGTAACGATTAATCTTTCACATTTTTTTTTTAATCATCGATGATTAAACAGTTTAGTTTCTCAATTCTCTATAAGATGCGGTTTAATCATCGATGATAATTCTTTGACTATATGTTTAATCAACGATGATTTAACTTTGAGTTTTGGTTTAATCATCGATGATTGAACTAGTCTGAATTTTTTATTAAATGCTCTTAGTTACTAATGATTAATCTTTTGACATTTTCTTTTAATCATCGATGATTAAACTGTTTAATCATCGATGATAAACCTTGTCTCCGTTTTCTAGATTCTCAATTCTTTATAAGATGCTGTTTAATCATCGATGATTATTCTTTGACTATATGTTTAATCATCGATGATTAAACTTTGAGTTTTGGTTTAATCATCGATGATTGAACTAGTCTGAATTTTTTATTAAATGCTCTTTAATTACTAATGATTAATCTTTTGACATTTTTTTTAATCATCGATGATTAAACAGTTTAATCATCGATGTTTAACCTTGTCTCCGTTTTTTAGATTTTCAATTCTCTATAAGATGCAGTTTAATCATCGATGATTAAACTTTGAGGTTTGGTTTAATCATCGATGATTGAACTAGTCTGAATTTTTTATTAAATGCTCTTTAATTAGTAACGATTAATCTTTCACATTTTTTTTAATCATCGATGATTAAACAGTTTAGTTTCTCAATTCTCTATAAGATGCGGTTTAATCATCAATGATTATTCTTTGACTATATGTTTAATCATCGCTGATTAAACTTTGATTTTTGGTTTAATCATCGATCATTGAACTAGTCTGAATTTTTTATTAAATACTCTTTAATTACTAATGATTAATCTTTTGACATTTTCTTTTAATCATCGATGATTAAACTGTTTAATCATCGATGATAAACCTTGTCTCCGTTTTTTAGATTCTCAATTCTTTATAAGATGCTGTTTAATCATCGATGATTATTCTTTGACTATATGTTTAATCATCGAAGATTAAACTTTGAGTTTTGGTTTAATCATCGATGATTGAACTAGTCTGAATTTTTTATTAAATGCTCTTAATTACTAATGATTAATCTTTTGACATTTTCTTTTAATCATCGATGATTAAACTGTTTAATCATCGATGATAAACCTTGTCTCCGTTTTTTAGATTCTCAATTCTTTATAAGATGCTGTTTAATCATCGATGATTATTCTTTGACTATATGTTTAATCATCGATGATTAAACTTTGAGTTTTGGTTTAATCACCGATGATTGAACTAGTCTGAATTTTTTATTAAATGCTCTTTAATTACTAATGATTAATCTTTTGACATTTTTTTTAATCATCGATGATTAAACAGTTTAATCATCGATGTTTAACCTTGTCTCCGTTTTTTAGATTTTCAATTCTCTATAAGATGCAGTTTAATCATCGATGATTAAACTTTGAGGTTTGGTTTAATCATCGATGATTGAACTAGTCTGAATTTTTTATTAAATGCTCTTCAATTAGTAACGATTAATCTTTCACATTTTGTTTTAATCATCGATGATTAAAAGTTTAGTTTCTCAATTCTCTATAAGATGCGGTTTAATCATCGATGATTATTCTTTGACTATATGTTTAATCAACGATGATTAAACTTTGAGTTTTGGTTTAATCATCGATGATTGAACTAGTCTGAATTTTTTATTAAATGCTCTTAATTACTAATGATTAATCTTTTGACATTTTCTTTTAATCATCGATGATTAAACTGTTTAATCATCGATGATAAACCTTGTCTCCGTTTTCTAGATTCTCAATTCTTTATAAGATGCTGTTTAATCATCGATGATTATTCTTTGACTATATGTTTAATCATCGATGATTAAACTTTGAGTTTTGGTTTAATCATCGATGATTGAACTAGTCTGAATTTTTTATTAAATGCTCTTTAATTACTAATGATTAATCTTTTGACATTTTTTTTAATCATCGATGAGTAAACAGTTTAATCATCGATGTTTAACCTTGTCTCCGTTTTTTAGATTTTCAATTCTCTATATGATGCAGTTTAATCATCGATGATTAAACTTTGAGGTTTGGTTTAATCATCGATGATTGAACTAGTCTGAATTTTTTATTAAATGCTCTTTAATTTGTAACGATTAATCTTTCACATTTTTTTTAATCATCGATGATTAAACAGTTTAGTTTCTCAATTCTCTATAAGATGCGGTTTAATCATCAATGATTATTCTTTGACTATATGTTTAATCATCGCTGATTAAACTTTGATTTTTGGTTTAATCATCGATGATTGAACTAGTCTGAATTTTTTATTAAATACTCTTTAATTACTAATGATTAATCTTTTGACATTTTCTTTTAATCATCGATGATTAAACTGTTTAATCATCGATGATAAACCTTGTCTCCATTTTTTAGATTCTCAATTCTTTATAAGATGCTGTTTAATCATCGATGATTATTCTTTGACTATATGTTTAATCATCGAAGATTAAACTTTGAGTTTTGGTTTAATCATCGATGATTGAACTAGTCTGAATTTTTTATTAAATGCTCTTAATTACTAATGATTAATCTTTTGACATTTTCTTTTAATCATCGATGATTAAACTGTTTAATCATCGATGATAAACCTTGTCTCCGTTTTTTAGATTCTCAATTCTTTATAAGACGCTGTTTAATCATCGATGATTATTCTTTGACTATATGTTCAATCATCGATGATTAAACTTTGAGTTTTGGTTTAATCATCGATGATTGAACTAGTCTGAATTTTTTATTAAATGCTCTTAATTACTAATGATTAATCTTTTGACATTTTCTTTTAATCATCGATGATTAAACTGTTTAATCATCGATGATAAACCTTGTCTCCATTTTTTAGATTCTCAATTCTTTATAAGATACTGTTTAATCATCGATGATTATTCTTTGACTATATGTTTAATCATCGATGATTAAACTTTGAGTTTTGGTTTAATCATCGATGATTGAACTAGTCTGAATTTTTTATTAAATGCTCTTTAATTACCAATGATTAATCTTTTGACATTTTTTTTAATCATCGATGATTAAACAGTTTAATCATCGATGTTTAACCTTGTCTCCGTTTTTTAGATTTTCAATTCTCTATAAGATGCAGTTTAATCATCGATGATTAAACTTTGAGGTTTGGTTTAATCATCGATGATTGAACTAGTCTGAATTTTTTATTAAATGCTCTTTAATTAGTAACGATTAATCTTTCACATTTTGTTTTAATCATCGATGATTAAACTGTTTAATCATCGATGATTAAACTGTTTAATCATCGATGATTAAACTGTTTAATCATCGATGATAAACCTTGTCTCCGTTTTTTAGATTCTCAATTCTTTATAAGATGCTGTTTAATCATCGATGATTATTCTTTGACTATATGTTTAATCATCGAAGATTAAACTTTGAGTTTTGGTTTAATCATCGATGATTAAACTAGTCTGAATTTTTTATTAAATGCTCTTAATTACTAATGATTAATCTTTTGACATTTTCTTTTAACCATCGATGATTAAACTGTTTAATCATCGATGATAAACCTTGTCTCCGTTTTTTAGATTCTCAATTCTTTATAAGATGCTGTTTAATCATCGATGATTATTCTTTGACTATATGTTCAATCATCGATGATTAAACTTTGAGTTTTGGTTTAATCATCGATGATTGAACTAGTCTGATTTTTTTATTAAATGCTCTTTAATTACTAATGATTAATCTTTTGACATTTTTTTAATCATCGATGATTAAACAGTTTAATCATCGATGTTTAACCTTGTCTCCGTTTTTTAGATTTTCAATTCTCTATAAGATGCAGTTTAATCATCGATGATTAAACTTTGAGGTTTGGTTTAATCATCGATGATTGAACTAGTCTGAATTTTTTATTAAATGCTCTTTAATTAGTAACGATTAATCTATCACATTTTTTTTAATCATCGATGATTAAACAGTTTAGTTTCTCAATTCTCTATAAGATGCGGTTTAATCATCGATGATTATTCTTTGACTATATGTTTAATCAACGATGATTAAACTTTGAGTTTTGGTTTAATCATCGATGATTGAACTAGTCTGAATTTTTTATTAAATGCTCTTAATTACTAATGATTAATCTTTTGACATTTTCTTTTAATCATCGATGATTAAACTGTTTAATCATCGATGATTAAACTGTTTAATCATCGATGATAAACCTTGTCTCCGTTTTCTAGATTCTCAATTCTTTATAAGATGCTGTTTAATCATCGATGATTATTCTTTGACTATATGTTTAATCATCGATGATTAAACTTTGAGGTTTGGTTTAATCATCGATGATTGAACTAGTCTGAATTTTTTATTAAATGCTCTTTAATTAGTAACGATTAATCTTTCACATTTTTTTTAATCATCGATGATTAAACAGTTTAGTTTCTCAATTCTCTATAAGATGCGGTTTAATCATCAATGATTATTCTTTGACTATATGTTTAATCATCGCTGATTAAACTTTGATTTTTGGTTTAATCATCGATGATTGAACTAGTCTGAATTTTTTATTAAATACTCTTTAATTACTAATGATTAATCTTTTGACATTTTCTTTTAATCATCGATGATTAAACTGTTTAATCATCGATGATAAACCTTGTCTCCGTTTTTTAGATTCTCAATTCTTTATAAGATGCTGTTTAATCATCGATGATTATTCTTTGACTATATGTTTAATCATCGAAGATTAAACTTTGAGTTTTGGTTTAATCATCGATGATTGAACTAGTCTGAATTTTTTACTAAATGCTCTTAATTACTAATGATTAATCTTTTGACATTTTCTTTTAATCATCGATGATTAAACTGTTTAATCATCGATGATAAACCTTGTCTCCGTTTTTTAGATTCTCAATTCTTTATAAGACGCTGTTTAATCATCGATGATTATTCTTTGACTATATGTTCAATCATCGATGATTAAACTTTGAGTTTTGGTTTAATCATCGATGATTGAACTAGTCTGAATTTTTTATTAAATGCTCTTAATTACTAATGATTAATCTTTTGACATTTTCTTTTAATCATCGATGACTAAACTGTTTAATCATCGATGATAAACCTTGTCTCCATTTTTTAGATTCTCAATTCTTTATAAGATACTGTTTAATCATCGATGATTATTCTTTGACTATATGTTTAATCATCGATGATTAAACTTTGAGTTTTGGTTTAATCATCGATGATTGAACTAGTCTGAATTTTTTATTAAATGCTCTTTAATTACTAATGATTAATCTTTTGACATTTTTTTTAATCATCGATGATTAAACAGTTTAATCATCGATGTTTAACCTTGTCTCCGTTTTTTAGATTTTCAATTCTCTATAAGATGCAGTTTAATCATCGATGATTAAACTTTGAGGTTTGGTTTAATCATCGATGATTGAACTAGTCTGAATTTTTTATTAAATGCTCTTTAATTAGTAACGATTAATCTTTCACATTTTGTATTAATCATCGATGATTAAACTGTTTAATCATCGATGATAAACCTTGTCTCCGTTTTTTAGATTCTCAATTCTTTATAAGATGCTGTTTAATCATCGATGATTATTCTTTGACTATATGTTTAATCATCGAAGATTAAACTTTGAGTTTTGGTTTAATCATCGATGATTAAACTAGTCTGAATTTTTTATTAAATGCTCTTAATTACTAATGATTAATCTTTTGACATTTTCTTTTAACCATCGATGATTAAACTGTTTAATCATCGATGATTAAACTGTTTAATCATCGATGATAAACCTTGTCTCCGTTTTCTAGATTCTCAATTCTTTATAAGATGCTGTTTAATCATCGATGATTATTCTTTGACTATATGTTTAATCATCGATGATTAAACTTTGAGGTTTGGTTTAATCATCGATGATTGAACTAGTCTGAATTTTTTATTAAATGCTCTTTAATTAGTAACGATTAATCTTTCACATTTTTTTTAATCATCGATGATTAAACAGTTTAGTTTCTCAATTCTCTATAAGATGCGGTTTAATCATCAATGATTATTCTTTGACTATATGTTTAATCATCGCTGATTAAACTTTGATTTTTGGTTTAATCATCGATGATTGAACTAGTCTGAATTTTTTTATTAAATACTCTTTAATTACTAATGATTAATCTTTTGACATTTTCTTTTAATCATCGATGATTAAACTGTTTAATCATCGATGATAAACCTTGTCTCCGTTTTTTAGATTCTCAATTCTTTATAAGATGCTGTTTAATCATCGATGATTATTCTTTGACTATATGTTTAATCATCGAAGATTAAACTTTGAGTTTTGGTTTAATCATCGATGATTGAACTAGTCTGAATTTTTTATTAAATGCTCTTAATTACTAATGATTAATCTTTTGACATTTTCTTTTAATCATCGATGATTAAACTGTTTAATCATCGATGATAAACCTTGTCTCCGTTTTTTAGATTCTCAATTCTTTATAAGACGCTGTTTAATCATCGATGATTATTCTTTGACTATATGTTCAATCATCGATGATTAAACTTTGAGTTTTGGTTTAATCATCGATGATTGAACTAGTCTGAATTTTTTATTAAATGCTCTTAATTACTAATGATTAATCTTTTGACATTTTCTTTTAATCATCGATGATTAAACTGTTTAATCATCGATGATAAACCTTGTCTCCATTTTTTAGATTCTCAATTCTTTATAAGATACTGTTTAATCATCGATGATTATTCTTTGACTATATGTTTAATCATCGATGATTAAACTTTGAGTTTTGGTTTAATCATCGATGATTGAACTAGTCTGAATTTTTTATTAAATGCTCTTTAATTACTAATGATTAATCTTTTGACATTTTTTTTAATCATCGATGATTAAACAGTTTAATCATCGATGTTTAACCTTGTCTCCGTTTTTGAGATTTTCAATTCTCTATAAGATGCAGTTTAATCATCGATGATTAAACTTTGAGGTTTGGTTTAATCATCGATGATTGAACTAGTCTGAATTTTTTATTAAATGCTCTTTAATTAGTAACGATTAATCTTTCACATTTTGTTTTAATCATCGATGATTAAACTGTTTAATCATCGATGATTAAACTGTTTAATCATCGATGATAAACCTTGTCTCCGTTTTTTAGATTCTCAATTCTTTATAAGATGCTGTTTAATCATCGATGATTATTCTTTGACTATATGTTTAATCATCGAAGATTAAACTTTGAGTTTTGGTTTAATCATCGATGATTAAACTAGTCTGAATTTTTTATTAAATGCTCTTAATTACTAATGATTAATCTTTTGACATTTTCTTTTAACCATCGATGATTAAACTGTTTAATCATCGATGATAAACCTTGTCTCCGTTTTTTAGATTCTCAATTCTTTATAAGATGCTGTTTAATCATCGATGATTATTCTTTGACTATATGTTCAATCATCGATGATTAAACTTTGAGTTTTGGTTTAATCATCGATAATTGAACTAGTCTGATTTTTTTATTAAATGCTCTTTAATTACTAATGATTAATCTTTTGACATTTTTTTTAATCATCGATGATTAAACAGTTTAATCATCGATGTTTAACCTTGTCTCCGTTTTTTAGATTTTCAATTCTCTATAAGATGCAGTTTAATCATCGATGATTAAACTTTGAGGTTTGGTTTAATCATCGATGATTGAACTAGTCTGAATTTTTTATTAAATGCTCTTTAATTAGTAACGATTAATCTATCACATTTTTTTTAATCATCGATGATTAAACAGTTTAGTTTCTCAATTCTCTATAAGATGCGGTTTAATCATCGATGATTATTCTTTGACTATATGTTTAATCAACGATGATTAAACTTTGAGTTTTGGTTTAATCATCGATGATTGAACTAGTCTGAATTTTTTATTAAATGCTCTTAATTACTAATGATTAATCTTTTGACATTTTCTTTTAATCATCGATGATTAAACTGTTTAATCATCGATGATTAAACTGTTTAATCATCGATGATAAACCTTGTCTCCGTTTTCTAGATTCTCAATTCTTTATAAGATGCTGTTTAATCATCGATGATTATTGTTTGACTATATGTTTAATCATCGATGATTAAACTTTGAGGTTTGGTTTAATCATCGATGATTGAACTAGTCTGAATTTTTTATTAAATGCTCTTTAATTAGTAACGATTAATCTTTCACATTTTTTTTAATCATCGATGATTAAACAGTTTAGTTTCTCAATTCTCTATAAGATGCGGTTTAATCATCAATGATTATTCTTTGACTATATGTTTAATCATCGCTGATTAAACTTTGATTTTTGGTTTAATCATCGATGATTGAACTAGTCTGAATTTTTTATTAAATACTCTTTAATTACTAATGATTAATCTTTTGACATTTTCTTTTAATCATCGATGATTAAACTGTTTAATCATCGATGATAAACCTTGTCTCCGTTTTTTAGATTCTCAATTCTTTATAAGATGCTGTTTAATCATCGATGATTATTCTTTGACTATATGTTTAATCATCGAAGATTAAACTTTGAGTTTTGGTTTAATCATCGATGATTGAACTAGTCTGAATTTTTTATTAAATGCTCTTAATTACTAATGATTAATCTTTTGACATTTTCTTTTAATCATCGATGATTAAACTGTTTAATCATCGATGATAAACCTTGTCTCCATTTTTTAGATTCTCAATTCTTTATAAGATGCTGTTTAATCATCGATGATTATTCTTTGACTATATGTTTAATCATCGATGATTAAACTTTGAGTTTTGGTTTAATCATCGATGATTGAACTAGTCTGAATTTTTTATTAAATGCTCTTAATTACTAATGATTAATCTTTTGACATTTTCTTTTAATCATCGATGATTAAACTGTTTAATCATCGATGATAAACCTTGTCTCCGTTTTCTAGATTCTCAATTCTTTATAAGATGCTGTTTAATCATCGATGATTATTCTTTGACTATATGTTTAATCATCGATGATTAAACTTTGAGTTTTGGTTTAATCATCGATGATTGAACTAGTCTGAATTTTTTTATTAAATGCTCTTTAATTACTAATGATTAATCTTTTGACATTTTTTTTAATCATCGATGATTAAACAGTTTAATCATCGATGTTTAACCTTGTCTCCGTTTTTTAGATTTTCAATTCTCTATAAGATGCAGTTTAATCATCGATGATTAAACTTTGAGGTTTGGTTTAATCATCGATGATTGAACTAGTCTGAATTTTTTATTAAATGCTCTTTAATTAGTAACGATTAATCTTTCACATTTTTTTTAATCATCGATGATTAAACAGTTTAGTTTCTCAATTCTCTATAAGATGCGGTTTAATCATCAATGATTATTCTTTGACTATATGTTTAATCATCGCTGATTAAACTTTGATTTTTGGTTTAATCATCAATGATTGAACTAGTCTGAATTTTTTATTAAATACTCTTTAATTACTAATGATTAATCTTTTGACATTTTCTTTTAATCATCGATGATTAAACTGTTTAATCATCGATGATAAACCTTGTCTCCGTTTTTTAGATTCTCAATTCTTTATAAGATGCTGTTTAATCATCGATGATTATTCTTTGACTATATGTTTAATCATCGAAGATTAAACTTTGAGTTTTGGTTTAATCATCGATGATTGAACTAGTCTGATTTTTTTATTAAATGCTCTTAATTACTAATGATTAATCTTTTGACATTTTCTTTTAATCATCGATGATTAAACTGTTTAATCATCGATGATAAACCTTGTCTCCGTTTTTTAGATTCTCAATTCTTTATAAGATGCTGTTTAATCATCGATGATTATTCTTTGACTATATGTTCATTCATCGATGTTTAACCTTGTCTCCGTTTTTTAGATTTTCAATTCTCTATAAGATGCAGTTTAATCATCGATGATTAAACTTTGAGGTTTGGTTTAATCATCGATGATTGAACTAGTCTGAATTTTTTTATTAAATGCTCTTTAATTAGTAACGATTAATCTATCACATTTTTTTTTAATCATCGATGATTAAACAGTTTAGTTTCTCAATTCTCTATAAGATGCGGTTTAATCATCGATGATTATTCTTTGACTATATGTTTAATCAACGATGATTAAACTTTGAGTTTTGGTTTAATCATCGATGATTGAACTAGTCTGAATTTTTTATTAAATGCTCTTAATTACTAATGATTAATCTTTTGACATTTTCTTTTAATCATCGATGATTAAACTGTTTAATCATCGATGATAAACCTTGTCTCCGTTTTCTAGATTCTCAATTCTTTATAAGATGTTGTTTAATCATCGATGATTATTCTTCGACTATATGTTTAATCGTCGATGATTAAACTTTGAGGTTTGGTTTAATCATCGATGATTGAACTAGTCTGAATTTTTTATTAAATGCTCTTTAATTAGTAACGATTAATCTTTCACATTTTTTTTTAATCATCGATGATTAAACAGTTTAGTTTCTCAATTCTCTATAAGATGCGGTTTAATCATCGATGATTATTCTTTGACTATATGTGTAATCAACGATGATTAAACTTTGAGTTTTGGTTTAATCATCGATGATTGAACTAGTCTGAATTTTTTATTAAATGCTCTTTAATTAGTAACGATTAATCTTTCACATTTTGTTTTAATCATCGATGATTAAACAGTTTAGTTTCTCAATTCTCTATAAGATGCGGTTTAATCATCGATGATTATTCTTTGACTATATGTGTAATCAACGATGATTAAACTTTGAGTTTTGGTTTAATCATCGATGATTGAACTAGTCTGAATTTTTTATTAAATGCTCTTAATTACTAATGATTAATCTTTTGACATTTTCTTTTAATCATCGATGATTAAACTGTTTAATCATCGATGATAAACCTTGTCTCCGTTTTCTAGATTCTCAATTCTTTATAAGATGCTGTTTAATCATCGATGATTATTCTTTGACTATATGTTTAATCATCGATGATTAAACTTTGAGTTTTGGTTTAATCATCGATAATTGAACTAGTCTGAATTTTTTATTAAATGCTCTTTAATTACTAATGATTAATCTTTTGACATTTTTTTTAATCATCGATGATTAAACAGTTTAATCATCGATGTTTAACCTTGTCTCTGTTTTTTAGATTTTCAATTCTCTATAAGATGCAGTTTAATCATCGATGATTAAACAATTTAGTTTCTCAATTCTCTATAAGATGCGGTTTAATCATCAATGATTATTCTTTGACTATATGTTTAATCATCGCTGATTAAACTTTGATTTTTGGTTTAATCATCGATGATTGAACTAGTCTGAATTTTTTATTAAATACTCTTTAATTACTAATGATTAATCTTTTGACATTTTCTTTTAATCATCGATGATTAAACTGTTTAATCATCGATGATTAAACTGTTTAATCATCGATGATAAACCTTGTCTCCGTTTTTTAGATTCTCAATTCTTTATAAGATGCTGTTTAATCATCGATGATTATTCTTTGACTATATGTTTAATCATCGAAGATTAAACTTTGAGTTTTGGTTTAATCATCGATGATTAAACTAGTCTGAATTTTTTATTAAATGCTCTTAATTACTAATGATTAATCTTTTGACATTTTCTTTTAATCATCGATGATTAAACTGTTTAATCATCGATGATAAACCTTGTCTCCGTTTTTTAGATTCTCAATTCTTTATAAGATGCTGTTTAATCATCGATGATTATTCTTTGACTATATGTTCAATCATCAATGATTAAACTTTGAGTTTTGGTTTAATCATCGATGATTGAACTAGTCTGATTTTTTTTATTAAATGCTCTTTAATTACTAATGATTAATCTTTTGACATTTTTTTTTTATCATCGATGATTAAACAGTTTAATCATCGATGTTTAACCTTGTCTCCGTTTTTTAGATTTTCAATTCTCTATAAGATGCAGTTTAATCATCGATGATTAAACTTTGAGGTTTGGTTTAATCATCGATGATTGAACTAGTCTGAATTTTTTATTAAATGCTCTTTAATTAGTAACGATTAATCTTTCACATTTTTTTTAATCATCGATGATTAAACAGTTTAGTTTCTCAATTCTCTATAAGATGCGATTTAATCATCAATGATTATTCTTTGACTATATGTTTAATCATCGCTGATTAAACTTTGATTTTTGGTTTAATCATCGATGATTGAACTAGTCTGAATTTTTTATTAAATACTCTTTAATTACTAATGATTAATCTTTTGACATTTTCTTTTAATCATCGATGATTAAACTGTTTAATCATCGATGATAAACCTTGTCTCCATTTTTTAGATTCTCAATTCTTTATAAGATGCTGTTTAATCATCGATGATTATTCTTTGACTATATGTTTAATCATCGAAGATTAAACTTTGAGTTTTGGTTTAATCATCGATGATTGAACTAGTCTGAATTTTTTATTAAATGCTCTTAATTACTAATGATTAATCTTTTGACATTTTCTTTTAATCATCGATGATTAAACTGTTTAATCATCGATGATAAACCTTGTCTCCGTTTTTTAGATTCTCAATTCTTTATAAGATGCTGTTTAATCATCGATGATTATTCTTTGACTATATGTTTAATCATCGATGATTAAACTTTGAGTTTTGGTTTAATCATCGATGATTGAACTAGTCTGAATTTTTTATTAAATGCTCTTAATTACTAATGATTAATCTTTTGACATTTTCTTTTAATCATCGATGATTAAACTGTTTAATCATCGATGATAAACCTTGTCTCCGTTTTCTAGATTCTCAATTCTTTATAAGATGTTGTTTAATCATCGATGATTATTCTTTGACTATATGTTTAATCATCGATGATTAAACTTTGAGTTTTGGTTTAATCATCGATGATTGAACTAGTCTGAATTTTTTATTAAATGCTCTTTAATTACTAATGATTAATCTTTTGACATTTTTTTTAATCATCGATGATTAAACAGTTTAATCATCGATGTTTAACCTTGTCTCCGTTTTTTAGATTTTCAATTCTCTATAAGATGCAGTTTAATCATCGATGATTAAACTTTGAGGTTTGGTTTAATCATCGATGATTGAACTAGTCTGAATTTTTTATTAAATGCTCTTTAATTAGTAACGATTAATCTTTCACATTTTTTTTAATCATCGATGATTAAACAGTTTAGTTTCTCAATTCTCTATAAGATGCGGTTTAATCATCAATGATTATTCTTTGACTATATGTTTAATCATCGCTGATTAAACTTTGATTTTTGGTTTAATCATCGATGATTGAACTAGTCTGTATTTTTTATTAAATACTCTTTAATTACTAATGATTAATCTTTTGACATTTTCTTTTAATCATCGATGATTAAACTGTTTAATCATCGATGATAAACCTTGTCTCCGTTTTTTAGATTCTCAATTCTTTATAAGATGCTGTTTAATCATCGATGATTATTCTTTGACTATATGTTTAATCATCGAAGATTAAACTTTGAGTTTTGGTTTAATCATCGATGATTGAACTAGTCTGAATTTTTTATTAAATGCTCTTAATTACTAATGATTAATCTTTTGACATTTTCTTTTAATCATCGATGATTAAACTGTTTAATCATCGATGATAAACCTTGTCTCCGTTTTTTAGATTCTCAATTCTTTATAAGATGCTGTTTAATCATCGATGATTATTCTTTGACTATATGTTTAATCATCGATGATTAAACTTTGAGTTTTGGTTTAATCATCGATGATTGAACTAGTCTGAATTTTTTATTAAATGCTCTTAATTACTAATGATTAATCTTTTGACATTTTCTTTTAATCATCGATGATTAAACTGTTTAATCATCGATGATAAACCTTGTCTCCGTTTTCTAGATTCTCAATTCTTTATAAGATGCTGTTTAATCATCGATGATTATTCTTTGACTATATGTTTAATCATCGATGATTAAACTTTGAGTTTTGGTTTAATCGTCGATGATTGAACTAGTCTGAATTTTTTATTAAATGCTCTTTAATTACTAATGATTAATCTTTTGACATTTTTTTTAATCATCGATGATTAAACAGTTTAATCATCGATGTTTAACCTTGTCTCCGTTTTTTAGATTTTCAATTCTCTATAAGATGCAGTTTAATCATCGATGATTAAACTTTGAGGTTTGGTTTAATCATCGATGATTGAACTAGTCTGAATTTTTTATTAAATGCTCTTTAATTAGTAACGATTAATCTTTCACATTTTTTTTAATCATCGATGATTAAACAGTTTAGTTTCTCAATTCTCTATAAGATGCGGTTTAATCATCAATGATTATTCTTTGACTATATGTTTAATCATCGCTGATTAAACTTTGATTTTTGGTTTAATCATCGATGATTGAACTAGTCTGAATTTTTTATTAAATACTCTTTAATTACTAATGATTAATCTTTTGACATTTTCTTTTAATCATCGATGATTAAACTGTTTAATCATCGATGATAAACCTTGTCTCCGTTTTTTAGATTCTCAATTCTTTATAAGATGCTGTTTAATCATCGATGATTATTCTTTGACTATATGTTTAATCATCGAAGATTAAACTTTGAGTTTTGGTTTAATCATCGATGATTGAACTAGTCTGAATTTTTTATTAAATGCTCTTAATTACTAATGATTAATCTTTTGACATTTTCTTTTAATCATCGATGATTAAACTGTTTAATCATCGATGATAAACCTTGTCTCCGTTTTTTAGATTCTCAATTCTTTATAAGATGCTGTTTAATCATCGATGATTATTCTTTGACTATATGTTTAATCATCGATGATTAAACTTTGAGTTTTGGTTTAATCATCGATGATTGAACTAGTCTGAATTTTTTATTAAATGCTCTTAATTACTAATGATTAATCTTTTGACATTTTCTTTTAATCATCGATGATTAAACTGTTTAATCATCGATGATAAACCTTGTCTCCGTTTTCTAGATTCTCAATTCTTTATAAGATGCTGTTTAATCATCGATGATTATTCTTTGACTATATGTTTAATCATCGATGATTAAACTTTGAGTTTTGGTTTAATCATCGATGATTGAACTAGTCTGAATTTTTTATTAAATGCTCTTTAATTACTAATGATTAATCTTTTGACATTTTTTTTAATCATCGATGATTAAACAGTTTAATCATGGATGTTTAACCTTGTCTCCGTTTTTTAGATTTTCAATTCTCTATAAGATGCAGTTTAATCATCGATGATTAAACTTTGAGGTTTGGTTTAATCATCGATGATTGAACTAGTCTGAATTTTTTATTAAATGCTCTTTAATTAGTAACGATTAATCTTTCACATTTTTTTTTAATCATCGATGATTAAACAGTTTAGTTTCTCAATTCTCTATAAGATGCGGTTTAATCATCAATGATTATTCTTTGACTATATGTTTAATCGTCGCTGATTAAACTTTGATTTTTGGTTTAATCATCGATGATTGAACTAGTCTGAATTCTTTATTAAATACTCTTTAATTACTAATGATTAATCTTTTGACATTTTCTTTTAATCATCGATGATTAAACTGTTTAATCATCGATGATAAACCTTGTCTCCGTTTTTTAGATTCTCAGTTCTTTATAAGATGCTGTTTAATCATCGATGATTATTCTTTGACTATATGTTTAATCATCGAAGATTAAACTTTGAGTTTTGGTTTAATCATCGATGATTGAACTAGTCTGATTTTTTTATTAAATGCTCTTAATTACTAATGATTAATCTTTTGACATTTTCTTTTAATCATCGATGATTAAACTGTTTAATCATCGATGATAAACCTTGTCTCCGTTTTTTAGATTCTCAATTCTTTATAAGATGCTGTTTAATCATCGATGATTATTCTTTGACTATATGTTCATTCATCGATGTTTAAACTTTGAGTTTTGGTTTAATCATCGATGATTGAACTAGTCTGATTTTTTTATTAAATGCTCTTTAATTACTTATGATTAATCTTTTGACATTTTTTTTAATCATCGATGATTAAACAGTTTAATCATCGATGTTTAACCTTGTCTCCGTTTTTTAGATTTTCAATTCTCTATAAGATGCAGTTTAATCATCGATGATTAAACTTTGAGGTTTGGTTTAATCATCGTTGATTGAACTAGTCTGAATTTTTTATTAAATGCTCTTTAATTAGTAACGATTAATCTATCACATTTTTTTTTAATCATCGATGATTAAACAGTTTAGTTTCTCAATTCTCTATAAGATGCGGTTTAATCATCGATGATTATTCTTTGACTATATGTTTAATCAACGATGATTAAACTTTGAGTTTTGGTTTAATCATCGATGATTGAACTAGTCTGAATTTTTTATTAAATGCTCTTAATTACTAATGATTAATCTTTTGACATTTTCTTTTAATCATCGATGATTAAACTGTTTAATCATCGATGATAAACCTTGTCTCCGTTTTCTAGATTCTCAATTCTTTATAAGATGTTGTTTAATCATCGATGATTATTCTTCGACTATATGTTTAATCGTCGATGATTAAACTTTGAGGTTTGGTTTAATCATCGATGATTGAACTAGTCTGAATTTTTTATTAAATGCTCTTTAATTAGTAACGATTAATCTTTCACATTTTTTTTTAATCATCGATGATTAAACAGTTTAGTTTCTCAATTCTCTATAAGATGCGGTTTAATCATCAATGATTATTCTTTGACTATATGTTTAATCATCGCTGATTAAACTTTGATTTTTGGTTTAATCATCGATGATTGAACTAGTCTGAATTTTTTATTAAATACTCTTTAATTACTAATGATTAATCTTTTGACATTTTCTTTTAATCATCGATGATTAAACTGTTAAATCATCGATGATAAACCTTGTCTCCGTTTTTTAGATTCTCAATTCTTTATAAGATGCTGTTTAATCATCGATGATTATTCTTTGACTATATGTTTAATCATCGAAGATTAAACTTTGAGTTTTGGTTTAATCATCGATGATTGAACTAGTCTGATTTTTTTATTAAATGCTCTTAATTACTAATGATTAATCTTTTGACATTTTCTTTTAATCATCGATGATTAAACTGTTTAATCATCGATGATAAACCTTGTCTCCGTTTTTTAGATTCTCAATTCTTTATAAGATGCTGTTTAATCATCGATGATTATTCTTTGACTATATGTTCATTCATCGATGTTTAAACTTTGAGTTTTGGTTTAATCATCGATGATTGAACTAGTCTGATTTTTTTATTAAATGCTCTTTAATTACTTATGATTAATCTTTTGACATTTTTTTTAATCATCGATGATTAAACAGTTTAATCATCGATGTTTAACCTTGTCTCCGTTTTTTAGATTTTCAATTCTCTATAAGATGCAGTTTAATCATCGATGATTAAACTTTGAGGTTTGGTTTAATCATCGATGATTGAACTAGTCTGAATTTTTTATTAAATGCTCTTTAATTAGTAACGATTAATCTATCACATTTTTTTTAATCATCGATGATTAAACAGTTTAGTTTCTCAATTCTCTATAAGATGCGGTTTAATCATCGATGATTATTCTTTGACTATATGTTTAATCAACGATGATTAAACTTTGAGTTTTGGTTTAATCATCGATGATTGAACTAGTCTGAATTTTTTATTAAATGCTCTTAATTACTAATGATTAATCTTTTGACATTTTCTTTTAATCATCGATGATTAAACTGTTTAATCATCGATGATAAACCTTGTCTCCGTTTTCTAGATTCTCAATTCTTTATAAGATGTTGTTTAATCATCGATGATTATTCTTCGACTATATGTTTAATCATCGATGATTAAACTTTGAGGTTTGGTTTAATCATCGATGATTGAACTAGTCTGAATTTTTTATTAAATGCTCTTTAATTAGTAACGATTAATCTTTCACATTTTTTTTAATCATCGATGATTAAACAGTTTAGTTTCTCAATTCTCTATAAGATCCGGTTTAATAATCAATGATTATTCTTTGACTATATGTTTAATCATCGCTGATTAAACTTTGATTTTTGGTTTAATCATCGATGATTGAACTAGTCTAAATTTTTTATTAAATACTCTTTAATTACTAATGATTAATCTTTTGACATTTTCTTTTAATCATCGATGATTAAACTGTTTAATCATCGATGATAAACCTTGTCTCCGTTTTTTAGATTCTCAATTCTTTATAAGATGCTGTTTAATCATCGATGATTATTCTTTGACTATATGTTTAATCATCGAAGATTAAACTTTGAGTTTTGGTTTAATCATCGATGATTGAACTAGTCTGAATTTTTTATTAAATGCTCTTAATTACTAATGATTAATCTTTTGACATTTTCTTTTAATCATCGATGATTAAACTGTTTAATCATCGATGATAAACCTTGTCTCCGTTTTCTAGATTCTCAATTCTTTATAAGATGTTGTTTAATCATCGATGATTATTCTTTGACTATATGTTTAATCATCGATGATTAAACTTTGAGTTTTGGTTTAATCATCGATGATTGAACTAGTCTGATTTTTTTATTAAATGCTCTCTAATTACTAATGATTAATCTTTGACATTTTCTTTTAATCATCGATGATTAAACTGTTTAATCATCGATGATTAACCTTGTCTCCGTTTTTTAGATTCTCAATTCTTTATAAGATGATGTTTAATCATCGATGATTATTCTTTGACTATATGTTTAATCATCGATGATTAAACTTTGAGTTTTGGTTTAATCATCGATGATTGAACTAGTCTGATTTTTTTATTAAGTGCTCTTTAATTAATAATGATTAATCTTTTGACATTTTTTTTAATCATCGATGATTAAACAGTTTAATCATCGATGTTTAACCTTGTCTCCGTTTTTTAGATTTTCAATTCTCTATAAGATGAAGTTTAATCATCGATGATTAAACTTTGAGGTTTGGTTTAATCATCGATGATTGAACTAGTCTGAATTTTTTATTAAATGCTCTTTAATTACTAACGATTAATCTTTCACATTTTTTTTTAATCATCGATGATTAAACAGTTTAGTTTCTCAATTCTCTATAAGATGCGGTTTAATCATCGATGATTATTCTTTGACTATATGTTTAATCAACGATGATTAAACTTTGAGTTTTGGTTTAATCATCGATGACTGAACTAGTCTGAATTTTTTATTAAATGCTCTTAATTACTAATGATTAATCTTTTGACATTTTCTTTTAATCATCGATGATTAAACTGTTTAATCATCGATGATAAACCTTGTCTCCGTTTTCTAGATTCTCAATTCTTTATAAGATGCTGTTTAATCATCGATGATTATTCTTTGACTATATGTTTAATCATCGATGATTAAACTTTGAGTTTTGGTTTAATCATCGATGATTGAACTAGTCTGAATTTTTTATTAAATGCTCTTTAATTACTAATGATTAATCTTTTGACATTTTTTTTCATCATCGATGATTAAACAGTTTAATCATCGATGTTTAACCTTGTCTCCGTTTTTTAGATTTTCAATTCTCTATAAGATGCAGTTTAATCATCGATGATTAAACTTTGAGGGTTGGTTTAATCATCGATGATTGAACTAGTCTGAATTTTTTATTAAATGCTCTTTAATTAGTAACGATTAATCTTTCACATTTTTTTTAATCATCGATGATTAAACAGTTTAGTTTTTCAATTCTCTATAAGATGCGGTTTAATCATCAATGATTATTCTTTGACTATATGTTTAATCATCGCTGATTAAACTTTGATTTTTGGTTTAATCATCGATGATTGAACTAGTCTGAATTTTTTATTAAATACTCTTTAATTACTAATGATTAATCTTTTGACATTTTCTTTTAATCATCGATGATTAAACTGTTTAATCATCGATGATAAACCTTGTCTCCGTTTTTTAGATTCTCAATACTTTATAAGATGCTGTTTAATCATCGATGATTATTCTTTGACTATATGTTTAATCATCGAAGATTAAACTTTGAGTTTTGGTTTAATCATCGATGATTGAACTAGTCTGAATTTTTTATTAAATGCTCTTAATTACTAATGATTAATCTTTTGACATTTTCTTTTAATCATCGATGATTAAACTGTTTAATCATCGATGATAAACCTTGTCTCCGTTTTTTAGATTCTCAATTCTTTATAAGATGTTGTTTAATCATCGATGATTATTCTTTGACTATATGTTTAATCATCGATGATTAAACTTTGAGTTTTGGTTTAATCATCGATGATTGAACTACTCTGATTTTTTTATTAAATGCTCTTTAATTACTAATGATTAATCTTTTGACATTTTTTTTAATCGTCGATGATTAAACAGTTTAATCATCGATGTTTAACCTTGTCTCCGTTTTTTAGATTTTCAATTCTCTATAAGATGCAGTTTAATCATCGATGATTAAACTTTGAGGTTTGGTTTAATCATCGATGATTGAACTAGTCTGAATTTTTTATTAAATGCTCTTTAATTAGTAACGATTAATCTTTCACATTTTTTTTAATCATCGATGATTAAACAGTTTAGTTTCTCAATTCTCTATAAGATGCGGTTTAATCATCGATGATTATTCTTTGACTATATGTTTAATCATCGATGATTGAACTAGTCTGATTTTTTTATTAAGTGCTCTTTAATTAATAATGATTAATCTTTTGACATTTTTTTTAATCATCGATGATTAAACAGTTTAATCATCGATGTTTAACCTTGTCTCCGTTTTTTAGATTTTCAATTCTCTATAAGATGCAGTTTAATCATCGATGATTAAACTTTGAGGTTTGGTTTAATCATCGATGATTGAACTAGTCTGAATTTTTTATTAAATGCTCTTTAATTACTAACGATTAATCTTTCACATTTTTTTTAATCATCGATGATTAAACAGTTTAGTTTCTCAATTCTCTATAAGATGCGGTTTAATCATCGATGATTATTCTTTGACTATATGTTTAATCAACGATGATTAAACTTTGAGTTTTGGTTTAATCATCGATGACTGAACTAGTCTGAATTTTTTATTAAATGCTCTTAATTACTAATGATTAATCTTTTGACATTTTCTTTTAATCATCGATGATTAAACTGTTTAATCATCGATGATAAACCTTGTCTCCGTTTTCTAGATTCTCAATTCTTTATAAGATGCTGTTTAATCATCGATGATTATTCTTTGACTATATGTTTAATCATCGATGATTAAACTTTGAGTTTTGGTTTAATCATCGATGATTGAACTAGTCTGAATTTTTTATTAAATGCTCTTTAATTACTAATGATTAATCTTTTGACATTTTTTTTTATCATCGATGATTAAACAGTTTAATCATCGATGTTTAACCTTGTCTCCGTTTTTTAGATTTTCAATTCTCTATAAGATGCAGTTTAATCATCGATGATTAAACTTTGAGGGTTGGTTTAATCATCGATGATTGAACTAGTCTGAATTTTTTATTAAATGCTCTTTAATTAGTAACGATTAATCTTTCACATTTTTTTTAATCATCGATGATTAAACAGTTTAGTTTTTCAATTCTCTATAAGATGCGGTTTAATCATCAATGATTATTCTTTGACTATATGTTTAATCATCGCTGATTAAACTTTGATTTTTGGTTTAATCATCGATGATTGAACTAGTCTGAATTTTTTATTAAATACTCTTTAATTACTAATGATTAATCTTTTGACATTTTCTTTTAATCATCGATGATTAAACTGTTTAATCATCGATGATAAACCTTGTCTCCGTTTTTTAGATTCTCAATACTTTATAAGATGCTGTTTAATCATCGATGATTATTCTTTGACTATATGTTTAATCATCGAAGATTAAACTTTGAGTTTTGGTTTAATCATCGATGATTGAACTAGTCTGAATTTTTTATTAAATGCTCTTAATTACTAATGATTAATCTTTTGACATTTTCTTTTAATCATCGATGATTAAACTGTTTAATCATCGATGATAAACCTTGTCTCCGTTTTTTAGATTCTCAATTCTTTATAAGATGTTGTTTAATCATCGATGATTATTCTTTGACTATATGTTTAATCATCGATGATTAAACTTTGAGTTTTGGTTTAATCATCGATGATTGAACTACTCTGATTTTTTTATTAAATGCTCTTTAATTACTAATGATTAATCTTTTGACATTTTTTTTAATCGTCGATGATTAAACAGTTTAATCATCGATGTTTAACCTTGTCTCCGTTTTTTAGATTTTCAATTCTCTATAAGATGCAGTTTAATCATCGATGATTAAACTTTGAGGTTTGGTTTAATCATCGATGATTGAACTAGTCTGAATTTTTTATTAAATGCTCTTTAATTAGTAACGATTAATCTTTCACATTTTTTTTAATCATCGATGATTAAACAGTTTAGTTTCTCAATTCTCTATAAGATGCGGTTTAATCATCGATGATTATTCTTTGACTATATGTTTAATCATCGATGATTGAACTAGTCTGAATTTTTTATTAAATGCTCTTTAATTACTAATGATTAATCTTTTGACATTTTTTTTTAATCATCGATGATTAAACAGTTTAATCATCGATGTTTAACCTTGTCTCCGTTTTTTAGATTTTCAATTCTCTATAAGATACAGTTTAATCATCGATGATTAAACTTTGAGGTTTGGTTTAATCATCGATGATTGAACTAGTCTGAATTTTTTATTAAATGCTCTTTAATTAGTAACGATTAATCTTTCACATTTTTTTAATCATCGATGATTAAAAAGTTTAGTTTTTCAATTCTCTATAAGATGCGGTTTAATCATCCATGATTATTCTTTGACTATATGTTTAATCATTGCTGATTAAACTTTGATTTTTGGTTTAATCATCGATGATTGAACTAGTCTGAATTTTTTATTAAATACTCTTTAATTACTAATGATTAATCTTTTGACATTTTCTTTTAATCATCGATGATTAAACTGTTTAATCATCGATGAAAAACCTTGTCTCCGTTTTTTAGATTCTCAATTCTTTATAAGATGCCGTTTAATCATCGATGATTATTCTTTGACTATATGTTTAATCATCGAAGATTAAACTTTGAGTTTTGGTTTAATCATCGATGATTGAACTAGTCTGAATTTTTTATTAAATGCTCTTAATTACTAATGATTAATCTTTTGACATTTTCTTTTAATCATCGATGATTAAACTGTTTAATCATCGATGATAAACCTTGTCTCCGTTTTTTAGATTCTCAATTCTTTATAAGATGCTGTTTAATCATTGATGATTATCCTTTGACTATATGTTTAATCGTCGATGATTAAACTTTGAGTTTTGGTTTAATCATCGATGATTAAACTGTTTAATCATCGATGATAAACCTTGTCTCCGTTTTTTAGATTCTCAATTCTTTATAAGATGCTGTTTAATCATCGATGATTATTCTTTTACTATATGCTTAATCATCGATGATTAAACATTGAGCTTTGGTTTAATCATCGATGATTGAACTAGTCTGAATTTTTTATTAAATACACTTTAATTAGTAATGATTAATCTTTGACATTTTCTTTTAATCATCGATGATTAAACAGTTTAATCATCGATGATAAACCTTGTCTCCGTTTTTTAGATTCTCAATTCTTTATAAGATGCTGTTTAATCATTGATGATTATCCTTTGACTATATGTTTAATCATCGATGATTAAACTTTGATTTTTGGTTTAATCATCGATGATTGAACTAGTCTGAATTTTTTATTAAATACTCTTTAATTACTAATGATTAATCTTTTGACATTTTCTTTTAATCATCGATGATTAAACTGTTTAATCATCGATGATAAACCTTGTCTCCGTTTTTTAGATTCTCAATTCTTTATAAGATGCTGTTTAATCATCGATGATTATTCTTTGACTATATGTTTAATCATCGAAGATTAAACTTTGAGTTTTTGTTTAATCATCGATGATTGAACTAGTCAGAATTTTTTATTAAATGCTCTTAATTACTAATGATTAATCTTTTGACATTTTCTTTTAATCATCGATGATTAAACTGTTTAATCATCGATGATAAACCTTGTCTCCGTTTTTTAGATTCTCAATTCTTTATAAGATGCTGTTTAATCATTGATGATTATCCTTTGACTATATGTTTAATCATCGATGATTAAACTTTGAGTTTTGGATTAATCATCGATGATTAAACTGTTTAATCATCGATGATAAACCTTGTCTCCGTTTCTTAGATTCTCAATTCTTTATAAGATGTTGTTTAATCATCGATGATTATTCTTTTACTATATGCTTAATCATCGATGATTAAACATTGAGTTTTGGTTTAATCATCGATGATTGAACTAGTCTGAATTTTTTATTAAATACTCTTTAATTAGTAATGATTAATCTTTGACATTTTCTTTTAATCATCGATGATTAAACAGTTTAATCATCGATGATAAACCTTGTCTCCGTTTTTTATATTCTCAATTCTTTATAAGATGTTGTTTAATCATTGATGATTATCCTTTGACTATATGTTTAATCATCGATGATTAAACTTTGAGTTTTGGTTTAATCATCGATGATTAAACTGTTTAATCATCGATGATAAACCTTGTCTCCGTTTTTTAGATTCTCAATTCTTTATAAGATGCTGTTTAATCATCGATGATTATTCTTTTACTATATGCTTAATCATCGATGATTAAACATTGAGTTTTGGTTTAATCATCGATGATTGAACTAGTCTGAATTTTTTATTAAATACTCTTTAATTAGTAATGATTAATCTTTGACATTTTCTTTTAATCATCGATGATTAAACAGTTTAATCATCGATGATTAACCTTGTCTCCGGTTTTTAGTTTCTCAATTCTCTATAAGATGCTGTTTAATCATCGATGATTATTCTTTGACTATATGTTTAATCATCGAAGATTAAACGTTGAGTTTTGGTTTAATCATCGATGATTGAACTAGTCTGAATTTTTTATTAAATGCTCTTAATTACTAATGATTAATCTTTTGACATTTTCTTTTAATCATCGATGATTAAACTGTTTAATCATCGATGATAAACCTTGTCTCCGTTTTTTAGATTCTCAATTCTTTATAAGATGCTGTTTAATCATTGATGATTATCCTTTGACTATATGTTTAATCATCGATGATTAAACTTTGAGTTTTGGTTTAATCATCGATGATTAAACTGTTTAATCATCGATGATAAACCTTGTCTCCGTTTTTTAGATTCTCAATTCTTTATAAGATGTTGTTTAATCATCGATGATTATTCTTTTACTATATGCTTAATCATCGATGATTAAACATTGAGTTTTGGTTTAATCATCGATGATTGAACTAGTCTGAATTTTTTATTAAATACTCTTTAATTAGTAATGATTAATCTTTGACATTTTCTTTTAATCATCGATGATTAAACAGTTTAATCATCGATGATTAACCTTGTCTCCGGTTTTTAGTTTCTCAATTCTCTATAAGATGCTGTTTAATCATCGATGATTATTCTTTGACTATATGTTTAATCATCGATGATTAAACTTTGAGTTTTGGTTTAATCATCGATGATTGAACTAGTCTGAATTTTTTTATTAAATGCTCTTAATTACTAATGATTAATCTTGTGACATTTTCTTTTAATCATCGATGATTAAACTGTTTAATCATCAATGATAAACCATGTCTCCGTTTTTTAGATTCTCAATTCTTTATAAGATGTTGTTTAATCATCGATGATTATTCTTTGACTATATGTTTAATCATCGATGATTAAACATTGAGTTTTGGTTTAATCATCGATGATTGAACTAGTCTGAATTTTTTATTAAATACTCTTTAATTAGTAATGATTAATCTTTGACATTTTCTTTTAATCATCGATGATTAAACAGTTTAATCATCGATGATTAACCTTGTCTCCGGTTTTTAGTTTCTCAATTCTCTATAAGATGCTGTTTAATCATCGATGATTATTCTTTGACTATATGTTTAATCATCGAAGATTAAACGTTGAGTTTTGGTTTAATCATCGATGATTGAACTAGTCTGAATTTTTTATTAAATGCTCTTAATTACTAATGATTAATCTTTTGACATTTTCTTTTAATCATCGATGATTAAACTGTTTAATCATCGATGATAAACCTTGTCTCCGTTTTTTAGATTCTCAATTCTTTATAAGATGCTGTTTAATCATTGATGATTATCCTTTGACTATATGTTTAATCATCGATGATTAAACTTTGAGTTTTGGTTTAATCATCGATGATTAAACTGTTTAATCATCGATGATAAACCTTGTCTCCGTTTTTTAGATTCTCAATTCTTTATAAGATGTTGTTTAATCATCGATGATTATTCTTTTACTATATGCTTAATCATCGATGATTAAACATTGAGTTTTGGTTTAATCATCGATGATTGAACTAGTCTGAATTTTTTATTAAATACTCTTTAATTAGTAATGATTAATCTTTGACATTTTCTTTTAATCATCGATGATTAAACAGTTTAATCATCGATGATTAACCTTGTCTCCGGTTTTTAGTTTCTCAATTCTCTATAAGATGCTGTTTAATCATCGATGATTATTCTTTGACTATATGTTTAATCATCGATGATTAAACATTGAGTTTTGGTTTAATCATCGATGATTGAACTAGTCTGAATTTTTTATTAAATACTCTTTAATTAGTAATGATTAATCTTTGACATTTTCTTTTAATCATCGATGATTAAACAGTTTAATCATCGATGATTAACCTTGTCTCCGATTTTTAGTTTCTCAATTCTCTATAAGAGGCTGTTTAATCATCGACGATTATTCTTTGACTATATGTTTAATCATCGATGATTAAACTTTGAGTTTTGGTTTAATCATCGATGATTGAACTAGCCTGAATTTTTTATTAAATGCTCTCTAATTACTAATGATTAATCTTTGACATTTTCTTTTAATCATCGATGATTAAACAGTTTAATCATCGATGATTAACCTTGTCTCCAGTTTTTAGTTTCTCAATTCTCTATAAGATGCTGTTTAATCATCGATGATTATTCTTTGACTATATGTTTAATCATCGATGATTAAACTTTGAGTTTTGGTTTAATCATCGATGATTGAACTAGTCTGAATTTTTTATTAAATGCTCTTAATTACTAATGATTAATCTTGTGACATTTTCTTTTAATCATCGATGATTAAACTGTTTAATCATCAATGATAAACCATGTCTCCGTTTTTTAGATTCTCAATTCTTTATAAGATGTTGTTTAATCATTGATGATTATTCTTTGACTATATGTTTAATCATCGATGATTAAACTTTGAGTTTTGGTTTAATCATCGATGATTGAACTAGTCTGAACTTTTTATTAAATGCTCTTTAATTACTAATGATTAATCTTTTGACATTTTTTTAATCATCGAGGATTAAACAGTTTAATCATCGATGATTAACCTTGTCTCCGTTTTTTGGATTTTCAATTCTCTATAAGATGCAGTTTAATCATCGTTGATTAAACTTTGAGGTTTGGTTTAATCATCGATGATTGAACTAGTCTGAATTTTTTATTAAATGCTCTTTAATTAGTAACGATAAATCTTTCACATTTTTTTTAATCATCGATGATTAAACAGTTTAGTTTCTCAATTCTCTATAAGATGCGGTTTAATCATCGATGATTATTCTTTGACTATATGTTTAATCATCGATGATTAAACTTTGAGTTTTGGTTTAATCATCGATGATTGAACTAGTCTGAATTTTTTATTAAATGCTCTTAATTACTAATGATTAATCTTTTGACATTTTCTTTTAATCATCGATGATTAAACTGTTTAATCATCGATGATAAACCTTGTCTCCGTTTTTTAGATTCTCAATTCTTTATAAGATGCTGTTTAATCATCGATGATTATTCTTTGACTATATGTTTAATCATCGATGATTAAACTTTGAGTTTTGGTTTAATCATCGATGATTGAACTAGTCTGAATTTTTAATTAAATGCTCTTTAATTACTAATGATTAATCTTTTGACATTTTTTTTAATCATCTATGATTAAACAGTTTAATCATCGATGATTAACCTTGTCTCCGTTTTTTAGATTTTCAATTCTCTATAAGATGCAGTTTAATCATCGATGATTAAACTTTGAGTTTTGGTTTAATCATCGATGATTGAACTAGTCTGAATTTTTTATTAAATACTCTTTAATTAGTAATGATTAATCTTTGACATTTTCTTTTAATCATCGATGATTAAACAGTTTAATCATCGATGATTAACCTTGTCTCCGATTTTTAGTTTCTCAATTCTCTATAAGAGGCTGTTTAATCATCGACGATTATTCTTTGACTATATGTTTAATCATCGATGATTAAACTTTGAGTTTTGGTTTAATCATCGATGATTGAACTAGCCTGAATTTTTTATTAAATGCTCTCTAATTACTAATGATTAATCTTTGACATTTTCTTTTAATCATCGATGATTAAACAGTTTAATCATCGATGATTAACCTTGTCTCCAGTTTTTAGTTTCTCAATTCTCTATAAGATGCTGTTTAATCATCGATGATTATTCTTTGACTATATGTTTAATCATCGATGATTAAACTTTGAGTTTTGGTTTAATCATCGATGATTGAACTAGTCTGAATTTTTTATTAAATGCTCTTAATTACTAATGATTAATCTTGTGACATTTTCTTTTAATCATCGATGATTAAACTGTTTAATCATCAATGATAAACCATGTCTCCGTTTTTTAGATTCTCAATTCTTTATAAGATGTTGTTTAATCATTGATGATTATTCTTTGACTATATGTTTAATCATCGATGATTAAACTTTGAGTTTTGGTTTAATCATCGATGATTGAACTAGTCTGAACTTTTTATTAAATGCTCTTTAATTACTAATGATTAATCTTTTGACATTTTTTTAATCATCGAGGATTAAACAGTTTAATCATCGATGATTAACCTTGTCTCCGTTTTTTGGATTTTCAATTCTCTATAAGATGCAGTTTAATCATCGTTGATTAAACTTTGAGGTTTGGTTTAATCATCGATGATTGAATTAGTCTGAATTTTTTATTAAATGCTCTTTAATTAGTAACGATAAATCTTTCACATTTTTTTTAATCATCGATGATTAAACAGTTTAGTTTCTCAATTCTCTATAAGATGCGGTTTAATCATCGATGATTATTCTTTGACTATATGTTTAATCATCGATGATTAAACTTTGAGTTTTGGTTTAATCATCGATGATTGAACTAGTCTGAATTTTTTATTAAATGCTCTTAATTACTAATGATTAATCTTTTGACATTTTCTTTTAATCATCGATGATTAAACTGTTTAATCATCGATGATAAACCTTGTCTCCGTTTTTTAGATTCTCAATTCTTTATAAGATGCTGTTTAATCATCGATGATTATTCTTTGACTATATGTTTAATCATCGATGATTAAACTTTGAGTTTTGGTTTAATCATCGATGATTGAACTAGTCTGAATTTTTAATTAAATGCTCTTTAATTACTAATGATTAATCTTTTGACATTTTTTTTAATCATCTATGATTAAACAGTTTAATCATCGATGATTAACCTTGTCTCCGTTTTTTAGATTTTCAATTCTCTATAAGATGCAGTTTAATCATCGATGATTAAACTTTGAGTTTTGGTTTAATCATCGATGATTGAACTAGTCTGAATTTTTTATTAAATGCTCTTTAATTAGTAACGATTAATCTTTCACATTTTTTTTAATCATCGATGATTAAACAGTTTAGTTTCTCAATTCTCTATAAGATGCGGTTTAATCATCAATGATTATTCTTTGACTATATGTTTAATCATCGCTGATTAAACTTTGATTTTTGGTTTAATCATCGATGATTGAACTAGTCTGAATTTTTTATTAAATGCTCTTTAATTACTAATGATTAATCTTTTGACATTTTCTTTTAATCATCGATGATTAAACTATTTAATCATCGATGATAAACCTTGTCTCCGTTTTTTAGATTCTCAATTCTTTATAAGATGCTGTTTAATCATCGATGATTATTCTTTGACTATATGTTTAATCATCGAAGATTAAACTTTGAGTTTTGGTTTAATCATCGATGATTGAACTAGTCTGAATTTTTTATTAAATGCTCTTAATTACTAATGATTAATCTTTTGACATTTTCTTTTAATCATCGATGATTAAACTGTTTAATCATCGATGATAAACCTTGTCTCCGTTTTTTAGATTCTCAATTCTTTATAAGATGCTGTTTAATCATCGATGATTATTCTTTGACTATATGTTTAATCATCGATGATTAAACTTTGAGTTTTGGTTTAATCATCGATGATTGAACTAGTCTGAATTTTTAATTAAATGCTCTTTAATTACTAATGATTAATCTTTTGACATTTTTTTTAATCATCGATGATTAAACAGTTTAATCATCGATGATTAACCTTGTCTCCGTTTTTTAGATTTTCAATTCTCTATAAGATGCAGTTTAATCATCGATGATTAAACTTTGAGTTTTGGTTTAATCATCGATGATTGAACTAGTCTGAATTTTTTATTAAATGCTCTTTAATTAGTAACGATTAATCTTTCACATTTTTTTTAATCATCGATGATTAAACAGTTTAGTTTCTCAATTCTCTATAAGATGCGGTTTAATCATCGATGATTATTCTTTGACTATATGTTTAATCATCGATGATTAAACTTTGAGTTTTGGTTTAATCATCGATGATTGAACTAGTCTGAATTTTTTATTAAATGCTCTTAATTACTAATGATTAATCTTTTGATATTTTCTTTTAATCATCGATGATTAAACTGTTTAATCATCGATGATAAACCTTGTCTCCGTTTTTTAGATTCTCAATTCTTTATAAGATGCTGTTTAATCATCGATGATTATTCTTTGACTATATGTTTAATCATCGATGATTAAACTTTGAGTTTTGGTTTAATCATCGATGATTGAACTAGTCTGAATTTTTAATTAAATGCTCTCTAATTACTAATGATTAATCTTTGACATTTTCTTTTAATCATCGATGATTAAACTGTTTAATCATCAATGATAAACCATGTCTCCGTTTTTTAGATTCTCAATTCTTTATATGATGTTGTTTAATCATCGATGATTATTCTTTGACTATATGTTTAATCATCGATGATTAAACTTTGAGTTTTGGTTTAATCATCGATGATTGAACTAGTCTGAATTTTTTATTAAATGCTCTTTAATTACTAATGATTAATCTTTTGACATTTTTTTAATCATCGAGGATTAAACAGTTTAATCATCGATGATTAACCTTGTCTCCGTTTTTTGGATTTTCAATTCTCTATAAGATGCAGTTTAATCATCGATGATTAAACTTTGAGGTTTGGTTTAATCATCGATGATTGAACTAGTCTGAATTTTTTATTAAATGCTCTTTAATTAGTAACGATAAATCTTTCACATTTTTTTTTAATCATCGATGATTAAACAGTTTAGTTTCTCAATTCTCTATAAGAGGCTGTTTAATCATCGACGATTATTCTTTGACTATATGTTTAATCATCGATGATTAAACTTTGAGTTTTGGTTTAATCATCGATGATTGAACTAGCCTAAATTTTTTATTAAATGCTCTCTAATTACTAATGATTAATCTTTGACATTTTCTTTTAATCATCGATGATTAAACAGTTTAATCATCGATGATTAACCTTGTCTCCAGTTTTTAGTTTCTCAATTCTCTATAAGATGCTGTTTAATCATCGATGATTATTCTTTGACTATATGTTTAATCATCGATGATTAAACTTTGAGTTTTGGTTTAATCATCGATGATTGAACTAGTCTGAATTTTTTATTAAATGCTCTTAATTACTAATGATTAATCTTGTGACATTTTCTTTTAATCATCGATGATTAAACTGTTTAATCATCAATGATAAACCATGTCTCCGTTTTTTAGATTCTCAATTCTTTATAAGATGTTGTTTAATCATTGATGATTATTCTTTGACTATATGTTTAATCATCGATGATTAAACTTTGAGTTTTGGTTTAATCATCGATGATTGAACTAGTCTGAACTTTTTATTAAATGCTCTTTAATTACTAATGATTAATCTTTTGACATTTTTTTAATCATCGAGGATTAAACAGTTTAATCATCGATGATTAACCTTGTCTCCGTTTTTTGGATTTTCAATTCTCTATAAGATGCAGTTTAATCATCGTTGATTAAACTTTGAGGTTTGGTTTAATCATCGATGATTGAACTAGTCTGAATTTTTTATTAAATGCTCTTTAATTAGTAACGATAAATCTTTCACATTTTTTTTTAATCATCGATGATTAAACAGTTTAGTTTCTCAATTCTCTATAAGATGCGGTTTAATCATCGATGATTATTCTTTGACTATATGTTTAATCATCGATGATTAAACTTTGAGTTTTGGTTTAATCATCGATGATTGAACTAGTCTGAATTTTTTATTAAATGCTCTTAATTACTAATGATTAATCTTTTGACATTTTCTTTTAATCATCGATGATTAAACTGTTTAATCATCGATGATAAACCTTGTCTCCGTTTTTTAGATTCTCAATTCTTTATAAGATGCTGTTTAATCATCGATGATTATTCTTTGACTATATGTTTAATCATCGATGATTAAACTTTGAGTTTTGGTTTAATCATCGATGATTGAACTAGTCTGAATTTTTAATTAAATGCTCTTTAATTACTAATGATTAATCTTTTGACATTTTTTTTAATCATCGATGATTAAACAGTTTAATCATCGATGATTAACCTTGTCTCCGTTTTTTAGATTTTCAATTCTCTATAAGATGCAGTTTAATCATCGATGATTAAACTTTGAGTTTTGGTTTAATCATCGATGATTGAACTAGTCTGAATTTTTTATTAAATGCTCTTTAATTAGTAACGATTAATCTTTCACATTTTTTTTAATCATCGATGATTAAACAGTTTAGTTTCTCAATTCTCTATAAGATGCGGTTTAATCATCAATGATTATTCTTTGACTATATGTTTAATCATCGCTGATTAAACTTTGATTTTTGGTTTAATCATCGATGATTGAACTAGTCTGAATTTTTTATTAAATGCTCTTTAATTACTAATGATTAATCTTTTGACATTTTCTTTTAATCATCGATGATTAAACTATTTAATCATCGATGATAAACCTTGTCTCCGTTTTTTAGATTCTCAATTCTTTATAAGATGCTGTTTAATCATCGATGATTATTCTTTGACTATATGTTTAATCATCGAAGATTAAACTTTGAGTTTTGGTTTAATCATCGATGATTGAACTAGTCTGAATTTTTTATTAAATGCTCTTAATTACTAATGATTAATCTTTTGACATTTTCTTTTAATCATCGATGATTAAACTGTTTAATCATCGATGATAAACCTTGTCTCCGTTTTTTAGATTCTCAATTCTTTATAAGATGTTGTTTAATCATCGATGATTATTCTTTGACTATATGTTTAATCATCGATGATTAAACATTGAGTTTTTGTTTAATCATCGATGATTGAACTAGTCTGAATTTTTTATTAAATACTCTTTAATTAGTAATGATTAATCTTTGACATTTTCTTTTAATCATCGATGATTAAACAGTTCAATCATAAATGATTAACCTTGTCTCCGGTATTTAGTTTCTCAATTCTCTATAAGAGGTTGTTTAATCATCGACGATTATTCTTTGACTATATGTTTAATCATCGATGATTAAACTTTGAGTTTTGGTTTAATCATCGATGATTGAACTAGTCTGAATTTTTTATTAAATGCTCTTTAATTACTAATGATTAATCTTTTGACATTTTTTTTAATCTTCGATGGTTAAACAGTTTAATCATCGATGATTAACCTTGTCTCCGTTTTTTAGATTTTCAAATCTCTATAAGATGTAGTTTAATCATCGATGATTAAACTTTGAGGTTTGGTTTAATCATCGATGATTGAACTAGTCTGAATTTTTTATTAAATGCTCTTTAATTAGTAACGATTAATCTTTCACATTTTTTTTAATCATCGATGATTAAACTGTTTAGTTTCTCAATTCTCTATAAGATGCGGTTTAATCATCAATGATTATTCTTTGACTATATGTTTAATCATCGCTGATTAAACTTTGATTTTTGGTTTAATCATCGATGATTGAACTAGTCTGAATTTTTTATTAAATGCTCTTTAATTACTAATGATTAATCTTTTGACATTTTCTTTTAATCATCGATGATTAAAATGCTTAATCATCGATGATAAACCTTGTCTCCGTTTTTTGATTCTCAATTCTTTATAAGATGCTGTTTAATCATCGATGATTATTTCTTTGACTATATGTTTAATCATCGATGATTAAACTTTGAGTTTTGGTTTAATCATCGATGATTGAACTAGTCTGAATTTTTTATAAAATACTCTTTAATTAGTAATGATTAATCTTTGACATTTTCTTTTAATCATCGATGATTAAACAGTTCAATCATCGATGATTAACCTTGTCTCCGGTTTTTAGTTTCTCAATTCTCTATAAGATGCTGTTTAATCATCGATGATTATTCTTTGACTATTTGTTTAATCATCGATGATTAAACTTTGAGTTTTGGTTTAATCATCGATGATTGAACTAGTCTGATTTTTTTATTAAATGCTCTCTAATTACTAATGATTAATCTTTGACATTTTCTTTTAATCATCGATGATTAAACTGTTTAATCATCGATGATTAACCTTGTCTCCGGTTTTTAGTTTCTCAATTCTCTATAAGATGCTGTTTAATCATCGATGATTATTCTTTGACTATATGTTTAATCATCGATTATTAAACTTTGAGTTTTGGTTTAATCATCGATGATTGAACTAGTCTGAATTTTTTATTAAATGCTCTTCTTTACTATATTATAAAGCATTTACCCCTTCCCTAATTAGCAAGCTGAAAATTCAGCCAACACACTTGCTAATTATGGAAAGGAGTTTTTATAGCTAAAAAATAAGAAGGAAGAAGCATGTTTCGAACCTGCGACCTTCGGGTATCAGGTCTACGTCCAAACCAGCTGAACTGGGCTTCGATTAGGTAAACATCTTAAACATATCTTTAATAAAGCTAAAACAGGTCACCGATGTGGGCTTCAACCCAACATAACTCTAAATTAGTGGGCATCAACCACGCCTATCTGACCCAACACACCTTTTCAGCTCCGTCAAGTCACAAACAATCATCACAACTGAACGAATCGGCCGACCTATCAATTGCCGACCTTTCAATTCCTTCATCATTCTCCCACGATTCTGCAAAGCTCCTCGGTTGCTTCAACCTTGAGTATCATTGTGCAAAACGCCTCCTCGATTCCCTTAAAGCTTACACAGATCTTCACCCTATAAATACACAAAATATCGACGGAGAAGATCTACAGTTCCATACGAAACTAATTCAAAACACAGACCCCTGATTCGAAATTACCAGCAACAAATTTGAGGTTGGTTTCATATTCATTCATATATGATATATGGTTACTGTTTCAAACACAGACTCGGCGATTTATATCAGTATAAATTCAAGTAACAGGTTGGTTGATGACTGTTCAATTGTTTAATGTATACTTGATTCGATTTGATGTGTTGCTTGTTTATTGTTTCTAATCGTTTCCAATTCAGCTCTGTTTTAATTGATTTCGATTGATGTTTTTGTTTAGTAATCATGCCTACTGCTATTATCACTTGGAGCTCAACAAACATGTTGTTAAGGATTGTGAAAAGACTTATCTACGCCAACAGTGTTGTAGTTAAAGGAATTTGCTCAGACTTCTTGTGTAAGAACGTATCTCCCAACTTGTTGGTCACTCATATGATTATGGTTGCTGTTTTCATTCTTTTATATATTTTTTTTCACGAATCATGATCCTAACACGTGATTTGATTAATAATAAACATCTACAATTGCAGCTTGCAACACAACCTGAATTGCTCCCTTCCCTTCGTTTATGACAAAAATGTTCTTTGAGAAGCACAAAGACTATCAGGTACCATTGACTGGGATAAATCTTGTTGATTTTTTTTTTTTTTTTATTTACTTGGTTTTTGATTTGATAATGTACAACCTATTTCACTTCATTTATGAAATTGTGCAGCTGAAATTTTAATTTTATTCAATTAAATGTAAATCCATAATATCTTTTGTCCTGTTTTTTATTTTGAGCAATTGTGTATCAATTAACTAATGTCTTCGTTTTAGCATTAAAGCTAGAACTCCAATAACACCATCATTGAAACGGATCCTCCAACAGGAGTTCATCGACGCAATCGAGGGAGGTATAAAAGTTTTCTAACAAATACACCTTAATGAAGTCGACCCTTTTGAAAGTAAGTAGAAGGAAATCGCTGCTTGTAAATCTCACCATCACACCACTTCAACTTTTATCTAATAATTTGTTGACAACTAACCATTGGTCAAACATTCTTTTCAAAATGGTCATTAGTTTCGATGACTTTTTTACAATGATGAAAGCGGAAACTGGTTGGGGTAAAGCATCATGACAATACTCAAGAGAGATATTCCAAAACTTGGGTGTTAAATTAATTAAGGATGGATCATTGCGGCTTCATGATTGTTTGACTGGTCAATCTGTTATAGTTTGTTTTTATGAAGTCCACAAAATTCTTACATGTTGCTCGGTGTTTGGCTCTAAAGGGATTGTGGACTTGTCACTATGTTGTTAAGTTGTATATATATTGATATAACTATGGTATACATCTGTAATTGGTTTATTTTATTGGGTTTCATGGTTAATAGCTTGTATTTTCTAGAATTCTAATTGTTGTATTCATTTTTTGGGCTTTTTTTATTCTTGTTTTGATAAAACAGATAAAAAGAAAATTGTTTGTTTGCGTTCTTTACTTTTGAACCTTCTTGTTATGTCAATTTATGGCATTCTTCTAATCTTAATTTCAAATTTAAGTTGCATATTTCACTATTTCTATTTTTAGGTTACATAAACACTAAGGCTATTTCTGATGGACACACCACGTGGTGGTGATCCATCTGGCAACCTTCCACGCTGTGTAAGAAGTGAAAATGCCCACTCTGCCTCTCACATTGAGGGGTACATGCTCTGTGGTGGCCACGACAACAAGTCTTCACGTCAAAGAATAGAATATATACCCGTGTGGCGCTATGAACCCGAACATAATAGCCTAAATCTTTTTTAAAGTGATATGCATCATTTAGAGATAAGTAACCATATCTTAAAACATATTATCGGTAAAAAGAGGTTGAAAGATAATCTATTTGTGTTTTAGTTTATTAAAAGAGCTTATTAGCTCATTTATCTTTATTTTTATACGAGGTCTTCTCAAATTAGCAAAATTTAATTTTGGGATAATTTCATCTACGTCCTTGCAAACTTTTAACATTACGTATATATCCTTGCAAACTTCATTATTATGTATATATCCTTCAAAAGCTTTAAAATTCTCACATATATCCTTTTACCTAATTTAATAATATTTAAATCATTTAAAATTTATAAAACACAAAACTTAATCTAAATTAATGGTAAAATGTTCTAAATATCATTAAAGATCAAGGGTTTTTTCTTTAATCAATAGTACTTTTTCACCAAACTCGACACTTACTTTTCTTCCGTCAAGGTTATTTAAGCTAATTTACCATTAACTCAGATTAGGATTTATGTACATTTTAATTTTTAAAAGATTTAAATATTATTAAATTAGGTCAAAGGATATATATGAGAATTTTGAGATTTTGGAAGGATATATACGTAATAATGAAGTTTGCAAGGATATATACGTAATATTGGAAGTTTGCAAGGACGTGTATGAAATTATCCCTTTAGCGAATATTTATTATTTTAGGTTAGTTTTATGTTTATCATAAATATGTACCATGTAGGACAGTTTTGTGCTTATTAATCATTTAAACTTTAAAAAGTTGAACATACAACAACCACCACCGCCCACTATCCACCGCCACTTCCACCAGCCAGCTACTGTCACTACTACCACCACCACCAGCTGTCACTACTACCACCACGAGCATCCAGTTACTGTCACCACTACCACCACCATCTACCAATTGGTTACCACCTAATACAGTCACCAGGTCCCCGCCGCCGCATTGCGCGGGTACCTGCTAGTAATTACTAATGATTAATCTTGTGACATTTTCTTTTAATCATCGATGATTAAACTGTTTAATCATCAATGATAAATCTTGTCTCCGTTTTTTAGATTCTCAATTCTTTATAAGATGTCGTTTAATCATCGATGATTATTCTTTGACTATATGTTTAATCATCGATGATTAAACATTGAGTTTTGGTTTAATCATCGATGATTGAACTAGTCTGAATTTTTTATTAAATGCTCTTTAATTAGTAACGATTAATCTTTCACATTTTTTTTAATCATCGATGATTAAACATTTTAGTTTCTCAATTCTCTATAAGATGCGGTTTAATCATCAATGATTATTCTTTGACTATATGTTTAATCATCGCTGATTAAACTTTGATTTTTGGTTTAATCATCGATGATTGAACTAGTCTGAATTTTTTATTAAATGCTCTTTAATTAGTAATGATTAATCTTTCACATTTTTTTTAATCATCGATGATTAAACAGTTTAGTTTCTCAATTCTCTATAAGATGCGGTTTAATCATCAATGATTATTCTTTGACTATATGTTTAATCATCGCTGATTAAACTTTGATTTTTGGTTTAATCATCGATGATTGAACTAGTCTGAATTTTTTATTAAATGCTCTTTAATTACTAATGATTAATCTTTTGACATTTTCTTTTAATCATCGATGATTAAACTGCTTAATCATCGACGATAAACCTTGTCTCCGTTTTTTAGATTCTCAATTCTTTATAAGATGTTGTTTAATCATCGATGATTATTTCTTTGACTATATGTTTAATCATCGATGATTAAACTTTGAGTTTTGGTTTAATCATCGATGATTGAACTAGTCTGAATTTTTTATAAAATACTCTTTAATTAGTAATGATTAATCTTTGACATTTTCTTTTAATCATCGATGATTAAACAGTTCAATCATCGATGGTTAACCTTGTCTCCGGTTTTTAGTTTCTCAATTCTCTATAAGATGCTGTTTAATCATCGATGATTATTCTTTGACTATATGTTTAATCATCGATGATTAAACTTTGAGTTTTGGTTTAATCATCGATGATTGAACTAGACTGATTTTTTTATTAAATGCTCTCTAATTACTAGTGATTAATCTTTGACATTTTCTTTTAATCATCGATGATTAAACTGTTTAATCATCGATGATTAACCTTGTCTCCGGTTTTTAGTTTCTCAATTCTCTATAAGATGTTGTTTAATCATCGATGATTATTCTTTGACTATATGTTTAATCAATCGATGATTAAACTTTGAGTTTTGGTTTAATCATCGATGATTGAACTAGTCTGAATTTTTTATTAAATGCTCTTAATTACTAATGATTAATCTTGTGACATTTTCTTTTAATCATCGATGATTAAACTGTTTAATCATCAATGATAAATCTTGTCTCCGTTTTTTAGATTCTCAATTCTTTATAAGATGTTGTTTAATCATCGATGATTATTCTTTGACTATATGTTTAATCATCGATGATTAAACATTGAGTTTTGGTTTAATCATCGATGATTGAACTAGTCTGAATTTTTTATTAAATGCTCTTTAATTAGAAACGATTAATCTTTCACATTTTTTTTAATCATCGATGATTAAACATTTTAGTTTCTCAATTCTCTATAAGATGCGGTTTAATCATCAATGATTATTCTTTGACTATATGTTTAATCATCGCTGATTAAACTTTGATTTTTGGTTTAATCATCGATGATTGAACTAGTCTGAATTTTTTATTAAATGCTCTTTAATTACTAATGATTAATCTTTTGACATTTTCTTTTAATCATCGATGATTAAACTGCTTAATCATCGATGATAAACCTTGTCTCCATTTTTTAGATTCTCAATTCTTTATAAGATGCTGTTTAATCATCGATGATTATTTCTTTGACTATATGTTTAATCATCGATGATTAAACTTTGAGTTTTGGTTTAATCATCGATGATTGAACTAGTCTGAATTTTTTATAAAATACTCTTTAATTAGTTATGATTAATCTTTGACATTTTCTTTTAATCATCGATGATTAAACAGTTCAATCATCGATGATTAACCTTGTCTCCGGTTTTTAGTTTCTCAATTCTCTAGAAGATGCTGTTTAATCATCGATGATTATTCTTTGACTATATGTTTAATCATCGATGATTAAACTTTGAGTTTTGGTTTAATCATCGATGATTGAACTAGTCTGATTTTTTTATTAAATGCTCTCTAATTACTAATGATTAATCTTTGACATTTTCTTTTAATCATCGATGATTAAACTGTTTACTCATCGATGATTAACCTTGTCTCCGGTTTTTAGTTTCTCAATTCTCTATAAGATGCTGTTTAATCATCGATGATTATTCTTTGACTATATGTTTAATCATCGATGATTAAACTTTGAGTTTTGGTTTAATCATCGATGATTGAACTAGTCTGAATTTTTTATTAAATGCTCTTAATTACTAATGATTAATCTTGTGACATTTTCTTTTAATCATCGATGATTAAACTGTTTAATCATCAATGATAAATCTTGTCTCCGTTTTTTAGATTCTCAATTCTTTATAAGATGTTGTTTAATCATTGATGATTATTCTTTGACTATATGTTTAATCATCGATGATTAAACTTTGAGTTTTGGTTTAATCATCGATGATTGAACTAGTCTGAATTTTTTATTAAATGCTCTTTAATTACTAATGATTTATCTTTTGACATTTTTTTTAATCATCGATGATTAAACAGTTTAATCATCGATGATTAACCTTGTCTCCGTTTTTTAGATTTTCTATTCTCTATAAGACGCAGTTTAATCATCGATGATTAAACTTTGAGGTTTGGTTTAATCATCGATGATTGAACTAGTCTGAATTTTTTATTAAATGCTCTTAATTAGTAACGATTAATCTTTCACATTTTTTTTAATCATCGATGATTAAACAGTTTAGTTTCTCAATTCTCTATCAGATGCGGTTTAATCATCGATGATTATTCTTTGACTATATGTTTAATCATCGATGATTAAACTTTGAGTTTTGGTTTAATCATCGATGATTGAACTAGTCTGATTTTTTTATTAAATGCTCTTAATTACTAATGATTAATCTTTTGACATTTTCTTTTAATCATCGATGATTAAACTGGTTAATCATCGATGATAAACCTTGTCTCCGTTTTTTAGATTCTCAATTCTTTATAAGATGTTGTTTAATCATCGATGATTATTCTTTGACTATATGTTTAATCATCGATGATTAAACATTGAGTTTTGGTTTAATCATCGATGATTGAACTAGTCTGAATTTTTTTATTAAATGCTCTTTAATTACTAATGATTAATCTTTTGACATTTTTTTTTAATCATCGATGATTAAACAGTTTAATCATCGATGATTAACCTTGTCTCCGTTTTTTAGATTTTCAATTCTCTATAAGACGCAGTTTAATCATCGATGATTAAACTTTGAGTTTTGGTTTAATCATCGATGATTAAACTTTGAGTTTTGGTTTAATCATCGATGATTGAACTAGTCTGAATTTTTTATTAAATGCTCTTTAATTAGTAACGATTAATCTTTCACATTTTTTTAATCATCGATGATTAAACATTTTAGTTTCTCAATTCTCTATAAGATGCGGTTTAATCATCGATGATTATTCTTTGACTATGTGTTTAATCATCGCTGATTAAACTTTGATTTTTGGTTTAATCATCGATGATTGAACTAGTCTGAATTTTTTATTAAATGCTCTTTAATTACTAATGATTAATCTTTTGACATTTTCTTTTAATCATCGATGATTAAACTGCTTAATCATTGATGATAAACGTTGTCTCCATTTTTTAGATTCTCAATTCTTTATAAGATGCTGTTTAATCATCGATGATTATTTCTTTGACTATATGTTTAATCATCGATGATTAAACTTTGAGTTTTGGTTTAATCATCGATGATTGAACTAGTCTGAATTTTTTATAAAATACTCTTTAATTAGTAATGATTAATCTTTGACATTTTTTTTAATCATCGATGATTAAACAGTTCAATCATCGATGATTAACCTTGTCTCCGGTTTTAGTTTCTCAATTCTCTATAAGATGCTGTTTAATCATCGATGATTATTCTTTGACTATATGTTTAATCATCGATGATTAAACTTTGAGTTTTGGTTTAATCATCGATGATTGAACTAGTCTGAATTTTTTATTAAATGCTCTTAATTACTAATGATTAATCTTGTGACATTTTCTTTTAATCATCGATGATTAAACTGTTTAATCATCAATGATAAATCTTGTCTCCGTTTTTTAGATTCTCAATTCTTTATAAGATGTTGTTTAATCATCGATGATTATTCTTTGACTATATGTTTAATCATCGATGATTAAACATTGAGTTTTGGTTTAATCATCGATGATTGAACTAGTCTGAATTTTTTATTAAATGCTCTTTAATTAGAAACGATTAATCTTTCACATTTTTTTTAATCATCGATGATTAAACATTTTAGTTTCTCAATTCTCTATAAGATGCGGTTTAATCATCAATGATTATTCTTTGACTATATGTTTAATCATCGCTGATTAAACTTTGATTTTTGGTTTAATCATCGATGATTGAACTAGTCTGAATTTTTTATTAAATGCTCTTTAATTACTAATGATTAATCTTTTGACATTTTCTTTTAATCATCGATGATTAAACTGCTTAATCATCGATGATAAACCTTGTCTCCATTTTTTAGATTCTCAATTCTTTATAAGATGCTGTTTAATCATCGATGATTATTTCTTTGACTATATGTTTAATCATCGATGATTAAACTTTGAGTTTTGGTTTAATCATCGATGATTGAACTAGTCTGAATTTTTTATAAAATACTCTTTAATTAGTTATGATTAATCTTTGACATTTTCTTTTAATCATCGATGATTAAACAGTTCAATCATCGATGATTAACCTTGTCTCCGGTTTTTAGTTTCTCAATTCTCTAGAAGATGCTGTTTAATCATCGATGATTATTCTTTGACTATATGTTTAATCATCGATGATTAAACTTTGAGTTTTGGTTTAATCATCGATGATTGAACTAGTCTGATTTTTTTATTAAATGCTCTCTAATTACTAATGATTAATCTTTGACATTTTCTTTTAATCATCGATGATTAAACTGTTTACTCATCGATGATTAACCTTGTCTCCGGTTTTTAGTTTCTCAATTCTCTATAAGATGCTGTTTAATCATCGATGATTATTCTTTGACTATATGTTTAATCATCGATGATTAAACTTTGAGTTTTGGTTTAATCATCGATGATTGAACTAGTCTGAATTTTTTATTAAATGCTCTTAATTACTAATGATTAATCTTGTGACATTTTCTTTTAATCATCGATGATTAAACTGTTTAATCATCAATGATAAATCTTGTCTCCGTTTTTTAGATTCTCAATTCTTTATAAGATGTTGTTTAATCATTGATGATTATTCTTTGACTATATGTTTAATCATCGATGATTAAACTTTGAGTTTTGGTTTAATCATCGATGATTGAACTAGTCTGAATTTTTTATTAAATGCTCTTTAATTACTAATGATTTATCTTTTGACATTTTTTTTAATCATCGATGATTAAACAGTTTAATCATCGATGATTAACCTTGTCTCCGTTTTTTAGATTTTCTATTCTCTATAAGACGCAGTTTAATCATCGATGATTAAACTTTGAGGTTTGGTTTAATCATCGATGATTGAACTAGTCTGAATTTTTTATTAAATGCTCTTAATTAGTAACGATTAATCTTTCACATTTTTTTTAATCATCGATGATTAAACAGTTTAGTTTCTCAATTCTCTATCAGATGCGGTTTAATCATCGATGATTATTCTTTGACTATATGTTTAATCATCGATGATTAAACTTTGAGTTTTGGTTTAATCATCGATGATTGAACTAGTCTGATTTTTTTATTAAATGCTCTTAATTACTAATGATTAATCTTTTGACATTTTCTTTTAATCATCGATGATTAAACTGGTTAATCATCGATGATAAACCTTGTCTCCGTTTTTTAGATTCTCAATTCTTTATAAGATGTTGTTTAATCATCGATGATTATTCTTTGACTATATGTTTAATCATCGATGATTAAACATTGAGTTTTGGTTTAATCATCGATGATTGAACTAGTCTGAATTTTTTTATTAAATGCTCTTTAATTACTAATGATTAATCTTTTGACATTTTTTTTTAATCATCGATGATTAAACAGTTTAATCATCGATGATTAACCTTGTCTCCGTTTTTTAGATTTTCAATTCTCTATAAGACGCAGTTTAATCATCGATGATTAAACTTTGAGTTTTGGTTTAATCATCGATGATTAAACTTTGAGTTTTGGTTTAATCATCGATGATTGAACTAGTCTGAATTTTTTATTAAATGCTCTTTAATTAGTAACGATTAATCTTTCACATTTTTTTAATCATCGATGATTAAACATTTTAGTTTCTCAATTCTCTATAAGATGCGGTTTAATCATCGATGATTATTCTTTGACTATGTGTTTAATCATCGCTGATTAAACTTTGATTTTTGGTTTAATCATCGATGATTGAACTAGTCTGAATTTTTTATTAAATGCTCTTTAATTACTAATGATTAATCTTTTGACATTTTCTTTTAATCATCGATGATTAAACTGCTTAATCATTGATGATAAACGTTGTCTCCATTTTTTAGATTCTCAATTCTTTATAAGATGCTGTTTAATCATCGATGATTATTTCTTTGACTATATGTTTAATCATCGATGATTAAACTTTGAGTTTTGGTTTAATCATCGATGATTGAACTAGTCTGAATTTTTTATAAAATACTCTTTAATTAGTAATGATTAATCTTTGACATTTTTTTTAATCATCGATGATTAAACAGTTCAATCATCGATGATTAACCTTGTCTCCGGTTTTAGTTTCTCAATTCTCTATAAGATGCTGTTTAATCATCGATGATTATTCTTTGACTATATGTTTAATCATCGATGATTAAACTTTGAGTTTTGGTTTAATCATCGATGATTGAACTAGTCTGAATTTTTTATTAAATGCTCTTTAATTACTAATGATTAATCTTTTGACATTTTTTTTTAATCATCGATGATTAAACAGTTTAGTTTCTCAATTCTCTATCAGATGCGGTTTAATCATCGATGATTATTCTTTGACTATATGTTTAATCATCGATGATTAGACTTTGAGTTTTGGTTTAATCATCGATGATTGAACTAGTCTGAATTTTTTATTAAATGCTCTTTAATTACTAATGATTAATCTTTTGACATTTTCTTTTAATCATCGATGATTAAACTGCTTAATCATTGATGATAAACCTTGTCTCCATTTTTTAGATTCTCAATTCTTTATAAGATGCTGTTTAATCATCGATGATTATTTCTTTGACTATATGTTTAATCATCGATGATTAAACTTTGAGTTTTGGTTTAATCATCGATGATTGAACTAGTCTGAATTTTTTATAAAATACTCTTTAATTAGTAATGATTAATCTTTGACATTTTCTTTTAATCATCGATGATTAAACAGTTCAATCATCGATGATTAACCTTGTCTCCGGTTTTTAGTTTCTCAATTCTCTAGAAGATGCTGTTTAATCATCGATGATTATTCTTTGACTATATGTTTAATCATCGATGATTAAACTTTGAGTTTTGGTTTAATCATCGATGATTGAACTAGTCTGATTTTTTTATTAAATGCTCTCTAATTACTAATGATTAATCTTTGACATTTTCTTTTAATCATCGATGATTAAACTGTTTAATCATCGATGATTAACCTTGTCTCCGGTTTTTAGTTTCTCAATTCTCTATAAGATGCTGTTTAATCATCGATGATTATTCTTTGACTATATGTTTAATCATCGATGATTAAACTTTGAGTTTTGGTTTAATCATCGATGATTGAACTAGTCTGAATTTTTTATTAAATGCTCTTAATTACTAATGATTAATCTTGTGACATTTTCTTTTAATCATCGATGATTAAACTGTTTAATCATCAATGATAAATCTTGTCTCCGTTTTTTAGATTCTCAATTCTTTATAAGATGTTGTTTAATCATTGATGATTATTCTTTGACTATATGTTTAATCATCGATGATTAAACTTTGAGTTTTGGTTTAATCATCGATGATTGAACTAGTCTGAATTTTTTATTAAATGCTCTTTAATTACTAATGATTTATCTTTTGACATTTTTTTTAATCATCGATGATTAAACAGTTTAATCATCGATGATTAACCTTGTCTCCGTTTTTTAGATTTTCTATTCTCTATAAGACGCAGTTTAATCATCGATGATTAAACTTTGAGGTTTGGTTTAATCATCGATGATTGAACTAGTCTGAATTTTTTATTAAATGCTCTTAATTAGTAACGATTAATCTTTCACATTTTTTTTAATCATCGATGATTAAACAGTTTAGTTTCTCAATTCTCTATCAGATGCGGTTTAATCATCGATGATTATTCTTTGACTATATGTTTAATCATCGATGATTAAACTTTGAGTTTTGGTTTAATCATCGATGATTGAACTAGTCTGATTTTTTTTTATTAAATGCTCTTAATTACTAATGATTAATCTTTTGACATTTTCTTTTAATCATCGATGATTAAACTGGTTAATCATCGATGATAAACCTTGTCTCCGTTTTTTAGATTCTCAATTCTTTATAAGATGTTGTTTAATCATCGATGATTATTCTTTGACTATATGTTTAATCGTCGATGATTAAACATTGAGTTTTGGTTTAATCATCGATGATTGAACTAGTCTGAATTTTTTTATTAAATGCTCTTTAATTACTAATGATTAATCTTTTGACATTTTTTTTTAATCATCGATGATTAAACAGTTTAATCATCGACGATTAACCTTGTCTCCGTTTTTTAGATTTTCAATTCTCTATAAGACGCAGTTTAATCATCGATGATTAAACTTTGAGTTTTGGTTTAATCATCGATGATTAAACTTTGAGTTTTGGTTTAATCATCGATGATTGAACTAGTCTGAATTTTTTATTAAATGCTCTTTAATTAGTAACGATTAATCTTTCACATTTTTTTAATCATCGATGATTAAACATTTTAGTTTCTCAATTCTCTATAAGATGCGGTTTAATCATCGATGATTATTCTTTGACTATATGTTTAATCATCGCTGATTAAACTTTGAGTTTTGGTTTAATCATCGATGATTGAACTAGACTGATTTTTTTATTAAATGCTCTCTAATTACTAGTGATTAATCTTTGACATTTTCTTTTAATCATCGATGATTAAACTGTTTAATCATCGATGATTAACCTTGTCTCCGGTTTTTAGTTTCTCAATTCTCTATAAGATGTTGTTTAATCATCGATGATTATTCTTTGACTATATGTTTAATCAATCGATGATTAAACTTTGAGTTTTTGTTTAATCATCGATGATTGAACTAGTCTGAATTTTTTATTAAATGCTCTTAATTACTAATGATTAATCTTGTGACATTTTCTTTTAATCATCGATGATTAAACTGTTTAATCATCAATGATAAATCTTGTCTCCGTTTTTTAGATTCTCAATTCTTTATAAGATGTTGTTTAATCATCGATGATTATTCTTTGACTATATGTTTAATCATCGATGATTAAACATTGAGTTTTGGTTTAATCATCGATGATTGAACTAGTCTGAATTTTTTATTAAATGCTCTTTAATTAGAAACGATTAATCTTTCACATTTTTTTTAATCATCGATGATTAAACATTTTAGTTTCTCAATTCTCTATAAGATGCGGTTTAATCATCAATGATTATTCTTTGACTATATGTTTAATCATCGCTGATTAAACTTTGATTTTTGGTTTAATCATCGATGATTGAACTAGTCTGAATTTTTTATTAATTGCTCTTTAATTACTAATGATTAATCTTTTGACATTTTCTTTTAATCATCGATGATTAAACTGCTTAATCATTGATGATAAACCTTGTCTCCATTTTTTAGATTCTCAATTCTTTATAAGATGCTGTTTAATCATCGATGATTATTTCTTTGACTATATGTTTAATCATCGATGATTAAACTTTGAGTTTTGGTTTAATCATCGATGATTGAACTAGTCTGAATTTTTTATAAAATACTCTTTAATTAGTAATGATTAATCTTTGACATTTTTTTTAATCATCGATGATTAAACAGTTCAATCATCGATGATTAACCTTGTCTCCGGTTTTTAGTTTCTCAATTCTCTATAAGATGCTGTTTAATCATCGATGATTATTCTTTGACTATATGTTTAATCATCGATGATTAAACTTTGAGTTTTGGTTTAATCATCGATGATTGAACTAGTCTGAATTTTTTATTAAATGCTCTTTAATTACTAATGATTAATCTTTTGACATTTTTTTTTAATCATCGATGATTAAACAGTTTAGTTTCTCAATTCTCTATCAGATGCGGTTTAATCATCGATGATTATTCTTTGACTATATGTTTAATCATCGATGATTAGACTTTGAGTTTTGGTTTAATCATCGATGATTGAACTAGTCTGAATTTTTTATTAAATGCTCTTTAATTACTAATGATTAATCTTTTGACATTTTCTTTTAATCATCGATGATTAAACTGCTTAATCATTGATGATAAACCTTGTCTCCATTTTTTAGATTCTCAATTCTTTATAAGATGCTGTTTAATCATCGATGATTATTTCTTTGACTATATGTTTAATCATCGATGATTAAACTTTGAGTTTTGGTTTAATCATCGATGATTGAACTAGTCTGAATTTTTTATAAAATACTCTTTAATTAGTAATGATAGTTTTGGTTTAATCATCGATGATTGAACTAGTCTGAATTTTTTATTAAAGGCTCTTTAATTACTAATGATTAATCTTTTGACATTTTCTTTTAATCATCGATGATTAAACTGTTTAATCATCGATGATAAACCTTGTCTCCGTTTTTTAGATTCTCAATTCTTTATAAGATGCTGTTTAATCATCGATGATTATTTCTTTGACTATATGTTTAATCATCGATGATTAAACTTTGAGTTTTGGTTTAATCATCGATGATTAAACTAGTCTGAATTTTTTATAAAATACTCTTTAATTAGTAATGATTAATCTTTGACATTTTCTTTTAATCATTGATGATTAAACAGTTCAATCATCGATGATTAACCTTGTCTCCGGTTTTTAGTTTCTCAATTCTCTATAAGATGCTGTTTAATCATCGATGATTATTCTTTGACTATATGTTTAATCATCGATGATTAAACTTTGAGTTTTGGTTTAATCATCGATGATTGAACTAGTCTGATTTTTGTATTAAATGCTCTCTAATTACTAATGATTAATCTTTGACATTTTCTTTTAATCATCGATGATTAAACTGTTTAATCATCGATGATTAACCTTGTCTCCGGTTTTTAGTTTCTCAATTCTCTATAAGATGTTGTTTAATCATCGATGATTATTTCTTTGACTATATGTTTAATCATCGATGATTAAACTTTGAGTTTTGGTTTAATCATCGATGATTGAACTAGTCTGAATTTTTTATAAAATACTCTTTAATTAGTAATGATTAATCTTTGACATTTTCTTTTAATCATCGATGATTAAACAGTTCAATCATCGATGATTAACCTTGTCTCCGGTTTTTACTTTCTCAATTCTCTATAAGATGCTGTTTAATCATCGATGATTATTCTTTGACTATATGTTTAATCATCGATGATTAAACTTTGAGTTTTGGTTTAATCACCGATGATTGAACTAGTCTGATTTTTTTATTAAATGCTCTCTAATTACTAATGATTAATCTTTGACATTTTCTTTTAATCATCGATGATTAAACTGTTTTATCATCGATGATTAACCTTGTCTCCGGTTTTTAGTTTCTCAATTCTCTATAAGATGCTGTTTAATCATCGATGATTATTCTTTGACTATATGTTTAATCATCGATGATTAAACTTTGAGTTTTGGTTTAATCATCGATGATTGAACTAGTCTGAATTTTTTATTAAATGCTCTTAATTACTAATGATTAATCTTGTGACATTTTCTTTTAATCATCGATGATTAAACTGTTTAATCATCAATGATAAACCTTGTCTCCGTTTTTTAGATTTTCAATTCCTTATAAGATGTTGTTTAATCATCGATGATTATTCTTTGACTATATGTTTAATCATCGATGATTAAACTTTGAGTTTTGGTTTAATCATCGATGATTGAACTAGTCTGAATTTTTTATTAAATGCTCTTTAATTACTAATGATTAATCTTTTGACATTTTCTTTTAATCATCGATGATTAAACTGTTTAATCATCGATGATAAACCTTGTCTCCGTTTTTTAGATTCTCAATTCTCTATAAGATGCAGTTTAATCATCGATGATTAAGCTTTGAGGTTTGGTTTAATCATCGGTGATTGAACTAGTCTGAATTTTTTATTAAATGCTCTTTAATTAGTAACGATTAATCTTTCACATTTTTTTTAATCATCGATGATTAAACAGTTTAGTTTCTCAATTCTCTATAAGATGCGGTTTAATCATCATTGATTATTCTTTGACTATATGTTTAATCATCGCTGATTAAACGTTGATTTTTGGTTTAATCATCGATGATTGAACTAGTCTGAATTTTTTATTAAATGCTCTTTAATTACTAATGATTAATCTTTTGGCATTTTCTTTTAATCATCGATGATTAAACTGTTTAATCATCGATGATAAACCTTGTCTCCGTTTTTTAGATTCTCAATTCTTTATAAGATGCTGTTTAATCATCGATGATTATTTCTTTGACTATATGTTTAATCATCGATGATTAAACTTTGAGTTTTGGTTTAATCATCGATGATTGAACTAGTCTGAATTTTTTATAAAATGCTCTTTAATTAGTAATGATTAATCTTTGACATTTTCTTTTAATCATCGATGATTAAACAGTTCAATCATCGATGATTAACCTTGTCTCCGGTTTTTAGTTTCTCAATTCTCTATAAGATGCTGTTTAATCATCGATGATTATTCTTTGACTATATGTTTAATCATCGATGATTAAACTTTGAGTTTTGGTTTAATCATCGATGATTGAACTAGTCTGATTTTTTTATTAAATGCTCTCTAATTACTAATGATTAATCTTTGACATTTTCATTTAATCATCGATGATTAAACAGTTTAATCATCGATGATTAACCTTGTCTCCGTTTTTTAGATTTTCAATTCTCTATAAGACGCAGTTTAATCATCGATGATTAAACTTTGAGGTTTGGTTTAATCATCGATGATTGAACTAGTCTGAATTTTTTATTAAATGCTCTTTAATTACTTATGATTAATCTTTTGACATTTTTTTTAATCATCGATGATTAAACAGTTTAGTTTCTCAATTCTCTATAAGATGCGGTTTAATCATCAATGATTATTCTTTGACTATATGTTTAATCATCGATGATTAAACTTTGAGTTTTGGTTTAATCATCGATGATTGAACTAGTCTGAATTTTTTATTAAATGCTCTTTAATTACTAATGATTAATCTTTTGACATTTTCTTTTAATCATCGATGATTAAACTGTTTAATCATCGATGATAAACCTTGTCTCCGTTTTTTAGATTCTCAATTCTTTATAAGATGCTGTTTAATCATCGATGATTATTTCTTTGACTATATGTTTAATCATCGATGATTAAACTTTGAGTTTTGGTTTAATCATCGATGATTAAACTAGTCTGAATTTTTTATAAAATACTCTTTAATTAGTAATGATTAATCTTTGACATTTTCTTTTAATCATCGATGATTAAACAGTACAATCATCGATGATTAACCTTGTCTCCGGTTTTTAGTTTCTCAATTCTCTATAAGATGCTGTTTAATCATCGATGATTATTCTTTGACTATATGTTTAATCATCGATGATTAAACTTTGAGTTTTGGTTTAATCATCGATGATTGAACTAGTCTGATTTTTGTATTAAATGCTCTCTAATTACTAACGATTAATCTTTGACATTTTCTTTTAATCATCGATGATTAAACTGTTTAATCATCGATGATTAACCTTGTCTCCGGTTTTTAGTTTCTCAATTCTCTATAAGATGTTGTTTAATCATCGATGATTATTTCTTTGACTATATGTTTAATCATCGATGATTAAACTTTGAGTTTTGGTTTAATCATCGATGATTGAACTAGTCTGGATTTTTTATAAAATACTCTTTAATTAGTAATGATTAATCTTTGACATTTTCTTTTAATCATCGATGATTAAACAGTTCAATCATCGATGATTAACCTTGTCTCCGGTTTTTAGTTTCTCAATTCTCTATAAGATGTTGTTTAATCATCGATGATTATTCTTTGACTATATGTTTAATCATCGATGATTAAACTTTGAGTTTTGGTTTAATCACCGATGATTGAACTAGTCTGATTTTTTTATTAAATGCTCTCTAATTACTAATGATTAATCTTTGACATTTTCTTTTAATCATCGATGATTAAACTGTTTAATCATCGATGATTAACCTTGTCTCCGGTTTTTAGTTTCTCAATTCTCTATAAGATGCTGTTTAATCATCGATGATTATTCTTTGACTATATGTTTAATCATCGATGATTAAACTTTGAGTTTTGGTTTAATCATCGATGATTGAACTAGTCTGAATTTTTTATTAAATGCTCTTAATTACTAATGATTAATCTTGTGACATTTTCTTTTAATCATCGATGATTAAACTGTTTAATCATCAATGATAAACCTTGTCTCCGTTTTTTAGATTTTCAATTCCTTATAAGATGTTGTTTAATCATCGATGATTATTCTTTGACTATATGTTTAATCATCGATGATTAAACTTTGAGTTTTGGTTTAATCATCGATGATTGAACTAGTCTGAATTTTTTATTAAATGCTCTTTAATTACTAATGATTAATCTTTTGACATTTTTTTTAATCATCGATGATTAAACAGTTTAATCATCGATGATTAACCTTGTCTCCGTTTTTTAGATTTTCAATTCTCTATAAGACGCAGTTTAATCATCGATGATTAAACTTTGAGGTTTGGTTTAATCATCGATGATTGAACTAGTCTGAATTTTTTATTAAATGCTCTTAATTAGTAACGATTAATCTTTCACATTTTTTTTAATCATCGATGATTAAACAGTTTAGTTTCTCAATTCTCTATCAGATGCGGTTTAATCATCGATGATTATTCTTTGACTATATGTTTAATCATCGATGATTAAACTTTGAGTTTTGGTTTAATCATCGATGATTGAACTAGTCTGATTTTTTTATTAAATGCTCTTAATTACTAATGATTAATCTTTTGACATTTTCTTTTAATCATCGATGATTAAACTGGTTAATCATCGATGATAAACCTTGTCTCCGTTTTTTAGATTCTCAATTCTTTATAAGATGTTGTTTAATCATCGATGATTATTCTTTGACTATATGTTTAATCATCGATGATTAAAAATTGAGTTTTGGTTTAATCATCGATGATTGAACTAGTCTGAATTTTTTATTAAATACTCTTTAATTAGTAATGATTAATCTTTGACATTTTCTTTTAATCATCGATGTTTAAACAGTTTAATCATCGATGATTAACCTTGTCTCCGGTTTTTATTTTCTCAATTCTCTATAAGAGGCTGTTTAATCATCGACGATTATTCTTTGACTATATGTTTAATCATCGATGATTAAACTTTGAGGTTTGGTTTAATCATCGATGATTGAACTAGTCTGAATTTTTTATTAAATGCTCTTAATTAGTAACGATTAATCTTTCACATTTTTTTTAATCATCGATGATTAAACAGTTTAGTTTCTCAATTCTCTATCAGATGCGGTTTAATCATCGATGATTATTCTTTGACTATATGTTTAATCATCGATGATTAAACTTTGAGTTTTGGTTTAATCATCGATGATTGAACTAGTCTAATTTTTTTATTAAATGCTCTTAATTACTAATGATTAATCTTTTGACATTTTCTTTTAATCATCGATGATTAAACTGGTTAATCATCGATGATAAACCTTGTCTCCGTTTTTTAGATTCTCAATTCTTTATAAGATGTTGTTTAATCATCGATGATTATTCTTTGACTATATGTTTAATCATCGATGATTAAAAATTGAGTTTTGGTTTAATCATCGATGATTGAACTAGTCTGAATTTTTTATTAAATACTCTTTAATTAGTAATGATTAATCTTTGATATTTTCTTTTAATCATCGATGTTTAAACAGTTTAATCATCGATGATTAACCTTGTCTCCGGTTTTTAGTTTCTCAATTCTCTATAAGAGGCTGTTTAATCATCGACGATTATTCTTTGACTATATGTTTAATCATCGATGATTAAACTTTGAGGTTTGGTTTAATCATCGATGATTGAACTAGTCTGAATTTTTTATTAAATGCTCTTAATTAGTAACGATTAATCTTTCACATTTTTTTTAATCATCGATGATTAAACAGTTTAGTTTCTCAATTCTCTATCAGATGCGGTTTAATCATCGATGATTATTCTTTGACTATATGTTTAATCATCGATGATTAAACTTTGAGTTTTGGTTTAATCATCGATGATTGAACTAGTCTGATTTTTTTATTAAATGCTCTTAATTACTAATGATTAATCTTTTGACATTTTCTTTTAATCATCGATGATTAAACTGGTTAATCATCGATGATAAACCTTGTCTCCGTTTTTTAGATTCTCAATTCTTTATAAGATGTTGTTTAATCATCGATGATTATTCTTTGACTATATGTTTAATCATCGATGATTAAACATTGAGTTTTGGTTTAATCATCGATGATTGAACTAGTCTGAATTTTTTATTAAATACTCTTTAATTAGTAATGATTAATCTTTGACATTTTCTTTTAATCATCGATGTTTAAACAGTTTAATCATCGATGATTAACCTTGTCTCCGGTTTTTAGTTTCTCAATTCTCTATAAGAGGCTGTTTAATCATCGACGATTATTCTTTGACTATATGTTTAATCATCGATGATTAAACTTCGAGTTTTGGTTTAATCATCGATGATTGAACTAGTCTGAATTTTTTATTAAATGCTCTTTAATTACTAATGATTAATCTTTTGACATTTTTTTTAATCATCGATGATTAAACAGTTTAATCATCGATGATTAAACTTTGAGGTTTGGTTTAATCATCGATGATTGAACTAGTCTGAATTTTTTATTAAATGCTCTTTAATTAGTAACGATTAATCTTTCACATTTTTTTTAATCATCGATTATTAAACAGTTTAGTTTCTCAATTCTCTATAAGATGCGGTTTAATCATCAATGATTATTCTTTGACTATATGTTTAATCATCGCTGATTAAACTTTGAATTTTGGTTTAATCATCGATGATTGAACTAGTCTGAATTTTTTATTAAATGCTCTTTAATTACTAATGATTAATCTTTTGACATTTTCATTTAATCATCGATGATTAAACTGTTTAATCATCGATGATAAACCTTGTCTCCGTTTTTTAGATTCTCAATTCTCTATAAGATGCAGTTTAATCATCGTTGATTAAACTTTGAGGTTTGGTTTAATCATCGATGATTGAACTAGTCTGAATTTTTTATTAAATGCTCTTTAATTAGTAACGATTAATCTTTCACATTTTTTTTAATCATCGATGATTAAACAGTTTAGTTTCTCAATTCTCTATAAGATGCGGTTTAATCATCAATGATTATTCTTTGACTATATGTTTAATCTTCGCTGATTAAACTTTGATTTTTGGTTTAATCATCGATGATTGAACTAGTCTGATTTTTTTATTAAATGCTCTTTAATTACTAATGATTAATCTTTTGGCATTTTCTTTTAATCATCGATGATTAAACTGTTTAATCATCGAAGATAAACCTTGTCTCCGTTTTTTAGATTCTCAATTCTTTATAAGATGCTGTTTAATCATCGATGATTATTTCTTTGACTATATGTTTAATCATCGATGATTAAACTTTGAGTTTTGGTTTAATCATCGATGATTGAACTAGTCTGAATTTTTTATAAAATACTCTTTAATTAGTAATGATTAATCTTTGACATTTTCTTTTAATCATCGATGATTAAACAGTTCAATCATCGATGATTAACCTTGTCTCCGGTTTTTAGTTTCTCAATTCTCTATAAGATGCTGTTTAATCATCGCTGATTATTCTTTGACTATATGTTTAATCATCGATGATTAAACTTTGAGTTTTGGTTTAATCATCGATGATTGAACTAGTCTGATTTTTTTATTAAATGCTCTCTAATTACTAATGATTAATCTTTGACATTTTATTTTAATCATCGATAATTAAACAGTTTAATCATCGATGATTAACCTTGTCTCCGTTTTTTAGATTTTCAATTCTCTATAAGACGCAGTTTAATCATCGATGATTAAACTTTGAGGTATGGTTTAATCATCGATGATTGAACTAGTCTGAATTTTTTATTAAATGCTCTTTAATTACTTATGATTAATCTTTTGACATTTTTTTTAATCATCGATGATTAAACAGTTTAATCATCGATGATTAAACTTTGAGGTTTGGTTTAATCATCGATGATTGAACTAGTCTGAATTTTTTATTAAATGCTCTTTAATTAGTAACGATTAATCTTTAACATTTTTTTAATCATCGATGATTAAACAATTTAGTTTCTCAATTCTCTATAAGATGCGGTTTAATCATCAATGATTATTCTTTGACTATATGTTTAATCATCGATGATTAAACTTTGAGTTTTGGTTTAATCATCGATGATTGAACTAGTCTGAATTTTTTATTAAATGCTCTTTAATTACTAATGATTAATCTTTTGACATTTTCTTTTAATCATCGATGATTAAACTGTTTAATCATCGATGATAAACCTTGTCTCCGTTTTTTAGATTCTCAATTCTTTATAAGATGCTGTTTAATCATCGATGATTATTTCTTTGACTATATGTTTAATCATCGATGATTAAACTTTGAGTTTTGGTTTAATCATCGATGATTAAACTAGTCTGAATTTTTTATAAAATACTCTTTAATTAGTAATGATTACTCTTTGACATTTTCTTTTAATCATCGATGATTAAACAGTTCAATCATCGATGATTAACCTTGTCTCCGGTTTTTAGTTTCTCAATTCTCTATAAGATGCTGTTTAATCATCGATGATTATTCTTTGACTATATGTTTAATCATCGATGATTAAACTTTGAGTTTTGGTTTAATCATCGATGATTGAACTAGTCTGATTTTTGTATTAAATGCTCTCTAATTACTAATGATTAATCTTTGACATTTTCTTTTAATCATCGATGATTAAACTGTTTAATCATCGATGATTAACCTTGTCTCCGGTTTTTAGTTTCTCAATTCTCTATAAGATGTTGTTTAATCATCGATGATTATTTCTTTGACTATATGTTTAATCATCGATGATTAAACTTTGAGTTTTGGTTTAATCATCGATGATTGAACTAGTCTGAATTTTTTATAAAATACTCTTTAATTAGTAATGATTAATCTTTGACTTTTTCTTTTAATCATCGATGATTAAACAGTTCAATCATCGATGATTAACCTTGTCTCCGGTTTTTAGTTTCTCAATTCTCTATAAGATGTTGTTTAATCATCGATGATTATTCTTTGACTATATGTTTAATCATCGATGATTAAACTTTGAGTTTTGGTTTAATCATCGATGATTGAACTAGTCTGATTTTTTATTAAATGCTCTCTAATTACTAATGATTAATCTTTGACATTTTCTTTTAATCATCGATGATTAAACTGTTTAATCATCGATGATTAACCTTGTCTCCGGTTTTTAGTTTCTCAATTCTCTATAAGATGCTGTTTAATCATCGATGATTATTCTTTGACTATATGTTTAATCATCGATGATTAAACTTTGAGTTTTGGTTTAATCATCGATGATTGAACTAGTCTGAATTTTTTATTAAATGCTCTTAATTACTAATGATTAATCTTGTGACATTTTCTTTTAATCATCGATGATTAAACTGTTTAATCATCAATGATAAACCTTGTCTCCGTGTTTTAGATTTTCAATTCCTTATAAGATGTTGTTTAATCATCGATGATTATTCTTTGACTATATGTTTAATCATCGATGATTAAACTTTGAGTTTTGGTTTAATCATCGATGATTGAACTAGTCTGAATTTTTTATTAAATGCTCTTTAATTACTAATGATTAATCTTTTGACATTTTTTTTTTAATCATCGATGATTAAACAGTTTAATCATCGATGATTAACCTTGTCTCCGATTTTTAGATTTTCAATTCTCTATAAGACGAAGTTTAATCATCGATGATTAAACTTTGAGGTTTGGTTTAATCATCGATGATTGAACTAGTCTGAATTTTTTATTAAATGCTCTTTAATTAGTAACGATTAATCTTTCACATTTTTTTTAATCATCGATGATTAAACAGTTTAGTTTCTCAATTCTCTATAAGATGCGGTTTAATCATCGATGATTATTCTTTGTCTATATGTTTAATCATCGCTGATTAAACTTTGATTTTTGGTTTAATCATCGATGATTGAACTAGTCTGAATTTTTTATTAAATGCTCTTTAATTACTAATGATTAATCTTTTGACATTTTCTTTTAATCATCAATGATTAAACTGGTTAATCATCGATGATAAACCTTGTCTCCGTTTTTTAGATTCTCAATTCTCTATAAGATGCTGTTTAATCATCGATGATTATTCTTTGACTATATGTTTAATCATCGATGATTAAACTTTGAGTTTTGGTTTAATCATCGATGATTGAACTAGTCTGAATTATTTTATTAAATGCTTTTAATTACTAATGATTAATCCTGTGACATTTTCTTTTAGTCATCGATGATTAAACTGTTTAATCATCGATGATAAACCTTGTCTCCGTTTTTTAGATTCTCAATTCTTTATAAGATGTTGTTTAATCATCGATGATTATTCTTTGACTATATGTTTAATCATCGATGATTAAACTTTGAGTTTTGGTTTAATCATCGATGATTGAACTAGTCTGAATTTTTTATTGAATACTCTTTAATTAGTAATGATTAATCTTTGACATTTTCTTTTAATCATCGATGTTTAAACAGTTTAATCATCGATGATTAACCTTGTCTCCGGTTTTTAGTTTCTCAATTCTCTATAAGAGGCTGTTTAATCATCGACGATTATTCTTTGACTATATGTTTAATCATCGATGATTAAACTTTGAGTTTTGGTTTAATCATCGATGATTGAACTAGTCTGAATTTTTTATTAAATGCTCTTTAATTACTAATGATTAGTCTTTTGACAATTTTTTTTAATCATCGATGATTAAACAGTTTAATCATCGATGATTAAACTTTGAGGTTTGGTTTAATCATCGATGATTGAACTAGTCTGAATTTTTTATTAAATGCTCTTTAATTAGTAACGATTAATCTTTAACATTTTTTTTAATCATCGATCATTAAACAGTTTAGTTTCTCAATTCTCTATAAGATGCGGTTTAATCATCAATGATTATTCTTTGACTATATGTTTAATCATCGCTGATTAAACTTTGATTTTTGGTTTAATCATCGATGATTGAACTAGTCTGAATTTTTTATTAAATGCTCTTTAATTACTAATGATTAATCTTTTGACATTTTCTTTTAATCATCGATGATTAAACTGTTTAATCATCGATGATAAACCCTGTCTCCGTTTTTTAGATTCTCAATTCTCTATAAGATGTTGTTTAATCATCGATGATTATTCTTTGACTATATGTTTAATCATCGATGATTAAACTTTGAGTTTTGGTTTAATCATCGATGATTGAACTAGTCTGAATTATTTTATTAAATGCTCTTAATTACTAATGATTAATCCTGTGACATTTTGTTTTAGTCATCGATGATTAAACTGTTTAATCATCGATGATAAACCTTGTCTCCGTTTTTTAGATTCTCAATTCTATATAAGATGTTGTTTAATCATCGATGATTATTCTTTGACTATATGTTTAATCATCGATGATTAAACTTTGAGTTTTGGTTTAATCATCGATGATTGAACTAGTCTGATTTTTTTATTAAATGCTCTTAATTACTACTGATTAATCTTTTGACATTTTCTTTTAATCATCGATGATTAAACTGGTTAATCATCGATGATAAACCTTGTCTCCGTTTTTTAGATTCTCAATTCTTTATAAGATGTTGTTTAATCATCGATGATTATTCTTTGACTATATGTTTAATCATCGATGATTAAACATTGAGTTTTGGTTTAATCATCGATGATTAAACTAGTCTGAATTTTTTATTAAATACTCTTTAATTTGTAATGATTAATCTTTGACATTTTCTTTTAATCATCGATGTTTAAACAGTTTAATCATCGATGATTAACCTTGTCTCCGGTTTTTAGTTTCTCAATTCTCTATAAGAGGCTGTTTAATCATCGACGATTATTCTTTGACTATATGTTTAATCATCGATGATTAAACTTTGAGTTTTGGTTTAATCATCGATGATTGAACTAGTCTGAATTTTTTATTAAATGCTCTTTAATTACTAATGATTAATCTTTTGACATTTTTTTTAATCATCGATGATTAAACAGTTTAATCATCGATGATTAAACTTTGAGGTTTGGTTTAATCATCGATGATTGAACTTATCTGAATTTTTTATTAAATGCTCTTTAATTAGTAACGATTAATCTTTAACATTTTTTTTAATCATCGATGATTAAACAGTTTTGTTTCTCAATTCTCTATAAGATGCGGTTTAATCATCAATGATTATTCTTTGACTATATGTTTAATCATCGCTGATTAAACTTTGATTTTTGGTTTAATCATCGATGATTGAACTAGTCTGAATTTTTTATTAAATGCTCTTTAATTACTAATGATTAATCTTTTGACATTTTCTTTTAATCATCGATGATTAAACTGTTTAATCATCGATGATAAACCTTGTCTCCGTTTTTTAGATTCTCAATTCTTTATAAGATGCTGTTTAATCATCGATGATTATTTCTTTGACTATATGTTTAATCATCGATGATTAAACTTTGAGTTTTGGTTTAATCATCGATGATTGAACTAGTCTGAATTTTTTTATAAAATACTCTTTAATTAGTAATGATTAATCTTTGACATTTTCTTTTAATCATCGATGATTAAACAGTTCAATCATCGATGATTAACCTTGTCTCCAGTTTTTAGTTTCTCAATTCTCTATAAGATGTTGTTTAATCATCGATGATTATTCTTTGACTATATGTTTAATCATCGATGATTAAACTTTGAGTTTTGGTTTAATCATCGATGATTGAACTAGTCTGATTTTTGTATTAAATGCTCTCTAATTACTAATGATTAATCTTTGACATTTTCTTTTAATCATCGATGATTAAACTGTTTAATCATCGATGATTAACCTTGTCTCCGGTTTTTAGTTTCTCAATTCTCTATAAGATGCTGTTTAATCATCGATGATTATTCTTTGACTATATGTTTAATCATCGATGATTAAACTTTGAGTTTTGGTTTAATCATCGATGATTGAACTAGTCTGAATTTTTTATTAAATGCTCTTAATTACTAATGATTAATCTTGTGACATTTTGTTTTAATCATCGATGATTAAACTGTTTAATCATCAATGATAAACCTTGTCTCCGTTTATTAGATTCTCAATTCTTTATAAGATGTTGTTTAATCATCGATGATTATTTCTTTGACTATATGTTTAATCATCGATGATTAAACTTTGAGTTTTGGTTTAATCATCGATGATTGAACTAGTCTGAATTTTTTATTGAATACTCTTTAATTAGTAATGATTAATCTTTGACATTTTCTTTTAATCATCGATGTTTAAACAGTTTAATCATCGATGATTTACCTTGTCTCCGGTTTTTAGTTTCTCAATTCTCTATAAGAGGCTGTTTAATCATCGACGATTATTCTTTGACTATATGTTTAATCATCGATGATTAAACTTTGAGTTTTGGTTTAATCATCGATGATTGAACTAGTCTGAATTTTTTATTAAATGCTCTTTAATTACTAATGATTAGTCTTTTGACAATTTTTTTTAATCATCGATGATTAAACAGTTTAATCATCGATGATTAAACTTTGAGGTTTGGTTTAATCATCGATGATTGAACTAGTCTGAATTTTTTATTAAATGCTCTTTAATTAGTAACGATTAATCTTTAACATTTTTTTTAATCATCGATCATTAAACAGTTTAGTTTCTCAATTCTCTATAAGATGCGGTTTAATCATCAATGATTATTCTTTGACTATATGTTTAATCATCGCTGATTAAACTTTGATTTTTGGTTTAATCATCGATGATTGAACTAGTCTGAATTTTTTATTAAATGCTCTTTAATTACTAATGATTAATCTTTTGACATTTTCTTTTAATCATCGATGATTAAACTGTTTAATCATCGATGATAAACCCTGTCTCCGTTTTTTAGATTCTCAATTCTCTATAAGATGTTGTTTAATCATCGATGATTATTCTTTGACTATATGTTTAATCATCGATGATTAAACTTTGAGTTTTGGTTTAATCATCGATGATTGAACTAGTCTGAATTATTTTATTAAATGCTCTTAATTACTAATGATTAATCCTGTGACATTTTGTTTTAGTCATCGATGATTAAACTGTTTAATCATCGATGATAAACCTTGTCTCCGTTTTTTAGATTCTCAATTCTATATAAGATGTTGTTTAATCATCGATGATTATTCTTTGACTATATGTTTAATCATCGATGATTAAACTTTGAGTTTTGGTTTAATCATCGATGATTGAACTAGTCTGATTTTTTTATTAAATGCTCTTAATTACTACTGATTAATCTTTTGACATTTTCTTTTAATCATCGATGATTAAACTGGTTAATCATCGATGATAAACCTTGTCTCCGTTTTTTAGATTCTCAATTCTTTATAAGATGTTGTTTAATCATCGATGATTATTCTTTGACTATATGTTTAATCATCGATGATTAAACATTGAGTTTTGGTTTAATCATCGATGATTAAACTAGTCTGAATTTTTTATTAAATACTCTTTAATTTGTAATGATTAATCTTTGACATTTTCTTTTAATCATCGATGTTTAAACAGTTTAATCATCGATGATTAACCTTGTCTCCGGTTTTTAGTTTCTCAATTCTCTATAAGAGGCTGTTTAATCATCGACGATTATTCTTTGACTATATGTTTAATCATCGATGATTAAACTTTGAGTTTTGGTTTAATCATCGATGATTGAACTAGTCTGAATTTTTTATTAAATGCTCTTTAATTACTAATGATTAATCTTTTGACATTTTTTTTAATCATCGATGATTAAACAGTTTAATCATCGATGATTAAACTTTGAGGTTTGGTTTAATCATCGATGATTGAACTTATCTGAATTTTTTATTAAATGCTCTTTAATTAGTAACGATTAATCTTTAACATTTTTTTTAATCATCGATGATTAAACAGTTTTGTTTCTCAATTCTCTATAAGATGCGGTTTAATCATCAATGATTATTCTTTGACTATATGTTTAATCATCGCTGATTAAACTTTGATTTTTGGTTTAATCATCGATGATTGAACTAGTCTGAATTTTTTATTAAATGCTCTTTAATTACTAATGATTAATCTTTTGACATTTTCTTTTAATCATCGATGATTAAACTGTTTAATCATCGATGATAAACCTTGTCTCCGTTTTTTAGATTCTCAATTCTTTATAAGATGCTGTTTAATCATCGATGATTATTTCTTTGACTATATGTTTAATCATCGATGATTAAACTTTGAGTTTTGGTTTAATCATCGATGATTGAACTAGTCTGAATTTTTTTATAAAATACTCTTTAATTAGTAATGATTAATCTTTGACATTTTCTTTTAATCATCGATGATTAAACAGTTCAATCATCGATGATTAACCTTGTCTCCAGTTTTTAGTTTCTCAATTCTCTATAAGATGTTGTTTAATCATCGATGATTATTCTTTGACTATATGTTTAATCATCGATGATTAAACTTTGAGTTTTGGTTTAATCATCGATGATTGAACTAGTCTGATTTTTGTATTAAATGCTCTCTAATTACTAATGATTAATCTTTGACATTTTCTTTTAATCATCGATGATTAAACTGTTTAATCATCGATGATTAACCTTGTCTCCGGTTTTTAGTTTCTCAATTCTCTATAAGATGCTGTTTAATCATCGATGATTATTCTTTGACTATATGTTTAATCATCGATGATTAAACTTTGAGTTTTGGTTTAATCATCGATGATTGAACTAGTCTGAATTTTTTATTAAATGCTCTTAATTACTAATGATTAATCTTGTGACATTTTGTTTTAATCATCGATGATTAAACTGTTTAATCATCAATGATAAACCTTGTCTCCGTTTATTAGATTCTCAATTCTTTATAAGATGTTGTTTAATCATCGATGATTATTTCTTTGACTATATGTTTAATCATCGATGATTAAACTTTGAGTTTTGGTTTAATCATCGATGATTGAACTAGTGTGAATTTTTTATAAAATACTCTTTAATTAGTAATGATTAATCTTTGACATTTTCTTTTAATCATCGATGATTAAACAGTTCAATCATCGATGATTAACCTTGTCTCCGGTTTTTAGTTTCTCAATTCTCTATAAGATGCTGTTTAATCATCGATGATTATTCTTTGACTATATGTTTAATCATCGATGATTAAACTTTGAGTTTTGGTTTAATCATCGATGATTGAACTAGTTTGATTTTTGTATTAAATGCTCTCTAATTACTAATGATTAATCTTTGACATTTTCTTTTAATCATCGATGATTAAACTGTTTAATCATCGATGATTAACCTTGTCTCCGGTTTTTAGTTTCTCAATTCTCTATAAGATGCTGTTTAATCATCGATGATTATTCTTTGACTATATGTTTAATCATCGATGATTAAACTTTGAGTTTTGGTTTAATCATCGATGATTGAACTAGTCTGAATTTTTTTATTAAATGCTCTTAATTACTAATGATTAATCTTGTGACATTTTCTTTTAATCATCGATGATTAAACTGTTTAATCATCAATGATAAACCTTGTCTCCGTTTTTTAGATTCTCAATTCTTTATAAGATGTTGTTTAATCATCGATGATTATTTCTTTGACTATATGTTTAATCATCGATGATTAAACTTTGAGTTTTGGTTTAATCATCGATGATTGAACTAGTCTGAATTTTTTATAAAATACTCTTTAATTAGTAATGATTAATCTTTGACATTTTCTTTTAATCATCGATGATTAAACAGTTCAATCATCGATGATTAACCTTGTCTCCGGTTTTTAGTTTCTCAATTCTCTATAAGATGCTGTTTAATCATCGATGATTATTCTTTGACTATATGTTTAATCATCGATGATTAAACTTTGAGTTTTGGTTTAATCATCGATGATTGAACTAGTCTGAATTTTTTATTAAATGCTCTTAATTACTAATGATTAATCTTGTGACATTTTCTTTTAATCATCGATGATTAAACTGTTTAATCATCAATGATAAACATTGTCTCCGTTTTTTAGATTTTCAATTCTTTATAAGATGTTGTTTAATAATCGATGATTATTCTTTGACTATATGTTTAATCATCGATGATTAAACTTTGAGTTTTGGTTTAATCATCGATGATTGAACTAGTCTGAATTTTTTATTAAATGCTCTTTAATTACTAATGATTAATCTTTTGACATTTTTTTTAATCATCGATGATTAAACAGTTTAATCATCGATGATTAACATTGTCTCCGTTTTTTAGATTTTCAATTCTCTATAAGACGCAGTTTAATCATCGATGATTAAACTTTGAGGTTTGGTTTAATCATCGATGATTGAACTAGTCTGAATTTTTTATTAAATGCTCTTTAATTAGTAACGATTAATCTTTCACATTTTTTTTAATCATCGATTATTAAACAGTTTAGTTTCTCAATTCTCTATAAGATGCGGTTTAATCATCGATGATTATTCTTTGTCTATATGTTTAATCATCGATGATTAAACTTTGAGTTTTGGTTTAATCATCGATGATTGAACTAGTCTGATTTTTTTATTAAATGCTCTCTAATTACTAATGATTAATCTTTGACATTTTCTTTTAATCATCGATGATTAAACTGTTTAATCATCGATGATAAGCCTTGTCTCCGTTTTTTGGATTCTCAATTCTATATAAGATGCTGTTTAATCATCGATGATTATTCTTTGACTATATGTTTAATCATCGATGATTAAACTTTGAGTTTTGGTTTAATCATCGATGATTGAACTAGTCTGAATTTTTTATTAAATACTCTTTAATTAGTAATGATTAATCTTTGACATTTTCTTTTAATTATCGATGATTAAACAGTTTAATCATCGATGATTAACCTTGTCTCCGGTTTTTAGTTTCTCAATTCTCTATAAGATGTTGTTTAATCATCGACGATTATTCTTTGACCATATGTTTAATCATCGATGATTAAACTTTGAGTTTTGGTTTAATCATCGATGATTGAACTAGTCTGAATTTTTTATTAAATGCTTTTTAATTACTAATGATTAATCTTTTGACATTTTTTAATCATCGATGATTAAACTTTGAGTTTGGTTTAATCATCATTACTATTTATCATCGATGATTAATAAAACAATTCTACTTTTAAATCAAAAAATCTGATTAATCATCGATGATTAAACAACATCTTATAAAACCCAACTACATACATTAATTAATAAACATCAAAATGAACTTATATATAGAAGATAATATTACAAATAACATATAAAATGTTAAAAAACTTGAAATTATTTATACGTCTTTAAACATACATTCATCACCCGACCAACATGATTAAACAATAGCAAATATATTAGCAAATCTATAAAGCACAATATCCCACATACCAAGATCATTCATCCCCCAATTTAAAAACTGATAAGGCTCAAAGTCAGATAAATTAATACTTAACAATTCGTTCCGTCTAGACATCAAGATACCATAAACTTTCCTCCAACTGTCAGCCAAATTCCATGGTCCCTTTGATTCTTTGAACTCCTCATTTAGAATGTCTAAAGCTTCTTGCTTCTTCTTCTGCGACATCAACAACATCCCCTTGACAAAAATGGCATCTTTCTGCCCCAATGAAACAACGTTTTCCAATAGCAACATTCCTTCTTCTCGATTCTCAAAAAAAGTATTTGTCCTAATTAAGCACATAAATCAAATTTTAATCAACAAAACTAAACATTGTACAACTCATGAATTATTAAGCAATATGATTATACGTTTTTTGCTTAAACTCAAGGATTAATGTTTAATAACTAATGAATAAACGTATTTTTTATTTTGATTTAGTCTAATATCATCAGGGTTTTAAAAAGGCAATAATATAAATAATTATCACAAAATAATGAAGCATTAAACTACATAAATTAATCAATTTTTTGCAAAATGAAATGAAAATAAAATTTTCGACTTAATTAGTTATACATATGAAAATTACACGCAAATGAAATTATATTTTCTTTAAAAAATGCATAAAATATAAGAGTACCATGCCATCTCTGAACATCAGGTTTGGGTTTCCACATCTTTGCATCTTTGGATGATTTTAAGATATTCCGGATTTAATCTTTCTCTTCCAATAAGATCAAGTTCTAGTTTTTTAAACACTAATCTTGAGTATACTGCTTCATTCATGGTTTTACACCTATCATTCAATTATTCCAAATATTAGAAACTAAAAATGTCGAAAATACAAAATAAGAATATGAAAATTGACTGATTGAAAAATAAACTTACACTAACGTGCATTTGAAAACTTGTTTCGCAGATTCAGCCGCAACAAACGATAGAATGTGTTCTAACAACGGAGTAGTTATGTCAAGCATACGTGTAGAGAAAGATGAAGAACCTCCTGTTTCCATCTTGTTTCTTTTGAGTGTTTTTGAAGAACTTCCGACTTCCATCTTCTTTTTGCTTTATGAGAATGATAAAAATCTGTTTTTTAAGGGTTAAAGTTTATTTTTTTAAGCACCTAATGATGATCAGTTTTTTAGAGTTTAGAGTTTATTATTTTAGACCCGAATAATGATCAGTTTATTGAACAGACGCGCAATGATGACTTTTATTTTGAAAATTGTTCATATTCACTACGAATAAATGACGACTTTTCTTTTTTTGAAAATTGTGCATAATAATTCGATTTATTATTGTTATAGTAATTTATTTTTATTTAATATTAGAGTTTAATAAAAAATATTTAACCCATGAATACTTATTTATATAAGAATCATCTACACGTCAAAAATTTTATTTAACGATGATTGAACTTTTTACTATTATGTTTTAAATCATTCATTATTCAACTTTGAGATTGTTTTCAATCATGGAAGATTAAACGTGGTGTTGTTTTAGCATTAGTGATCAAACTTTGAGATTATTTTTTATCAGCGATGATTAAACTTTGGTGTTGTGTTTTAATCATCGATGATTTCAATGTGTTTTTTAAAAACAAGAAAATGATGTTTGAATTTGTCTTTTTAATCATCGATGATTAAAAAGTTTAATCATCGATGATTAACCTTATCTCCGTTTTTTAAATCTTTCGAAAAAGAAAGGGACTATTTTAATCTTGTCATTAAACATCCTATGCAAAAGAAGTACGGAGTATATAAAAGTCATTAAACATCCTAGAAAAATGCAAAATTCATGGAGGGTGTAAAAGTCATTACACATGCTATTCAAATATGATATATTCCTGAATGGTACAAAATTACAGCTAGTCTTACAGGCTTACAGCTACTTTTCTGATACTTTTTACTCGATGCATTTAATTTACGCGCTTAAATTTCAACTGACGATTGATTTTCCCTTTTTTAATTTTGGCATTTATTGGCTGCATCTTTCGAGGCCCTTGGTTATTATATAAAGTTAACAATATTCTTCTAAAATGGTAACCTTTTATCACAAGAAAATTATTATCAAAAAACTTTACTTGTTATTAAACATGAGTTCCCAAAGCGATAACAATTATCCTGCTGAATATATTGAAATCGACTCTTCAACTGACGATGAGATAAACAACTATCAAAGTGAAGATCCTATAGATAAAACCATTTCTTTACTGTGAAATGGATTTCTCAGATAGTTGATCTTTCTGAAATAGTATGCATATATATATTTTTGTACTTTTTTTCTCTTTTTTTATAATGATTAAATGTATTTTGTTTTCATCTCTAAATTTCAGACTATACCAGCAAAGGTGGTTGATGATCACTTGCTCTACAAATACGGCCCTGGTTGTGTCTTCCAGAGAGGAGAATTGAAAGAAAGGTTCGTGATTAATGATCCCTTTCAAGCTCGAAAGAATAAATCTGAAGAAAGACCCTATGGACATATGTACATTCATGGGAATTTTGAAAGGTTGAGATTGAACTGGGATATCATATCGAACCAAAGGGTTGTTTTCACAATTGATCTCGAAAAAAATGAACCCTTCTGGAGGACGACTTTATTTGAAAGTTACTTTGATTTAATTAATTTGTTTGTTTTTTAATTTTGTGACATTTTAATTTTTCGTTGTAGTGTATGAAGTTTTATAATATAATATTAGTACATTTAGTTAATCATCTATCTTCAAAGTGTCGGGTCAAAAAAAAAATCGATCTAATTTCAAATTTAGAATGTCTAATTTCAAATAATTAATAAATTTTTTTTTGGAAACGGAAAAAATAATTAATAGATTAATAGTAATATTTTAGTTGATTAACTTATAATATTTTTTAACAAATTTAATCTGAAATCTTTAAAACATTTTATGATGTTTTCCAAGATTTAGTAGTTAGCAATTAATTACTAATTATTAATCTTTGACATTTTCTTTTAATCATCGATAATTAAGGCGGCACTGAACAAAACTGCAATTATGACCTCTTTTTTTTCTAGAGAGAGAGAGATAAGTAAATGATTTCAGATCGAGTCATGATTTGTTGTTTTAAAGGGGAAGAGTGTTGCAGAGTTTTTCTAGTCTGAAACGTTTCAGAGAAGCAATGATGACCACTTTTGAAAATTTCACGTATACAAAGTAATTGTAAAATGACATCTTTGTCCTTATAATAAAATGCCTTGTATGTTTATCAGATGATTAACCTTGTTTTTGTCATCGATGATTAACTTTGTCTACGTTTTTAAGATTATTAATTCTCTACAAAATGCTGTTTAATCATCGATGATTAATCTTGTCGATGTGTTTAATCATCGATGATTAATAATTACTAATTATTAATCTTTGACATTTTCTTTTAATCATCGATAATTAAACAGTTTAATCATCGATGATTAACCTTGTCTCCGTTTTTTAGATTTTCAATTCTCTATAAGATGCAGTTTAATCATCGATGATTACTCTTAACTATATGTTTAATCATCAATGATTAAACGTTGAGGTTTGGTTTAATCATCGATGATTGAATAGTCTGAATTTTTTATTAAATGCTCTTTAATTTCAAATGATTAATTTTTGACATTTTCTTTTAATCATCGACGATTAAATAGTTTAATCATCGATGATTAACCATGTCTCCATTTTTTAGATTCTCAATTCTCTATAAGATGTCGTTTCATCGATGATTACTCTTGACTATATTGTTAATCATCGATGATTAAACTTTGAGGTTGACTTTAATCATCGATGATTGAACTAGTCTAAATTTTTTATTAAATGCTCTTAATTACTAATTATTAATCTTTGACATTTTCTTTTAATCATCGATGATTAAACAGTTTAATCATCAATGATTAACCTTGTCTCCGTTTTTAGATTCTCAATTCTCTATAAGATGTTGTTTAATCATCGATGATTAAACTTTGAGTTTTGGTTTAATCATCGATGATTAAACTTTGAGTTATGGTTTAATCATCGATGATTAAACTTTGAGTTTTGGTTTAATCATCGATGATTAATCTTAATCATCTATGATTAAACTTGAGGTTGTGTTTAAATCATCGATGATTAATACTTTAATCATCGATGATTAACCTTGTCTCTTTTTTTAATATTATTAATTCTCTACAAAATGCTGTTTAATCATCGATGATTAATCTTGTCGATGTGTATAATCATCGATGATTAAACTTGAGGTTTTTGTTTAATCATCGATGATTAATACTTTAATCATCGATGATTAACCTTGTCTCCGTTTTTAAGATTATTAATTCTCTACAAAATGATGTTTAATTATCGATGATTAATCTTGTCGATCTGTTTAATCATCGATGATTAAACTTGAGGTTTTTGTTTAATCATCGATGATTAATACTTTAATCATCGATGATTAACCTTGTCTCCGTTTTTAAGATTATTAAATCTTGTCGATGTGTTTAATCATCGATGATTAAACTTGAGGTTTTTAATCATCGATGATTAATCAGTTTATTCATCGATGATTAACATTGTATCCTTTTTTTATATTCTTAAATCTCTATAAGATAATGTTTATTCATCTATGATTAATTTTGACTATATGTTTAACCATAGTTGATTAAACTTCAGCTTAAGTTTAATAATCAAACAAGGTATATTTTTATGTTTGCTTAATCATCGATGATTAAACTAGTTTCTATTCTTTTATGTTTTTTAATCATCGATGAAACTTGGTATTGTGTTTAATCATCAATGATTAATAATCAATTCTGTTTTTAAAATCCACTGCGCATAGATTCTGTTCAAGAGATTACAAAAACAATTAATTTCAAACATTTGTTTTTAATTTAACAGTTTCCAAGGCTAATGAAAGTATTCATTTATTTGTATTTCAATTTTTCAACAATAATGCGTGTGTTTGGTTTAGTAGGGGAATTAATGTGATAGAAAAGATGATTACTTTTTTCGTTGAAGATTTTTTGCAGAGATTTTTTACGCAGATTTTTTTCGTTGAAGATTTTGTTGAAGACGTGCATTTATGAACTGATGATGTTAAATGACGCATATAGATAACAAATATAACTTTTATTATTTTAAATTTTTATTAGTATTACTTCTATGTTTTTTAATTTAAAAATAATAGCATGTATTTTTCTGAAAAAGTAGCATGTATAATAATCCATGATTATACGTGGGTTTGGTTTTCTAGGGGGACGAAATGTGATAATAAAGATGACTTTTTTTTTTTTTGGATGAAGATTATTTGAAGAGATTTTCAGGCGGCACTGAACAAAACTGCAATTATGACCTCTTTTTTTTTTTCTAGAGAGAGAGATAAGTAAATGATTTCAGATCGAGTCACGATTTGTTGTTTTGAAGGGGAAGAGTGTTGCAGAGTTTTTCTAGTCTGAAACGTTTCAAAGAAGCAATGATGACCACTTTTGAAATTGCACATATACAAAGTAATTGTAAAATGACCTCTTTGTCCTTATAATAAAATGCCTTGTATGTTTATCAGATGATTAACCTTGTTTTTGTCATCGATGATTAACTTTGTCTACGTTTATAAGATTATTAATTCTCTACAAAATGCTGTTTAATCATCGATGATTAATCTTGTCGATGTGTTTAATCATTGATGATTAATAATTACTAATTATTAATCTTTGACATTTTCTTTTAATCATCGATAATTAAATAGTTTAATCATCGATGATTAACCTTGTCTCTGTTTTTTAGATTTTCAATTCTCTATAAGATGCAGTTTAATCATCGATGATTACTCTTGACTATATGTTTAATCATCAATGATTAAACGTTGAGGTTTGATTTAATCATCGATGATTGAATAGTCTGAATTTTTTATTAAATGCTCTTTAATTACAAATGATTAATTTTTGACATTTTCTTTTAATCATCGATGATTAAATAGTTTAATCATCGATGATTAACCATGTCTCCATTTTTTAGATTCTCAATTCTCTATAAGATGTCGTTTAATCATCGATGATTACTCTTGACTATATTGTTAATCATCGATGATTAAACTTTGAGGTTGGCTTTAATCATCGATGATTGAACTAGTCTGAATTTTTTATTAAATGCGCTTAATTACTAATTATTAATCTTTGACATTTTCTTTTAATCATCGATGATTAAACAGTTTAATCATCGACGATTAACCTTGTCTCCGTTTTTAGATTCTCAATTCTCTATAAGATGCTGTTTAATCATCGATGATTAAACTTTGAGTTTTGGTTTAATCATCGATGATTAAATTTTGAGTTTTGGTTTAATCATCGATGATTGAACTAGTCTGAACTTTTTATTAAATGCTCTTTAATTACTAATGATTTATCTTTGACATTTTTTTAATCATCGATGATTAAACAGTTTAATCATCGATGATTTAGTCATTAATTTAGTCATTAATGATTAAAATGCTTTCTATTTTTACAAAGCCCTAAATAATAGATGATTAAACCAAACCCAAAGTTTAATCGTTAATGATTAAACATATCACCTTCTTTTAATCATCGATGATTAAACATCATCGATGATAAAGCTTGATACTTAATCATAGATGATTATACTTTGCTGATTAAATCATAACATGGTTAATCATCAATGATTAAACCTGGTCTTATTGTTTATTCACCGATGATTAAATCTTAAATGATTAAACAACTTATATTTTAATCATAAGTGATTAATTTCAATATTTACATGTTAAGACTACTATGGTTATATTCTAGTATATCCTTAACTACAACACAAAAATTTAAATATTTTCCACTTCCATAAATCATGGACAACAGTATTAAATCATGGAAAAAAATTTATGGACAAAAATTTAAATCATGGACAAAAATTTAAATATTCTCCTTCCTCCTTTACAATGCCTACACTGATTAAATCATGGACAACAATATTAAACTTGTTGTAGAGAGTAGTGATGTATTCATTTGGACTAGAGAAGAAGTTTTCATACTTCCTTCTCATGTTGCTTTTCCTCTGCAACTTCACCTTTGGTGTGCCTTCATAAGTGATTGATAGACTATCCCACATAGCCTTTGCTGTTGGCAATTTCATAATTGCATTAAGTATTTCTTTGGTAACAGCATTACCAATCACCCCCTTTGCTCTTGAGTCTAGACTGAATAACTGACGGTCAGTATCAGTCCAGGTGTGTTTCAGTTTAGGAACTGTTCTTGTGCTCTCAGGAGCATCATCAGTAGCAGCAACGGGTTCCACAGTTTGTGGAATGATAGGACCATCATTTAGCACAGTGAGCATCTCATGATGAATGGATTCAAGATACCACTGAGCTTTAAGCTTCCATTGATGAAAGTCTTTTCCATCAAAGATGGGCACTCCCTTACCAGACATAACCGGAGCTATGATTGTAGACATTTTCGATTTTTGAATATTAAAAGGATATATATATGGAATGGTTGCCAGGGTAATAGATCGACTAAATAAGAATTAATTTAGCCTGCTCTGATACCAGTTGTTAGGTCACAACAACCCTGGTTTGTAATGTTAATTGATAGATTATTATACTTAATGAAATATTAAAGTGATAACACAAGAATATAGTCAATGTATAAATCCACTAAGTGTGGCTTGTTGCGGAATAACAAGACCACTGATCAATTACAAGTGTATGGAAGTGAATACGTATATTGGTGAATACTCCTTTGCAAGATGATCTCTATTTATAGTGTTATAAAGATCTTACATAATGAGCAAAGGAGTAACCGAAGGACTAAGTAAAGGAAATCCCTTGATCTTAGTCCGTTACTATACTGAGTATCACTCAGTCCTTCTACTCAGTATTGGTTTTCCAATACTGAGTGCTGATACTGAGTGGCCAGTATTGGCCAAACTCAGTATCACTCCTAACTTAGCTAATTTAACCTACCTTTTAATCTAAGCTAGTCTAGATTGTTTTGTTATCCTAAGATTCACAAAGGGGTAAGGCTTTTTGCCTTAACAATCTCCCCCTATCTAATGATAACAAAACAATTACAAAGAGAAATCAAAAAATAACAAATACATGCTGCAGAGTCTTCTTCTTTATTCTTTGTTGACTGACTCAAACTCGTAGAAGACTTCTTTCTTCACATGGATGAACTCTTCTCTCTTCTTCAGTTCATCTTGCTTGTTATTTAGCACAGCAACTATTTTCTTTCTGAACCAAGAGTCTTTTTTCTTGGTTATCATCCATTTTAAACCCACCAAATGGTTAATAGGAGCTGTTGCCAAGTCTGCTTCAGTAATGAAGCACTCTCTATCCTCTGAGTCAGTATACATATATCCAGATGTTGGATATATGGTACTCTTTTGATCCTGAAAGATAAGATTAGGAGGAACAGTATATTTGGGGAACAGTCTGAAAGTATTAAGGCACTCAGGTTTGTTGTTCTTGACAGCCTCAGTCATCACACTGAGTGCCCTATAATCTGCTGCAGAATGCCCTTTTCATAACAGATAGCAGATACAGCCCAGATTTCATCCATCATCACTTGGGCTTCAGAAGATCTAGATGGCAACTCCTTTATCAGTCTAGCAATTTTAATCCAGTCTTAGAGTCCCTTATTTTGAATGTCATGAAGAAAGATCTTCATTGGAGGACTGACTGGCCCAGTGCAAGTTGCAGTAATGCATCCGTCAACAGTTTTGACTTTAATTTTGTTGACAAATTCATTTAGCCAGTATATGTTCTTCACATTCAGAAAAGCTCTGTTCCTCAGCATATTCATCCTGGTTTCCCTATATCTGAATCTTTGAGCAACAATGTTCTAATATTGTTGGAGAACATCATCACCTTGTCTTCTGACAGTATGAGGCTTCCATGAATCATCTGCCTCATTATCAGTTTCAGGATCTTCTTCCTTGACAGGAAGGAAAATATCTTTGAGCTTCAATCTCATCCTCAGTATTTTGAACAGATCTTCTGGGTCTAGAAGTCAGTGGAGCTGGATCTGATTCTTCACTTGATTCTGAGGACATAACCACATTTGACATTCTTATGGTTATTTGTCTTCTAGGGATTCTAGAAGGTCCTTTAGCTTGAGGAGAGATTGGTTTTCTTTGAGGCTCTTCATCATCTGAGAATGATGATGAAGAGCTTTCTTTATTTGCTTCATCCAGTGCAAAGTTTAGAAAATTTTCGGATGGCACTGGATGTTCTTCATCTTCATCATCAGCAATAGGCCAGACAAAAGGCCTATACACTATAATCTGCAAGTTATTTTCCTCAGTAACAGCTTGCTGTGGTTGATCAGTTTCAGTCTCCCCCTGAGCATATGGCTCAGATGGTTCTTCTTCAAGTTGTTCCAAAACTAACCTTCCCCTTTGTCTGCTTCTTTCATACCTAAACCTAAGTGGTTCAGTATGAGGTGTTTGCTGATGTTGTTGTTGTTGCTGTGGAGGTTGATCTTCATTTAACTTCCTTCTTTTCTCCCCCTGAGCAGATGGCTCAGGTTGATCAACCTCTTGGTCTCTTTGTCTTTTCTCCCCCTTATCGTTATCATTGGATGGGGAGGGAATAGGTTCAGTATCACCACCTATGTCGCCCTGCTGATCTTCAGGAGTTGGGGAGAGCATAGGTTCAGTAGCAGCATCCCTTGCACCCTCAGTATGTGCAGGAGAGGGTGATCTTCGAGGCTCAGTGGCAGGGCCTTCTTCATCATTATTTCCTCCAGCTGGAGTTTGTGGAGGAGGTGGAGGCTGTTGTTGTTGCTGAAGAAGTGCCACTGACTGCTTTAATGAGTCAATCTCAGTACTCATTTCATCCATCCTGGCCAGAATATTATTCTGAGTGGTCTGCATGGCCAGGATTTGATTTAAAATAGTTTGTAAAGCTCCATGTACTTCCTGAGACTGAGTGGCTTGTGCCCTTTGACCCTGCACAGATGGTGCTAAAGAAACAAAAACAGAAAACTGGTTAGTAAGAAAAGTTTATCAAATAGAATTGTGGTGTTGTTTAACTCTATAATCATATAAACAGAATTTTGAAGTCTGTATTCCATCTGGTTCATGATGAAATATTGTGAACTTGTGCATAGCATGTGTAAGAAATTTTTAGTAAAGGTGAGTGTGAAATTTTAAGTAGCTCAGTATAGGATAGGTCACATTTACTAAAAAGGTTTTGGTTTGGGAAATCGAAGCCTGGGATGTGCTTCTTATTATTTTTAATGTATATCACTTGGTATCAGAGTGATAACAGAAATGTGGCTAAACCCATGGAAAATTTTGGCTAATGTGGCTTAAAAGGTTTGTGATCATTTCATGAATCATGTGACCCAACTCAAAAATAAGTTGGACATAATTCAAGCAGCACCAATGGGTGTCAGTATGACATCAACCACCATTGTCTCTTTAAATGTTGAGACAACTGTAGACTGACAATGATCATTGAAGTGCTCAGTATATGAATTTTGCATAGCAGCAGTGGGCTAACTATTTTGGCCATAAGTGGATATATTTGAAAGTTCGTTTGAGACTTTGGCGGTATTGAGTTGGTACTGGCCAATACATAGTCTCTATTTGGGAAGATTTTATATATATATATATATATATATATATATATATATATATATATATATATATATATATATATATATATATATATATATATATATATATATATATATATATATATATATATATATATATATATATATATATATATATATATATATATATATATATATATATATATATATATATATATATATATATATAAGAGTTTAGGGCTGTTTAGAAATTCATACCTGAGTCTTTGTCAGATTCTCTTCTGGCATCATGTGAGGTCGGTGCTGGATCTTCTGTATGCTGATTTGAGGCACCAGCACCTTCATGAGCCTCTTCTCTTCTGACAGCTGCACCTTCCAGTGTATGCTGCTCATACTGAAGTTCTACATCGAGAGGATCATGGGGTTCCTCAATATGTTGAGCAGTTGGTTCTGGTTCAGGACCTGGAAGGTCAGCATTGGCTGCAACTAAGCTTTGTGCTTGAAGAGATGCAGTTAATGAAGGAACATTTTCGGGTTGCATCTCTTCTGATGATAAGTTTCCCATAATAACAGGGGAAAGATTTCTTATTCTTCTGTGGATGACCAGTGGTGTATCTTCTGAGGGCTCAGTATCAGAAGCTGTTTCAATATGAGGAGCATCAGGATCCTGTGCAGGTGGAGAAATGTGTGTTGGTTCTTGTACTGCTGCTGGTTGAGCTTCCACCATCTCAGTATCTTGATCGTCATTCCCACCATTACCACTGTCATCATCAGTATCATCATTTTCTGATTCAGTATCAGAATTTTGTTCATCATTGATGTGTGCCTGGACGATAGCCCACATAGAGTGACTCAGTACAGGCTCTCCTTCTCTTGGCTTGTAAAAATAAATCTTCTCATGAAGAGGAGGAAGGTCCACTCTTGGACTATTGAACTCATCATAGATATGAGCAGGCATCCCATTCTGAAAAATGAGGGAAAGAAATCTGCTGAAAGGAACATTGAGTTCTCTGATTGGAGCCCGAATCAGAGTAGCTATTTCATTGAAGATCAGTCGAGCATAATCAATATCTCGACCATGGTACATGGCATGAACAATCTGCATCCCAAATTCATTTATTTGATCCAGTGCCCCTGTCTTGTGGGTCATACACCTAATAAGTGTGGAAATTAAGAGACCCCACATTGGACCAAATTCATTCCGTTTAATTATGCCCGTGGTACCTCTGCGTCCAATTAATGGTAACACTGAGCGAGCCTCTGTTCGGTCAACAAAAGGCTCATACTGAGCGTGAGCGGGAAGCCTCAGTGTTTCCCGAATGATTGTTGTGGACACAAATGCTCTTCTTTGTTCTCGAATCACCCAACCGGTAATCATGTCCGGAGAGTCAAGTTTAGCAGAGTACCAGAATTCACATAGCATTTCGGGATAGATTGCACGAGGAGAAAGAATCAGTGCTTGAGTTATCGGACAATGCTTCAGATATGTGATCATGTGAGTGAATTCAGGGCACGCCCAAGCCTGAGGAATGTTAAAGTTTGCGGTGATGTTGTTCCTCGCAAATTTGGGCACTTCATCGTTTCGAAACTGAGTTGCCGGTGCAGCCTCCGGTGCGAAGAATCTGTAATTAGCCATCTGCGATTTTGATTTAAGAAATTGCTTGCAAAGAGATAGTGAAATCGTTAATCGCAGAGAGAATCGAAATAGAAAGTAAGAAATAACTGTTGAAAAATTTTTAAAGAAAGAGAAAATGGTTATTTATACGTAATTTAAAGATAATTACGGTATTGGGAAGTAAAACCGGCTCATTTGACAGCCTTATCCTGTGTCAACGGTAACTTTCTTATTAAGAAAGGTTACCGTTGGGGAGTATAAGGATTAAAAGTCAGTTTTATCACTCCAGGACTCCAATACCGAGTTATAAAAAAATTAAATTAAAAAAAATATTAAAAATTATAAAAACATTTAATTTAAACTATAAATTAATAAAAAATTAAAATTTATAAAATATGATAAATCAGACGAGTGATACTGAGATGGTCAGTATTGAGAGTAATACTGATCAGTCAGTATCAGAAAATTTTAAGGAAAGTTAAGGATACAGCATACCCAATTGTCCTAGTAAGTACATAAACCTTTCCTCATAGAGAGGTTTAGTAAACAAATCGGCCAATTGATCATCTGTAGGAACGAAATCTACCTCAACCTTACCTTTTTCCACATTATCTCGAATAAAGTGGTGTCTGATATCAATGTGCTTTGTGCTAGAGTGATGGACTGGGTTTTCAGTGATAGCAATAGCACTCTTGTTATCACAATGTATTGGTGTCTTCTGGAAATTGAACCCATAGTCCATTAGTTGATACTGTATCCACAAGAGTTGAGCACATCAACTTCCTACAACAACATATTCCGCTTCTGCAGTAGAGGTTGCTACTGAATTTTGTTTCTTGGATGACCAACCAACTAGTCTGCCACCGAGGAATTGACATCCCCCACTTGTACTCTTCCTGTCCAACCTACAACCTGCAAAATCTGCATCTGTATACCCTTCAAGGTCAAAGTTTGAGTCTTTGGGATACCAAAGACCCATGTTAGGAGTACCTGAAAGATATCTAAAAATGCGCTTAATAGCTTTCATATGTGATTCTTTAGGATTAGCCTGATACCGAGCACATAAACAAGTTGCAAACATGATATCAGGCCTGCTAGCTGTTAAGTAGAGTAAAGAACCAATCATACCTCAGTATGTGGATTGACATACTGGTTTACCAGTTTCATCTTTACTTATTTTATCCTGAGTACCCATAGGAGTGTGCATGGAAGATAAATTTTCAAATTTATATTTCTTGAGCATGTCATGCACATACTTACTTTGATTTATGAAAGTGCCATCAGGCTTTTTTTCAACTTGTAAACCAAGAAAGTAAGTAAGTTCTCCCATCATACTCATCTGATACTGAGAGGACATTATCTTAGCAAACCAGTCACACATTGACTTGTCAATGGAGCCAAAGATAATATCATCTACATATATCTGAATGAGTAAAATGTCAGAACCTTTCCTTTTTGAAAATAATGTTTTGTCAATTTTACCTCTTATAAACTTATTTTCAATTAAGTACTCAGACATGGTATCATACCAGGCTCTGGGAGCTTGTTTGAGCCCATATAGAGCTTTATCAAGCTTAAAAACGTAATTAGGAAATTTAGGATCAACAAAACCTGGTGGTTGTTTGACATAAACTTCCTCCTGTAGTTTTCCATTAAGAAAAGCACTCTTGACATCCATCTGATAAACTTTGAAATTCTTAAAAGTTGCATATGCAAGATACAACCTAATAGCTTCAATTCTTGCAACTGGTGCAAAAGTTTCATCATAGTCAATACCTTCTTCTTGCCTGTAACCCTGAGCAACCAGTCTTGCTTTATTTCCGATGACAACACCATCCTTGTCCATCTTGTTTCTGAACACCCACTTAGTACCAATAATAGTTTTGCCAGTAGAAGGTGGTACTAAGTTCCAAACTTTATTTCTTTCAAACTCTGTCAGTTCTTCTTCCATAGCTTCTACCCAGTCTTCATCTAATAAAGCTTCATCAGCTTTCTTTGGTTCCATGGTAGGTAAGAAGCTTGAGAAGAAACAAAAGTTTGCAGTTGCTTGGGGTTCAAACTTTAACTTTCTTCTTGTTTGGACACCTTGTTCAATGGGACCAATAATATTAGAATGAGGATGGTCTCTGTGTTCCCTTAGATTGTTTCCTAAGGGAGCATTTGAAAAAAGATCAACAATATCTTGTTGTGTTGATGGATTGTCTGCCTGATACTAAGGTGAATCCTGGTCAGTATCAGACAATACCGGTTGATGTTCTTCTGAATTCTGCAGATTTGATGTGGATTCTTGAGCAGTACTGGAAGATTCACCTTCCTCATAGGTGGAGTTGTTCAGATCAAGAATTGGGAACTCAGTATTGGGGTTCTCAGTTATGGGAACCTCAGAATTTGATACATTGGAGTTAGACTGAGGTATTTCTTGATCAGTATCACTCATACCATGATCAACATAGTATGGGTGAGACTTGGGCTGTTCAGCAATAGAGTTTTCTGGATTGCATAGAATTTCTATGCCACTGATGTCTTCTGTTGCTGAGGTAGAATGCTCATTCTGATTTTCATTAAACGTAACATGAATAGATTCTACAATCATCTTGGTGGAGATGACATACACTCTGAAGGCTTTAGAGTGTGGAGAGTAGCCCATGAACACACCTTCATTTGCTTTGGGAGCAAATTTGTTGAGATTTTGTTTAGTAGTGAGTACGAAACATTTACTCCCAAAGATGTGGAAGTATTCCACATTAGGAACCTTGCCATTATATAACTCATAAGGAGTCTTTTGATGTCGCTGGACTATTGTAGCTCTGTTCTGAGTAAAATTTGCACAGTTGACAGCTTCTGCCCAGAAGCTTAGTGCCAGTCCAGCATGTCATAACAAAGTTCTTGCAGCTTCAATCAAGGTTCTATTCTTTCATTCTACAACACCATTTTGTTGTGGTGTGTAGGCTGCAGAGAAGTTTTGTACGATTCCTTTTTCTTCACAGAAATCAGCCAATACTGAGTTCTTAAACTCAGTACCATGGTCACTTCTTAGTTGTTTGACCTTGTTGCCTTTTTGAAGTTCTTCTCTTTTAATGAAGGAAATGATTTCTGTTGTTGCATCGGCTTTAGTCTTGAGAAAAAAACCCAAGTGTATCATTGTAAGAGGTTCATTTTGGCCAAAGATGGTGTGCTGATGGGACCAAAAAGATCCATATGTATCATTGTAAGAGGTTCATTAATGGAATGATTAACCTTTGACTTGAACGAAGTCTTCTTCTGCTTGCCCATTTCACATGCTGAACATAACTTATCTTTTGAATAAGTAATAGTGGGCAGCCCTCTCACCAGTTTCTTAATACTGAGCTCATTTATATTTCTGAAATTTATGTGAGAGAGCTTCTTGTGCCATAACCAATGTAGTTCTGGTTTGACTTTAGACAGCAGAAAACTCTAATAGTGGGGTCTATTTCAGACAGATTGACCACATAGACATCCTTTTCTCTTCTAGTAACGAGTACAGGTTGCCCTTTATCATTGAAGATGATTCCTGCAATCTTTCAGAAACAAGCTTCATTATCATCATCACACATCTGGCTGAAACTGAGCAGATTGTGTTTAAGACCCTCCACATAGGCAACTCTTTTAAAAGTTATATTGCCTGCCTTGATTACTCCATACCCTCTTGTTTTCCATATAGAATCATCTCCAAACTTGACAGAAGGACCCTTCTCTGGAGTATAGTTGAGAAGGTACTCCATACTGCCAATCATGTGTCTTGAACATCCACTGTCTAAATACCATTTTCTGTCACCCTGCACAAGACACAAATAAAGAGTTAGTTCTTTTTAGGAACCCATTTTTGAATGGGACCTTTGGTGGGAGAAACAGGAGTTGACTTGATCTCTTTTGTTGGAGAGGTCAGTATCACTTCAGGAGAAACCTTTGAGGTTTTCTTTGGTGATACTGACTTGGTTTATCTCCTTTTCTTTGGTACTGAGTACCTAGGACTTGAGAGATTAGTCCAGCATTCATATCCTTTATGTCCAGTATGGTGACATCTATAACATTTTCTAGGTCTGTTTCGAAACATATTTTCATAAGGAATTTTTGAAAATTGTTTGACTTTTTGTTGATCAGTATTAGTGAGTTTTGCAAACTTTTAACTCAAGACTTTGATCTGATCACCGATAGATTTTAAAATGTTATTTTTGTCATTTTTAATGGAGTTTTAATATTATGTTTGACTGATTTTGAAGGAGATGGTTCTGGTGTCTTATTTTTATTAGGCATGGAAGTCTTTTTATCATTTGACTTCTTGATTTTGCCACTTGAAGATCCTGTTGAAGTTGTTTTCTTTTTATCATGTTTTAGAATGACAACTTGAACAGGTTCTTTAGATTCTTGAGTAGTTGACTTTGCTGTTCCTGTAGATTCAGTATTAGATAAAACATTTTGAGTAGTAGTGGTTTTCTTTTCTGTAGACTCAGGTTCTTTATATATCTCAAAAGTAGTTGTGTTAAATAAGACTTCAAATGGAGGAACAACAGAAGTGTCATACTGCACAACTTCGTGATCAGTATCAAAAATTTCTTTTTCAGGAAATTCAATACTGAGCTCTTGTAGTTCAGTATAGCACTTAGAGCATATGGAAGGACCAATTGTTTTTTCAAAAATGATTTTATCCTCATCATCTGACTCAGTTTGACATCCAACTTCACAAAAAGTTTTTGCTTTTACAAACTGAATAGGGTTCATGTCAGAAAATTCTTCAAATAAATCAGCAAAATTATTTCTATTTTTTAACTGAGGATCAACACCAAGTGCAGCCCTTACATTTTCTGGAAATTGTTGATTTAGACATTTATTTAATTTAATAGATGCATTTTCCCAAGATTTACACTGGTTTTCAAATGTTTCTTTTTCTAATTTGTGTAAATGAGCTTTATCAGCTAATCTTTGGTTCATGTCTTGTAAGTTTAAAAAATTAAGTTCTAAATCTTTAAATTTTGCTAATTTATCTAAATGTTCATTATTTACCCTTTCAAGTTCAAGAATTGTTAACTTTAAAGCTTTTTCTCTCTGTACTAAAGTTTTAAGATCAAAAATCATATACTCAAAAATCTTTTCTTTTTCATTCACTGAATAAGTTTGAAAGGAACTCACCTTGTACAACTGAGTGGAATCCCAATCAGTATGGACACTCATCCTCTCAGCTTCTTTGATATCTCTTTCAAAGGAGCTCTTCAAATCTTCTTCAGTAAAAGCCATGAAGGCTTTGTTCTCAATCTCTTCCTCATCATCACTTATTTCCTCATCCATCCAAGTCTCTGAGTAAAGTGCTTGATGAGGTGCACCATTCTCTGCTGCATTCTTCCCCTTGCTCCAGTCTCTGAGTAAAGTTCTTTAGCTTGACATACTTGACTCTATACCTTTTAGCTCGGTACGCAATTTTGTCATTCTGATCAGTTTCAGTTGACTTGGTAGGACAGTTAGCAGCAATATGCCCAGGCTTTCCACACCTGTAGCAAAGACCTGATCTTGGGTCAGTATTGGAAGAGCTTACACCAAGCCTCTTCTTTTTCAACTGATCCAGCTTCATAGACATAAGAGCCATTTGTGTTTCAAGCTCTTCTGCCTCAGCATCAGCAAGATCAACTTCTGGTTCTTCAGGCTCAGTTACAGTATATGCCTGTTGCACAACTAGAGCCATGCTAGTGGAATACTTGTCAGTTTTCTTCCAGTTGATCAGTCTTGCAGCATTATTCTCCTCATGATTCAACATTAAACCATACAAAGTTTGATGAGTGTATGACTCAATGTTGTTGGCAGCATTGACAGAATTTGTCATGTCAAGAAACTGTTGAGGAAGACTATCCAAGAACTTTTGAACAAGCTCTCTTTCCTCCTTTACAATGCCTACACTGATTAAATCATGGACAACAGTATTAAACTTGTTGTAGAGAGTAGTGATGTCTTCATTTGGACTAGAGAAGAAGTTTTCATACTTCCTTCTCATGTTGCTTTTCCTCTGCAACTTCACCTTTGGTGTGCCTTCATAAGTGATTGATAGACTATCCCACATAGCCTTTGCTGTTGGCAATTTCATAATTGCATTAAGTATTTCTTTGGTAACAGCATTACCAATCACCCCCTTTGCTCTTGAGTCTATACTGAATAATTGACGGTCAGTATCAGTCCAGGTGTGTTTCAGTTTAGGAACTGTTCTTGTGCTCTCAGGAGCATCATCAGTAGCAGCAACGGGTTCCACAGTTTGTGGAATGATAGGACCATCATTTAGCACAGTGAGCATCTCATGATGAATGGATTCAAGATACCACTGAGCTTTAAGCTTCCATTGATGGGCACTTCCTTACCAGACATAACCGGTGCTATGATTGTAGACATTTTCGATTTTTGAATATTAGAAGGATAGATATATGGAATGGTTGCCAGGGTAATAGATCGACTAAATAAGAATTAATTTAGCCTGCTCTGATACCAGTTGTTAGGTCACAACAACCCTGGTTTGTAATGTTAATTGATAGATTATTATACTTAATGAAATATTAAAGTGATAACACAAGAATATAGTCAATGTATAAATCCACTAAGTGTGGCTTGTTGCGGAATAACAAGACCACTGATCAATTACAAGTGTATGGAAGTGAATACGTAAATTGGTGAATACTCCTTTGCAAGATGATCTCTATTTATAGTGTTATAGAGATCTTACATAATGAGCAAAGGAGTAACCGAAGGACTAAGTAAAGGAAATGACTAAGATCAAGGGATTTGATCTTAGTCCGTTACTATACTGAGTATCACTCAGTCCTTCTACTCAGTATTGGTTTTCCAATACTGAGTGCTGATACTGAGTGGCCAGTATTGGCCAAACTCAGTATCACTCCTAACTTAGCTAATTTAACCTACCTTTTAATCTAAGCTAGTCTAGATTGTTTTGTTATCCTAAGATTCACAAAGGGGTAAGGCTTTTTGCCTTAACATAAATTTTATGTAAATATTATTTGAATAACTAATATTACAATTGTTACCTTCTCAGATTCATCATTGACATAACGTTTATTTAAGTCACCGTCACCTAAGCATTTTGCTAATATCTCTTTCTTATCTACAACTTTTAATTTCTCAGATGTCCAATGATATATAACTGGACGTTCTCTAGAAGCTTCTAAATAATCAATTTTCATATGATCAACATACATTAACTGCATATAAAATTAAATATTACATAAGTTAATTAAATCAAAATTGAAAAAATGAATTTTATGTTATATAATAATATACTAAATATTATAAATATATTACTTACAACTAGATATGCTGATGGACCGTAGAAGAAAGAACTTTCTGAATCCGGGTTGAATTTATTTTTTGTTGTTACAAGACAGTCGAGAAGATAAGCACACCAATCTATTGTACTAGGATCTGTATTCTTTCCAATTCTGTACAAAGGATAAAGATTGCATTTTCCCATTGGTGTATTCTGACATAAAGTATTTATAAACAACGCAAGAAAGTTCATTTTGAAATTAAAATCTGCTTCATTTGTTTGTAAAATCTTATGTTTTAGTTCAGTCAATCTTAAATCTTCAACCTTTTCAAATTGTTCACTCCATTCAGACATGAAGCTTTCTTCATCATTCTTTTCAATAGGTGGAATGTTACAAATATTTGTTTTTCCCATTGGTATTCCTAACATTTCATGAACAGATTGCAATGTGACCATAATATTTCCTTTTTTTAATTCAATAATCATCTTATCACTATTGAACTTGCTTAAAACAAAATAAGCAAGTTTTAGAGGCATATCAGTCAATTTAATTTTTAAAATGCTTCCAAATCCCATCTCTTTCACTGCTTTTTTTTGTTCTCTACTTAATAAATTTACAATTGTAAACATTGATTCCGGATAACATCGATTTTTTAACGTGATATATTCTACTATCTGATTTTTTTTGTCTTTTGATGTTTTATTTTTCTTACTACTTTCCTGTTTTTCAGTTTTATTAATAATTCGTTTTTTAGTAGCTAACATTTTGACTCTTGATCTAGAGTCTTTTTGAACAGTTTCCTGCTGTTTTTCTTCAGTTTTCATATCTGCATAAATTAACAAAAATTAGAGTTCTTTTTATAATATGTATTCATATGATGATTTAACACAACTCTACAATCAAAAGACCTGTTAAATCATACACAACTTCAAAAACACACAAGTATTTTTTATGCATGAATTAAACGAAATTTTCTGATACGAACAATTCTTATGCGTTATTCAACATAATACGAGTATTACAACTGCAAAAACATCTTTATACTTTTCAGGTGTTACCTTTTGTTGTTGATGGGTTTTGACTTTTTGCTTCATCCGAACACATTTTCGTCTTAGATGAACTGACATCAGCAAAATTCTCCTCATCAAATTCATTCTTTGAACTATCACCAACTACATTATCCGTATTCAAGTTTTCGTCTAACTCTTGAATCTCAAAGGTATAAGTGAAAGGTTGGATTCGGTGCTTAATTTTAGTTTTCCCAATCTCAACAAAAACTTCAATTAGCTTATAAGTTTCAACTAATTTTATTAGAGTTCTAATGTCATCATCACAACCCAAGGGATTCAATCCGTAGTCCAGATTCTTATTAGGGATTCTATAGTTGCAATACATAATATCACTTCTGAAATAACCCAATTCCACCAAATAATGATACATTTCGTGTACACAAAACACATCGACATCAATGTAATCAACGTATGAAACTTTACCTCCAATATACTTTCTATTTGGGAATTCTGTGAAGTGTCCACCATAGTTTATTTTCATAGAAAACATGTTTATTAAGCCCGCTGTTAAATTAATAAAATGACATTAAATTTAGATTATATATATAAAATTAAAGGAAATCACAGATAAGAAATTACCGTATACTTCATTTGCATCAAACTCAATATCGTCGTTTCTAAAAATAATTTTGTTATACATCTTGCTCAGTGTAGTTGATTTGAAGGAGTAAATATCGCAATTTGTATAGAGATAGAGAGAGAGAGAACGAATGGTTTTTCTCTGTGTGTTTGATTTTTGTAATTGACACAAGGATTGTGAAAAATCGCGCTCCGTTGTGGAACAATAATCATCTTTTTATTTTTATTTATTTAATTTTTGAAGTTTATAAGAATCAAATCAATATAAAATTATTTTTTGTTAAATACAATTTTTAATAATCAATGATTAAACTTGATATTTTAAATTAATCATACATGATTACATTTGGGTGTGTAAAATATATGTAATTAACCAGTGCAACACTTTTCGTCTTAAAAACAGATCATCATCGGTGATTAAAGAAATTATTGGTTAATCAAATGAAATTGTTGTTTAATCATCGACGATTAAATTTTGTTTTCGTATTTAATCATCAATGATTAATCTTAATGTTTTAGTTTAATCATGGATTATTTTTCTTGAGTGTATAGAATCATAATATAGTTAATCATTAATGATTAATCATGTTTTGTTCTATTTAATAATCAATGATTAATCTGGTGTGCATAATAAATTAAAGCATACATAATTAAACAACACATAGTTTAATCATAAGTCATTATAAATTAAAGCTTACATAATTAAACAACATATAGATTAATCATAAGAGATTAAAAATGAGTTCACATAAAACATAAATAAACACAAATAGACTACATTACTATGCTTCAATATAATTAAAGCATATATAATCAAAACACAAACATTTTCTGAAATTAGACTACTTCAAAATCAAAAAGTTTTTTCATCAAAAGCTTTGATTATAATCTTTGATACCATAAGTCTCATTCTTTGAGAGTAACCCAACGACCATCAACCCACTCTTGATGAACTCTTAAGAGACTTAAAGGGTAAGAAATCTTCTCATTAACAAAATCAAAATACACAGTGTATTTTGAACCTTTTTTCTTGATTATTTTGCCAACCCACCATCCATCCCTATCGTATGCATCAACCACATCTCCAATCAAAAATCGATTCACCGAAATCTCAGGAGGAACCGGCTGAATTTGTGGACCAAAAACTACCTCTTGTTAAGGCAAAAAGCCTTGCCCTTTGGATCTTAAGATAACAAAACAACCTAGACTAGCTTTGATTAATATGTAGAATAATAAAGCTAAGTTTAGGTCTGATACTGAGTGATCAGTATTGGAACTCAGTATACTCAGTATCAGATAGTGATACTGAGTACAAGGACTGAGTAGAAGGACTGAGTGATACTCAGTATAGTAACGGACTAAGATCAAATCCCTTGATCTTAGTCATTTCCCTTACTTAGTCCTTCGGTTACTCCTTTGCTCATTATGTAAGATCTCTATAACGTTATAAATAGAGATCATCTTGCAAAGGAGTAATTACCAATTCACTTTACACTTTCATATCTTTGTAATTGATCAGTGGTCTTGTTATTCCGCAACAAGCCACACTTAGTGGATTTATACATTGACTATATTCTTGTGTTATCACGCTAATATTTCTCTAAGTATAATATTCTATCAATTAACATTATAAACCAGGGTTGTTGTGACCTAACAACTGGTATCAGAGCAGGCTAAATAAACTCTTATTTAGTCGATCTATAACCCTGGCAGCCATTTCCTAGTTCTATCCCTCCAACACTCAAAAGTCCAAAATGTCTACAATCGTTGCACCAATTATGTCTGGAAAGGGAATACCTATCTTTGATGGAAAAGACTTTCATCAATGGAAGCTTAAAGCTTAGTGGTATCTTGAATCTATTCACCATGAGATGCTCACTGTGCTATATGATGGTCCCATCATTCCACAAACTGTGGAACCTGTTGCTGCTACTGATGATGCTCCTAAGGGCATAAGAGCTGTACCTAAACTAAAGCACAACTGGACTGATACTGACCGTCAGTTGTATGCTTTAGACTCCAGAGCTAAAGGGGTGATTGGTAATGCTGTTACCAAAGAGATACTAAATGAAATTATGAAATTGCCAACTGCAAAGGCTATGTGGGATAGTCTATCAGTCACCTATGAAGGCACAGCAAAGGTGAAGTTGCAAAGAAAAAGCAACATGAGAAGGAAATATGAAAACTTCTTCTCAACTCCTAATGAAGACATCACCACTCTCTATAACAGGTTCAATACTGTTATCCATGATTTAATCAGTGTAGGCATTGTGAAAGAGGAAGGAGAGCTTGTTCAAAAGTTCCTGGATAGTCTTCCTCAACAATTTCTTGACATGACAAACTCTGTCAATGCTGCTAACAACATTGAGTCATACATTCTTCAAACTTTGTATGGTCTAATGTTGAATCATGAGGAGAATAATGCTGCAAGACTGATCAACTGGAAGAAAACTGACAAGTCTTCCACTGGCATGGCTCTAGTTGTGCAACAGGCCTATACTGTGACTGAGCCAGATGAACCAGAAGTTGATCTTGCTGATGCTGAGGCAGAAGAGCTTGAAACCCAAATGGCTCTTATGTCCATGAAGCTGGATCAGTTGAAGAAGAAGAGGCTTGGTGTTAGCTCTTCTAATACTGACCCAAAATCAGGTCTCTGCTATAGGTGTGGAAAGCCTGGACATATTGCTGCAAATTGTCATACCAAGTCTGCTGAGACTGACCAAAATGACAAAATTGCATACCGAGCAAAAAGGTATAGAGACAAATATGTCAACCTGAAGAATTGGAGCAAGGGCAAGAGGGCAGAATGGAATGGAGCACCTCATCAAGCACTTTACTCAGAAGCCTGGATGGATGAAGACTTAAGTGATGATGAGGAAGAGATTGAGAATAAAGCCTTTATGGCTTTCACTGAAGATGATTTGAAGAGCTCCTTTGAAAAGGATATCAAAGAGGCTGAGAGGATGAGTGTTCATACTGATTGGGATTCCACTCAGTTGTACAAGGTAAGTTCCTTTCAAACTTATTCAGTGAATGAAAAAACTAAGACTTTTTAGTATATGCTTGTTGATCTTAAAACTTCTGTACAAAAAGAAAAAGCTTTAAAATTAACAATTCAAGAACTTGAAAGGGTAAATAATGAAAACTTAGATAAACTAGTAAAGTACAAAGATTTAGAATTAAATTTTTTAGATTTAAAAGACATTAACCAAAGATTAGCTGATAAAGCTCATTTACACAAACTTGAAAAAGAGAAATTTGAAAAACAGTGTAAATCTTGGGGAAATGCTTCAATAAAATTAAATAAATGTTTAAATGAACAATTTCCAGAAAATGTGAGGGCTGCACTTGGTGTTGATCCTCAATTTAAAAATACGAATAATTTTGCTGATTTATTTGAAGAATTTTTCAGTATGAACCCTATTAAATTTATAAAAGCCAAAACGTTTTGTAAAGTTGGATGTCAAACCGAGTCAGATGATGAGGAAAATGAAATTTCAGAAAAACCTATTGGTCCCTCCATCTGCTCAAAGTGCTATACTGAGCTACAAGAACCCAGTATTGAATTTTCTATAAAAAAAAATTTCTGATACTGAGCTCTCAATAGATCAGTATGACACTTCTGCTGTTCCACCTTTTGAATTATTATTTAATACAACAACTTTTGAATTATATAATGATAATAAGACAACTTTTATCTCCAATGTTTCATCTAATACAGAAGTTGCAGGAACAGAAACATCATATACTGAGAAATCTAAAGAACCTGTTAAAGTTGTTTCTTCAAAACATGATAAACAAAAACCAACTTTAACTAGGTCCTTAGTTGGCAGAAACAAGAAGTCTTACACTAATAAAATTAGAAAGACTTCTATGCCAAATAAAAAGAAACAACCAGATCCTCCATCTTATAAATCAGTTAAAAACAATAATAATACACCTATTAAAAATGACAAAATTAACATTTTAAAAACACTTGGTGATCAGGTCAAATCTTTAAGTAAACAATTTGCAAAACTTGTTCATACTGATCTACCAAAAGGGCAACATTTTTCTAAAATACCTTATGAAAACATGTTTAGAAATAGACCTAGAAAATGTTATAGGTGTCATCATACTGGTCATAAGGGAAATGAATGCTGGACTGATCTCTCAAGTCCTAGGTACTCAGTACCAAAGAAAAGGAGAGAAACTAAGTCAGTATCACCAAAGAAAACTTCTAAAGTTTCCCCCGAAGTAATACTGACCTTTCCACATAAAGAGATCAAGTCAAATTATGTTTATCCCACCAAAGGTCCCATTCAAAAATGGGTTCCTAAAAAGAACTAACTCTTATTTTGTGTCTTGTGCAGGGTGACAGAAAATGGTATTTAGATAGTGGCTGCTCAAGACACATGACAGGCAGTATGGAATACCTTCTCAATTATACTCCAGAGAAGGGTCCTTCTGTTAAATTTGGAGATGACTCGGTGGGAAAGACAAGAGGTTATGGTGTGATCAAGGCAGGCAACATAACTTTTAAAAGAGTTGCCTATGTAGAGGGTCTTAAACACAATCTGCTCAGTATCAGCCAGATGTGTGATGATGACAATGAAGCTCGATTCAGGAAGGTTGCAGGAATCATCTACAATGATAAAGGCCAGCCTGTACTCATTGCTAGAAGAGAAAAAGATGTATATGTGGTCAACCTATCTGAAATAGACCCAACTATTCGAGTATGCCTGCTTTCTAAAGTCAAGCCAGAATTGCATTGGCTATGGCACAAGAAACTCTCTCACATCAACTTTAGAAATATCAACGAGCTCAGTATGAAGAAACTGGTGAGAGGGTTGCCCACAATTACCTATTCAAAAGATAAGTTATGCTCAGCATGTGAAATGGGCAAGCAGAAGAAGAGTTCATTCAAGTCCAAAGTCAATCATTCCATTAATGAACCTCTTACTATGATACATATGGATCTTTTTGGCCCCATCAGCACACCATCTTTGGCCAAAAAGATCTATACTCTAGTCTTGGTTGATGAATTTTCAAGATATACTTGGGTCATCTTCTTCAAGACTAAGTCAGATGCAACAACAGAAATCATTGCCTTTATAAAAAGAGAGGAACTTCAAAAAGGCAACAAGGTCAAGCAACTTAGAAGTGACCATGGTACTGAGTTTAAAAACTCAGTATTAGCCGATTTCAGTGAAGAAAAAGGAATCATTCAAAACTTCTCTGCAGCCTACACACCACAACAAAATGGTGTTGTAGATAGAAAGAATAGAACACTGATTGAAGCTGCAAGAACTTTATTATGCCATGCTGGACTGGCACTGAGTTTCTGGGCTGAAGCTGTAAACTGTGCAAACTTCACTCAAAATAGAGCCACTATCGTCCAAAGACATCTAAAGACTCCATATGAGTTATACAATGGCAAGATTCCTAATGTGGAATACTTCCACATCTTTGGGAGTAAATGCTTTGTACTCAGTACAAAACAAAATCTCAATAAATTTGCTCCCAAAGCAAATGAAGGTGTGTTCATGGGCTACTCTCCACACTCTAAAGCTTTCAGAGTGTATATCATCTCAACCAAGATGATTGTAGAATCCATTCATGTCACATTCGATGAAGATCAGAATGAGCATTCTACCTCAGCAAGTGAAGACATAAGTGGTATAGATATTCTATGCAATCCAGAACACTCCATTGCTGAACAGCCTAAGTTTCATCCACACTTTATTCCTAATAAGTTTAATGAAACTGATCAAGTTCAAACTCAGTATCACTCAAATGAGACTAATACTGAGGTTCCCATAACAGAGGACCTCCATACTGAGTTTCCAACTAATGATCTGAACCACTCTATCTATGAAGAAGGTGAAACATCCAACACTTCACAAGAATCCACATCAACTCTGAAAAATGAAGATGAACAGCAACCTGCACTGTCTAATACTGATCAGAATTCCACTCAGTATCAGACAGACAACACACCAAATCAACAAGATATTGTTGATCCTATTTCAAATGCTCCCTTAGGAAACAATTTATGGGAACACAGAGACCATCCACACTCAAACATTATTGGTCCTATTGAAGAAGGTGTCCAAACAAGAAGAAAATTAGAATTTCCAACCCAAGCAACTGCAAACTTTTGTTTCTTCTCAAGTTTTCTATCTACCATTGAACCAAAGAAAGCTGATGAAGCTTTATTAGATTAAGATTGGGTAGAGGCTATGCAAGAAGAGCTCACAGAGTTTGAAAGAAACAAAGTTTGGAACTTAGTACCACCTCCTACTGGCAAAACTATTATTGGTACTAAGTGGGTGTTCAGAAACAAGATGGACAAGGATGGTGTTGTCATCAGAAACAAAGCAAGGTTAGTTGCTCAAGGTTATAGGCAAGAAGAAGGCATTGACTATGATGAAACTTTTGCACCAGTTGCAAGAATTGAAGCTATTAGGTTGTATCTTGCATATGCAGCCTTTAAGAATTTCAAAGTTTATCAGATGGATGTCAAAAGTGCTTTTCTAAATGGAAAACTACAAGAAGAAGTTTATGTTAAACAACCTCCAGGTTTTGTTGATCCCAAATTTCCTAATTATGTTTTCAAGCTTGATAAAGCTCTATATGGGCTCAAACAAGCTCCAAGAGCCTGGTATGACACCCTGTCTGAGTACCTTATTGAAAATAAATTTACAAGAGGTAAAATTGATAAAACACTATTTTCAAAAAGGAAAGGTTCTGACATCTTACTCATTCAGATATATGTAGATGATATTATCTTTGGTTCCACTGACAAGTCAATGTGTGACTGGTTTGCTAAGATAATGTCAACTCAGTATCAGATGAGTATGATGGGAGAACTTACTTACTTTCTTGGTTTACAAGTTGAACAAAAGCCTGATGGCACTTTTATAAATCAAAGTAAGTATGTGCATGACATGTTAAAGAAATACAAACTTGAAAATTTATCTTCCATGCACACTCCTATGGGTACTCAGGATAAGATAAGTAAGGATGAAACTGGTAAACCAGTATGTCAATCCACATACCGAGGTATGATTGGTTCCTTACTTTACTTAACTGCTAGTAGGCCTGATATCATGTTTGCCACATGTTTGTGTGCTCGGTATCAGGCTGATCCTAAAGAATCACACATGAAAGCAGTTAAGCGCATCTTTAGATATCTTACAGGTACTCCTAACCTGGGTCTTTGGTATCCCAAAGACTCAAACTTTGACCTTGAAGGGTACACAGATGCAGATTTTGCAGGTTGTAGATTGGACAAAAAGAGCACAAGTGGAGGATGTCAATTCCTAGGTGGAAGACTAGTTGGTTGGTCATCCAAGAAGCAAAATTCGGTAGCAACTTCCACAGCAGAAGCAGAATATGTTGCTGCAGGAAGTTGTTGTGCTCAATTATTATGGATGCATTATCAACTCTTAGACTATGGGTTCAACTTTCATAAGACTCCCATTCATTGTGATAACAAGAGTGCTATTGCTATCACAGAGAACCCAGTCTATCACTCTAAAACCAAGCACATTGATATCAGACACCACTTTATTCGAGATAATGTGGAAAAAGGTAAGGTTGAGGTAGATTATGTACCAACTGATCAACAATTGGCCGATGTGTTTACTAAAACTCTCCCTGAGGAAAGGTTTATGTATTTACTAGGGCAATTAGGTATGCTAAATCCTTAATTTTCCTTAATTTTCTTTAAAACTGAACGCTCAGTATCACTCCTGTTGATACTGACCACTCAGTATCACTAGTCTGATATCATCAAAATTTAAAATTTTTATTTTTTTTTATTAATTTCAAGAGTAAATTAATTGTTTTTATATTTTTTTAATATTTTTTTAAATAATTTTTATTACTCGGTATTGGGTTATGACGGCTCTTACACCGAGCTTAATCCTCATACTGCTCAACGGTAACCTTTCTTAATAGGAAAGTTACCGTTGGCAGAGGATAAGGCAGTCAAATCAGCCGTTTTTACTTCCCAATACCTTAATTATCTTTCAAATAACCGTTTTTTTTTCTTCAAATATTTTTCAACAGTTATTTCATTATTTCTTGTAAAATTCTCTCTGCGATTAACGATTTCACTCTTTCTTAGCAAGCAAATCTCTTAAATCAAAATCACAAATGGCCAATTACACTTTCGTTGCTCCAGAAGTTGAATCGGAAATCAAATTCCGAAACGATGAACTACCCAGGTTTGCGAGGAACAACATCACAGCAAATTTCACTATTCCTCAAGCCTGGGTATGCCAATAATTCACAAACATTGTGACTTTTATGAAATATTGCCCAATTGCTCGTGCACTGACCTTGTCTCCTCGAGCAATTTATCCAGAGATGCTATGCGAGTTTTGGTACTCTGCTACACTCGATTCTCCAGATATGATTGCTGGGTGGGTAATTAGAGATCAAAGAAGGGCATTTGTTTCTACTGCCATCATTCGTGAAGCACTCAGACTTCCCGCCCAAGCTCAGTATGATCCATTCGTTGATAGATTAGAGGCACGCTCAGTCTTACCATTTTTGGGTCGAAGAGGAACAACGGGCACAATCAAAAGAAATGAATTTGGTCCTATGTGGGGTATTCTCATTACAACAATAATTCGGTGTATGACCCACAAGACGGGAGCTTTGGACCAAATAAATGAATTTGGGATGCAAATAGTACATGCCTTGTACTATGGAAGAAACATTGATTATGCACGGCTCATTTTCAATGAATTAGCTGCTCTGATTCGGGCTAACACAAGGGAATGCAATGTCCCTTTCTGCAGATTTTTATCACCCATCTTTCAACACTCAATGCCCACACATATCTATGATGAGTTTCACAGTCCAAGGGTTGATCTTCCTCCTCTTAGTGAGAAGATTTTCTTTTACAGGCCAAGAGAAGGAGAACCTCTTCTAAGTCCTCCTATGTGGGCCATTGTTCAAGAACACATAAATGATGAAGAAGACATGTCTGATACTGAGTCAGACAATGATGATGATGATAATGATGATAATAGTGGTAATGGAGCACAGGCCGGTCAAGAAATTGAGATGCAGGATGTTCCACAAGTTCAAGAACCTACTCAACAACATATCTCTCCACCTGCACAGGATCTTGATGCTCCTCATATTGAAACAGTTTTTGATACTGAGTCCTCCGAAGACACACCACTGGTCCTTCAAAGAACAAGAAGGAATCTGTTTCCTATCATTATGGGAAACTTATCATCTGAGGAGGTGCATCCTGCAAATGTTCCATCATTAACTGCATCTCTTCAAGCCCAAAGCCTAGTTGCAGCCACCGCTGACCTTCCAGGTCCAGAACTAGTTTCAACTGCTCAACCAATTGAGGAACCTCATGTTCCTCTTGATGTGGAGATTCAATATGAGCAAACAACACTGGAAGGTGCTCAGCAAGAAAGACAAGTCGGTATTGAAGATGTTGGCGCTGCACATCAACAAACACATGATCCTGCACCGACCTCTGCAGATGCTAGAAGGGAATCTGACAGAGTCTCAGGTATGAATTTCTAAAAAGCCCTTAAACTTATATATATATATATTTCATTCCCAAATAGAGACTAAGTATTGGCCAGTACCAACTCAATACTGACCAAAGTCTCACACAATCTTTCAAATATATATCCTTTTATGGCCAACATAGCTAGCCCGTTGCTGCTATGCAAAATTCATATACTGAGCACACAAGTGATCATTGTCAGTCTACAACTGTCTCAACATTTAAAGAGACAATGGTGGTTGATGTCACACTGACACCCACTGGTGCTGCTTGAATCATGTCCAACTTATTTTTGAGTTGGATAGCATGACTCAAGAAATGATCACAAACCCTTAAGCCACAAAATCCAAAAACTTTTCCATGGGGTTTAGCCACATTTCTGTTATCACTCTAATACCGAGTGATAAACATTGAAAATAACAAGAAGCACATCCCAGGCTTCGAATACCGAAACCCAAACCTTTTAGTAAATGTGACTTATCCTATACTGAGCTACTTAAATTTACACACTCACTTTTACTAAAATATTCTTACACATGCTATGCACAAGTCCACAATATTTCATCATAAACCAGATGAAATACAGACTTCACAAACTCTGTTTATATGATTATAGAATTAAACAACACCACAATTCTATTTGATAAACCTTTCTTTCTAACCAGTTTTCTATTTTTGTTTCTTTAGCACCATCTGTGCAGGGCATTCAGGCATCTCAGGCTGCAGGAGACCAAGTGACTCTGCAAGCAATCATGCAGCACATTCTGGCCATCCAACAAACTCAAAATATAATACTAGCCAGAATGGACAAGATGAGTGGTGATATTGACTCAATAAAACAGTCAGTCTCACTACTTCAACAACCACATCAGCCTCCACCAACTCCACCATTCTCACATGGTGACCACAATGAAGAAGGAGAAGGAGAAGGAGGTGCTGGTGATACTGATGCTGCAACTGAGCCCATGCCCTCCCCTACTCTTGAACAACCTGAAGGGGACATGGGTGGTGATACTGATCCTCTTCCCTCCTCATCAAATGATAACAAAAAGGGGGAGAAGAGACAAAGAGATACTGAGGTTGATCAAACTGAGCCATCTGCTCAGGGGGAGAAAAGAAGAAGATTGAATGAAGATCAACCTCCACAACAAGAACAACAACATCAGCAAAGCCCTCATACTGAGCCACTTCGGATTCAGTATGAGAGAAGAAGACAAAGAACTAGGTCAGCATTACGAGTTCAAGACCCACTTGAGCCATCTGCTCAGGGGGGAGACTCACACTGGCCAACCACAGCAAGCTTATACTGAGCCACCTGTTCTAGAAGAAAATAACTTGCAAATTGTGGTCTATAGGCCTTTTGTGTGGCCCATTGCTGATGATGAAGATGAAGAACATCCAGTGGCATCAGAAGAATTTTTAAACTTTGCACTGGATGAAGCAAATAAAGAAACCTCTTCATCATATGAAGGACCTATCTCACCTCAAGAAAATCCAGTGGCATACAAGAAAACCTATCTCACCTCAAGCTGAAGGACCTTCTAGAATTCCTAGAAGACCAATAACCAGAAGAATGACAAATGTGGTTATGTCCTCAGAATCTAGTGAAGAACAAGATCCAGCTCCTCTGATCTCAAGACCTAGGAGATCTGCTCAGTTTACTGAGGAAAAGAGTGAAGCTGAGGATGAGATTGAGGCCCAAAAATTCTTCCCTGTTAAGGAAGAACCTGAATCTGAGTCTGAAGATGTTCCAAGAAGATCTCATACTGTAAGAAGAACTGGAGATGAATTACTTGAACAGTATTGGAACATTGTGGCACAAAGAACAAGATATAGGGAAACAAGGATGGGTATGCTGAGGAATAAAGCATTTCTAAGTGTAAGAGACATATACTGGCTAAATATAAAAGTCAAAACTGTTGATAGATCAATTGTTGCAACTTGCACTCGGCCAGTCAGTCCTCCAATGAAGTTTTTCCTCCATGACATCCAAAATATGGGACTTCAAGATTGGATAAAGATTGCTAGACTGATAAAGGAGATGCCCTCAAGATCCTCTGAAGCCCAAGTGATGATGGATGAAATCTGGGCTGTATCTGCCATATGCTATGAAAAAGGAATTCTTTATGCAGCAGAATACAGGGCACTCAGTGTGATGACTGAAGCTATGAAAAATAACAAACCTGAGTGCCTTAATACTTTCAGAATAATTCCCACATATACTGTTCCCTCTAACCTTATCTTTCAGGATCAAAAGAGTACCATATATCCCACATCTGGATATATGTATACTGACTCAGATGACAGGGAGTGCTTCATTACTGAAGCAGATATGGCACCAGCTCCTATCAGCCATTTGGTGGGCCTTAAATGGATGATAACCAAGAAAGAAGATGCTTGGTTTAGAAAGAAGATAGTTGCTGTACTAAACAACAGGCAAGATGAACTGAAGAAAAGAGAAGAGTTCATCCATGTGAAGAAAGAAGTCTTCTACGAGTTTGAGTCGATCAACAAAGACTAAAGAAGAAGACTTTGCAGCCTGTAGCTTATTTTGTTTAGTTTCTCTTTGTAATTGTTTTGTTATCATTAGATAGGGGGAGATTGTTAAGGCAAAAAGCCTTGCCCTTTGGATCTTAAGATAACAAAACAACCTAGACTAGCTTTGATTAATATGTAGAATAATATAGCTAAGTTTAGGTCTGATACTGAGTGATCAGTATTGGAACTCAGTATCAGTACTCAGTATCAGATAGTGATACTGAGTACAAGGACTGAGTAGAAGGACTGAGTGATACTCAGTATAGTAACGCACTAAGATCAAATCCCTTGATCTTAGTCATTTCCCTTACTTAGTCCTTCGGTTACTCCTTTGCTCATTATGTAAGATCTCTATAACATTATAAATAGAGATCATCTTGCAAAGGAGTACTTACCAATTCACTTTACACTTTCATATCTTTGTAATTGATCAGTGGTCTTGTTATTCCGCAACAAGCCACACTTAGTGGATTTATACATTGACTATATTCTTGTGTTATCACGCTAATATTTCTCTAAGTATAATATTCTATCAATTAACATTATAAACCAGGGTTGTTGCGACCTAACACCTCTCTCAAGAGCGCTGAACCGTCTTCTGTTATAAGGGTTTTATACTCCAAAAGATACTAATCGTCAGTAAGTTTTGAGAGTATGTTTGTTGTGTAATATGAACCCTCGAATCCTTCATCTTTGTTCATAACTTCGACACGATCGCCTCTTTTGAACGACGTCATTGGGGATATTATTGTCTAAAATTAAAAGGAAAAATATAAAATAAGAAATGAGATGAAACAAAAGTAAACTACTGAAATAAAAAAAATTAAGGCATCACGAAATATATTTGAATATATAGTTAATCAAAATTTTACGTTTGTTTTTGAAAAACTTCCGACTTCCATCTTTTTTTTTTTCTAGAGAGAGAGATAAGTAAATGATTTTAGATCGAATGATGATTTGTTGTTTTGAAGGGGAAGAGTGTTGCAGAGTTTTTCTAGGCTGAAATGTTTCAGAGAAGCAATGATGACCACTTTTGAAAATTGCACATATACAAACTAATTGTAAAATGACATGTTTGTCCTTATAATAAAATGCCTTGTATGTTTATCAGATGTCTTTTTTAATTGTATTATCAAAACGTATTATTATTATTATTATTTTTATTTTTAAATTAAATATTTATTTAATTATCTATGATTAAAAAGTATATTTTTAATTTTTTTGATGTCTATAATGCAATTTGTTTTAAATAAGTAGGAAGTCATCGATTGGTTATTAATCATCTTTTTATTAAACAAAGTTTTTTTTTTTCTGAAGTTATATTGTGTTTTTGGCACACTATCACATACTGATTAATCATCGATGATTAATGGGGCTTATTTTTAATAAAACTCAACAGTTATTTTAATTTTCAAATCTGATTTAATTTTTAGACGCGGGTAAATCCAACAACACATTCACTCACAAAAACATATACACACACAAAAAACTGCTCATTCACCCCTCTATCTCTCTATTAAAATTTCGATGGTTAATCATTAATGATTAAAGATGTTCTTTTGTTATATCATCGATGATTAAACTAGTGTTTATAAAAAAATATAGCATACATAATTAAACAACATATAGTTTAATCATAAGTAAATAAACATTAGTTCATATAAAATATAGACAAAAAGAATTAGAGTACATAATTATGCTTTTAACAAACATACATAATCAAAAACAAACATTTGCTAAAATTAGACTACTTCAAAATAAAAATAATTTTGTTCATCAAAAGCTTTGATTCTAATCTTTTGATAATATAAATTTCATTCATTGAGAGTAATTTTTGACATTTTTTTAATCATCAATGATTAAAAAGTTTAATCATCAATGATTAACAAAACAATTCTGTTTTTAAAATCAAAGATGCCGTTTAATCATCGATGATTAACCTTGTCTCCGTTTTTTTAAATTATTAATTCTAAATAAGATGGTGTTTAATCATCAATGATTAGTATTTACGATGTGTTTAATCATCGATGATTAAACTTGAAGTTGGGTTTAATCATCGATGATTAAAGACGTCCAATTTTTTTTAAATGTTCTTTAGTCATACATGATTAAAACTTGTTTTGTATTTAATCAATAATGATTAAACTTTAAGATTGTTTTTAATCATTAATGATTAAACTAGTTTGAAATATTATTTTGGTTAATCATCAATGATTAAACCTGATGTTTTAATCTAATCATAGATGTTTTGTACTTGGCTGTGTAAAATCATAACATGGTTAATCATCAATGATTCTACCATATATTTTTGTTTAATCATCAATGATTAATCTTGACGATGTGTTTTAATCATAGATGATTAATCTTGAAGATGTGTTTAATTATAAAACATTCATTCAAAATGTTTTATGAATGTAGCTAGTTTTTGTAATTAATTGCTAAAATGTTTAGAGAAGTAGGGGTGAGCAGAAAAAGAGGTTAGCCTGAATCGAAACCGGAACCGTCTCAGAACTTGAGGTTCCGGTTCCTAAAATCATGGAACTGCCCTAAGAGGTTTCTGTTCTTGTTCTCAAAATTAAGGAACCTGGAACATGTGGATACCCCTGGAACCGGCGTTTACACTGTATGTTTTTATTAAAATATATAACATACATTATATTATACATTAAATTAAATAGATATATGATTTATCAAAATGTAAAATATTAGACCAAATAAAAATATAAAATTTCCATTCCTCGTTATAATTGAGTGATGATTATGGAAATAAATGAATAATATTCAACAAAATTTAATAAGGGGTGTTATTTTAATAAAACTCACCGGTTATTAAAGGCTAAAATTGAAAATATGATATAATTATTAGACGCGGGTAACTTAAAAAACACACACAGTCACTATATGCTGCACAGTAGACCCAAAAACTGCACATTCCACTCTCTCTCTCAAAAATTTCAATCATCCCTTCTAAACACTAACTTTCCGTCCTTTTAATTGCTCGTTAACACACATTCACAACAAAATGTCTACGGATGAACAAATGAATATAGAATTGTCTACAGTTGATTCCATGGAAGGTAATACTTGTAACTATATAATGATTTTGCGATTAGAATACTTGTTTTTTTGTTTAAAATCTCTGCTGAAAATATTGATTAAGAAATCAACTCTCAAATAGACTATATATCACTTTTCCTTTTATTTTAATGTATTTTAATTTTAAATTCAATGATTACAAAGTTTGTATTTTAGGAGTATGTGTTGATTAATCATATATGATGCAACGATCAGTTAAATATGAACATACGTCACATTGTGTTGTTATTATTACAGATGATTAAATGAACTTTGATTTACAACAGATCATGTTTAATCATCTATAACACAGTAGTTTAGTTAATATAATACTTAATATTACATGATTAAAACGTATCAAAATAATGTTATAGATTATTAATTATATGAGTTTTGATTTTATCAAGGTTTATATTTATTAATTGTTGATTAAAATGTTTAATACTTTTTAGATAATATAATAGTTTCATTTTTTTTTTTTTTTTTTGCAGATTTTGATGAAATAGAAATAATAGGTCAAAGGAAAAGAAAAACATCAAAAACGAAAAAAAATAATACAGAAAAACGGAGAAAATCATCAGAAGAATCAACAAAAAACGAAAAAAAGGAGAACAAATATACAACGATGAAAAATAGATGTTCTCCAGAATCATTGATTGATATTGTAAAAGGTTTTAACAAGCAGTAGAAAGAAACAATAATAGAAATGGGTTTTGGAAAATTGTTAAAACTAAAAGTTAGTGAATTACCTCTTAGATTAGGTTTTTATCTTCTCAACAAGTTCAATAGTAAGAATATGACTATTGAACTTAATAAGGGAAATATTGGAGTTAATACTCAATCTGTTCATGATATTCTAGGAATACCAAATGGAGGAGATAAAATTGATGAGCTAGATATTGTTCATCATGATAAAAAAGAATGTAGTTTGTATAATTTCAAACAAAAGGTTTCAAAAATTGAAGACATTAGATTGACAGAGGTTAAGCAGCAAATTTTACTCTCAACTGAAACAGATTTTGAGTTCAGAATAAACTTTCTCTTGTTGTTCATAAATACTTTATGCGAGAATACACCAAATGGAAAATGCAATTTAACACCTTTGTATAGAATCCAAAGGAATACAGATATTAGAAATATAGATTGGTGTAGTTATGTTGTTGATTGTCTAAAAAGAACAAAGGCGAGATACACTACATACTCTTACTTCTTTGGTCCTGCAGCATATTTGATTGTAAGTGGCGTAGCATATATATTATTTTTATCTAAAAATATATACTTCATATATGATTACATTTTCACTTAACGTTTAAAATATATATTATTGTATATGCAGTTATTGTATGTTGATAGAGCTAAAATCAATTATATTCAAGTGCCAAGAAACCGTCCAGTTATTTGTGAATGGACATCTGAAAAACTTAAATTGGTAGAGAACATGGAAATTAATTTAGGGTGTTTAGGTGAAGCAGAACTACGTCAAGATGATATCCAAAATGTAGCAGATGAGGTAACGATTATAAAAGTGATTTTTGATATATAATATATATATATGTTTTTTATATATGTTAATTTTTGCAGGATGTTGAAAAAAAATTGGAAAAAATGTTTGTAAAGTTTACTAGTAATCAAAACAAGGCAAGAATGATTTTGAATGAATCAATTTCAGAATTCTGTGATCATGAAAGTGTCAAAACCTGGGAAATAAAGTTTTTCCTATCATCAAAAGAAAATACAAAAAATAAAAACGAAAATGAAAAACAACCTACTCAAGATGAAAATAGAGTAGAAGAGGAAAAATTTGATGAACTTAAAGAAAAAGATAAAGAAAAAGAATCTGATGTACTAAATCAAGAAAATGTTGAAGAAGAAGCTGGTAAGAATATATTTAATTGCAGATTTATTTTTATTCTTTAATCATCAATGATTAGATTCAGAGCTTAATCAATTGGTATTCATATATGTATTAATATGTTGTAGGTTCTGAGGAAGTAATGAACGCTGAGAGAGATGTTGGTGATAAAGAAGGTAATTTCATTGCATAATGTTGAAGTTTTTGTAACTTCATTTAAAAATGAATAATCATCTATGATAAAACGGGTTCTTTAATCAAGTAGTGATTATATTTTTGATGTTCTATAATATATAATATATGACATTTGTTGTAGCTACTGAAGAATTAAACAAAGTTACAAATGTTGTTGGTGAAAAAGAAGGTAATTTGTTTTAATCGTGTATGCAATGAAAATGAAACTGATGTTATATTTTTTTTTTTTTGTAAATGTTTTAATCACATATGATTTCTAATATTGATGTTATTTTTTCATGTTACAGTTGATGTTGATAATGGTGTTGCTGCTACACTTGATGTTGGTGGTACAAATAACGATGAAGGTGTAAACGAAGAAGAAAGTTTTCAACTGAACGAATTGGTTAAAGAAATAGTTTCAAATTCAGATATTGTAAAAGGTAAATAATAAATTAATAAAATATCTATTATAAAGGTTACATTCTTTCGAATGTAAGTCTGAAAGAAACATGTAATTATTTTAAATAATATATAGTATTTACAAGTTGATAAATTTTTTATATTCGTATAATTTTACTATGATGTAGATACTGAGAAAGTAAGGAATTCTGAAACAGATGCTGGTGATAAAAAAGATGGTAAATTGTTTAATTATATGTATTATTAAACATGTGTTTAATCATTAATGATTAACTGAGTCTATTTTTTGAAATTAGTTAATTTCAATACATGAAGTAGAATCGACTATGATTAAATAGATGTTAAACATGTAGCGTTTATAGTTTTATTTTTTAATAATAATATTTTAATATATGACATTTGTTGTAGATGTTGAAGATTCTGAGCCATTAGGAAATGCAGAAAGAGATGCTGGTGATAATAAAGGTTATTATTTAATCTTTTTATTCATTAACCATGTCTTTAATCAATTATAATTACACTAATATTAATCTTTGTAGTGTTTATAACAATGATTAAAGTTGAGGTTATGTTTAATCATCATTACTATTAAACTAATCTAAATTTTTTATAAAATGCACTTTTAGTCATAGATGATTAAACCTTTGTTTTTGTTTTTAATTACTAATGATTAATCTTTGACATTTTTTTAATCATCGATGATTAAACAGTTTAATCATCGATGATTTAATAAAACAATTCTGTTTTTTAAAATCAAAGATACTGTTTAATCATCGATAATTAACCTTGACTCCTTTTTTTTAGATTCTTAACTCTATATAAGATGTTGTTTAATCATCAATGATTAATTATGAAGATTTGTTTAATCATCGATGATTAATTTTGAGGTTGGGTTTAATCATCGATGATTAAAATTTTGTTTTGTGTTTAATCACTAATTATTAACCAAGTCCAAATTTTTTTAAAAATGTTTTTTAATCATACATGATTAAACCTTGCTTAGTATTTTAATCACTAATGATTAAACCTTGGAAAGGATGAAAGAGGTGTCGGTGAGAAAGAAGGTAATTTTGTTTAATTATTTATTATTAAAAATGTATTTAATCACACATGATAAACTGAGTCTGTTTTTAATTTTGAGTACATTCTTTAAATAATGTTTAATCATTTATTATTAAAAGGTTTTTTAATCATGTAGTTTTTATATCCTTTTATGTATTAATTATATGAATTTTCTTGTACATTTTTGGTAGGAAATGATGAAGTTGAGAATTTTTCATCAAATGTTTGTGAGACTCAAGGTAATTAGTTTATCCTGTTTGATTAATCAAGTCCTTTTTTGTTTTTTTAGTGTAACTTCATTATATACTGTTTAATCATATATTTTTATAAGGGTTGTAAATCATACGTGATTAAATATGACTACTTGATGTTACATTATTTTTCAAAGACATATGTGTTTAACAAAGCTTGATTAACCAGATTTTGTTAATCATTAATTAAAATATTTGATTTCTATTTTTTATAAATATATTAGTTTAATAATATTTACATACGACCCATATGTTTTAGATGCTGAATTAGAAATGACTGTACATGAATTTGGAAAGGACAAAAGAGATTATGCTGAGAAAGAAGGTAATTTTGTTTAATCATTCATTATTGAATGTATATTTAATCATCTAGTGTTTATATTTGTTTGTATAATAATAATCTTTACTGTATTACTCATGTTGTACATTTTGAAGGATTTGAGAAACTTGTGAATGCTACAAGAGATCTTAATGAGAAACAAGGAAAATTACTTTAATAATGTTTTTTGTTTACTTTTTGATATACTTGATGATATAATTCTAAAATTGATATTCATATGTGATTTTCTGTGATTTAGATGCTCATCAAATTACATTAAAAGTTAATGAATTGATAATGAAGGAAGAAAGAGCAAAAAAGCCATCATCATTATTAAAATCTCCATTTAAAGAAAGGGTGATTGATGCCAAATCAAAATTAAGTACCCAAGAAGATATCATTTGTGAATGGCTATTTAACCTTCAAGGGGAACCAAAGTATGTACCTTATATTATTTTCAATATTTTAATTTTTTGTTTTGCAATTGTAAAAAAAAAACTAACTAATTTTTTTTTATCATAAAGTGATTTTGTTATCGAATATCAAAATGGTGATGTGATATGCACAAGGAGAGATATAGAATGTTTTTGTCCAGGTCATTATGTGTACAGTAGTGCTGTTGACGCATTTATTGATTTGTTAAATAACAAAGAAAAAGAAAGAGATTTCAACTCTCCAAATCGGCTGTACATGAAATTAGGGTTAACTATAAGTAATATTATATATTCTTTTAATAGTTACATTTCTATCATAATTATTATTCATATATTTAGTATTTTTTTCAATATTCATGTATGAATCATAACAAAGAATATACATTAATTGCAGGGTGCTTATTTCGATGATGAAAATTTCTCCGATGATCAAAAATTCTCAAAGTTTAAACAAGAATTTGCTAGTGTAATTAATAATGATAATGAAATGCTTCAGTTAAGAAATGTTGACATGGTATGTTAATTTAATATTTATTTAAATATATCTTTTTTATAATATAATTATCTAATATGATATTGTATTATTTTGAAATCAGATATTCTTCCCAATTTTAAGGTTTGATCACATATATTGCATTGTTGTCAACTTAAAAAAAGGAGCATTTGATATATTAGACAACAATGCTGAAGTAGAAAACCTTGAAAATAAATATGGGTCAGTTTTACCCACACTGGTAAGCATCAATTGTAAAAACTTACATTTTTTTAAATTATTTTTGTATATCTACCATTTATCAATATTTGATTAACAGATGGATTTATTTTTAAAATACTTAGCTGAGATCAAGCATCCAAATTTCAAACAAATGTCAAATGCATCTCTTAGCCCAAATAAACTTCATATGCCATGGAGAACTAAAAAAAAATCAAAAAGATTGTGGTGTTTTCACATTGAGGCATATGGAGACATACATAGGTACTCAAAATCAAACTCATAAAGTATGGGGTGAAGTAGTAGGGATTGGAAATGAAGGAAGTGCTCAACAGAAACTTCTAGATAAATTGAGGCACAAATATGCAGCTCTATTGCTTACATCTGAATTAAACGCAAAGAAGAGTTATATTTTGGAAAAAGCAAATGAATATAGTAAAAAACCCAGGAAGAAAGAGGTGCTCATAAAAAGTGGGCAAACCGTGTTTATTATAGTCGTCAAAAATGATTTGTTGTGTGAACAATGTTTTTGATTTTTTTTAACATTTGTATATAGGATTACATACTTTTTGTCTTTTTAAATACGATCAATGTTTAATCATTTCAATAATTCTAATGCCAACAGATCATCTTTAATCATCTATGATTAATCAGTAAATTAATCACTAATGATTAAAAAAGACAAATAATGTTTTAATCAAAGACCTGTTTGATTACAAATAGTTATTGTAATTATTGTAGTTGTAGTTACAACTAATATATAACTAACTTTATATCATAATTCAAAGAAACTTAAAAATCTAAGTCTAGTTTTCATCATCGAATGATTAATTATTATATCACAGCTCCTTTTATCATCAATAAATAACATCATCATAATAGAATAACTCATGGTAAAAAAAAATATGAAAATGCTAATGACAGACCTAAATTAAGAAGACAAAATACACAAAAGACAACACGCTTGAATTTTAGGAATATTCTTCAGGACCTCATTTAATGAAAATGAAAATGTATGCGATCAAAAATAAATGAGGTAGTTATATTTAAACCACTTTATTTATAAGGGCAAATATATTTGAAATTGTTCACTAACAAAAAAACGGACCATAACTGAAAAGTATAAACGCATAGATCTCTCCATAGAAAAGTATCAACAAACAGTACGAATCCAATCGAAGTTCTAGAAATCGATGGCTAAAGAGAACCAAATGCGTTCCGATGCAGAAATAAATCAACAACAATCAATATCAGAGAAATTGAAGGTAAATAATTAAATCGTTTTGCCGTTTGATTGTACATTTTACGAATTTAGATCTGTAAAAGTTTTTTATGTTTTATTCATTTTATGAATTGAATTTTAGATCTGTAAAAGTTTTCTTCATATAACTTTGTTTTAAATTTGATTTTGAGTTTGAGTTAATTTTAATGCTTAATTTATATGGATTCAATTAAAATTGATAACATTAAATGATCCACGGAACGTAATACTTGTAACTTTATAATGATATTGCGATTTATAATACTTGTTTTTTGGTTTAAAATCACTGCTCAAAATATTGATTGTGAAATCAACTCTCAAATAGTCTATATATTACTTTTTCCTTATATTTTTAATGTATTCTAATTTTAAATTGTATGATTATAGAGTTTGTATTTTTTTAGAATTCTGTTTTTTTTATTAATCATATATGATGCATCGATCCGTTAAATATGAATACACGTCAAATTGTAATATGTTATTTTAAGGATGATTAAATGAGATTTAATTTACAAAGGTATAGTCGACAATTAATATTACATGATTTAAACATATGTTTTGATTTATCAAGGTTTATTCATTGCTTATTTAATTTGTTTGATTAATACGTTTAAAACTTTTATATGTAGATTTTGAGTATTGACTTAATTTTGATCCTTAATTTATGTAGATTCAATTGAAAACGATAACATAAAAAATAAAAAACAAAAAGCAGCAAATGATCCAGATTATGAAGAATCAGCGGGACCATCAAAGAGGATGAAAACAAACAAAAAAACAAAACTAATCGAATCTGGTTCAAGTTCAAAAAATTCAAGTAGAAAAACCAAAGAAAACAAAGGTAAATTTCATATTATTACTTTCTATATCTACTGTTTCATTATAGGCAACAATTTTTATACCACATGTATTAACTCATGTACCACATCAAATGCTTTATGTAGCTGTACAGTGTGCAGATATAGTTGTACAGTGTGGTATAGACTTCAATATTTGTGGTATGAAAATTAACTCTCTTTCATTATATATGATTTAATTGAGTCTCTATTTTTGAATTGGTATAACATCATCAGTTGTGGTTTTAATCATATTTGATTTTAAAAAATATGTTTAATAATGTATTATTAAAAGAGTCATTGTTTCCAAAAAATAATTGTAACATAATCACATTATGTTTAATCATTCATGAATGATTAAACAAGAGTTTTTTTTTTTTAATTTGTGTAATATCATCAATTGTTGTGTTAATCATGTATGATTGAATCTGTTTTTGTCAATTTAGCATTCATTTATGCAGGTACAATGAAAACAAAACAAGACAAATTAAGATCAAAAAAATCAAAAAATGCTAAGAAATGCCATAAATCAAATTATGCAATGAAAAATAGATGCTCACCAGGATCATTATTTTCTATAGTCCAAGGTTTAAGTGATGAACAGAAAGAAAGTGTTAGGGATATGGGTTTAGGGATTTTGTTAAAAATGAAAATGACAGATGTGCCTCTAAGACTTGGTCACAAAGTTCTCGAGAAATTTAATGTGGTAATATTAAAGTAACAAAGAAATCTGTACATCAGATGTTAGGAATACCATCTTCTAGGGATAATATTAATGACATGCCTAGTTTTACTCATGATGATGAACAAAGCTGCATGTATGAATGGAAAAAACAATTTAAGAAGATTGAATCTTTAAGATTAACAGAGTTGAAGAGCAAAATTGCTCAAACACCAAAAGCAAACTTTAATTTTAACATTAATTTTCTAGTGCTCTTTATAAGTAGCTTATGTGAGGGTACACAAATGGGAAAATGCAATCTGCTACCTTTGCAAAAAATTAAAAAGAATACACATATAAGCTGTATAGATTGGTGTAGTTATGTTCTTGATTGCCATGTAAGAACAAAAAGTTGTTTCAAGCCGTACTCACTTAACTCCTTCTTCTATGGTCCGGCAGCATATTTAGTTGTAAGTTTCGTATTCTAATAAATTTTTCAGATTCACATATGAATACACAAAAAATTATTAAACTAATTTAATATATCATTTTTTATATGCAGTTAATGTATGTTTATCATGCGAAATTTGATTATATACAAGTTTCAAGAGAACGTCCAGCTATTTGTCGTTGGACATCTGAGAAAATAAAACTTGTAGAGGATACAGAAATTTCTGAAAAAACTTTATGTGAAGCAGAGTTTAATGAAAGTTACAAAGAAGATAAATCTTTTGAGGTAGCCATTTGTAATATAGTGAATTCATATATGATTAACTTTCTTATTTTATTTTTTATTTTCTCATTGTGTAGGCATTTAACTTCAAAGTTGAAAAAAAAAATTACTAAAATTTTAACGAATATGGAAGAGCTAAATTTGACATTACAAAAAGCATTAAAATAACACCCTACAAATCAGCATTTCAAAAATATCCAAATGAAGAATATATGTATTTTTTTTGCAAATGAACTAGAAAAAGATGATGGGAATGATTCTGATAATGGTGATGTGGTTGCTAAAGCTGATTTTGGTGATGAACTAGAAAAAGATGATGGAAATGATTCTCATAATGGTGATATGGTTGCTAAAGCTTATTTTGGTGATGAACTAGGAAAAGATGATAAAAATGATTCTGGTAATCGTGATGTGGTTGCTAAAGCTGATTTTGTTAATGAAGCAGCTGGTAATTCTATTGTTGGAGATGAAGTTGATGATGGGAATGGGGAAGGTGATGATATTGGTGGAAATCTTGATTTAGTTTTTTATGATACAGGTGTTGATGCTAATAATGTTGGAGGTGGTCATGAAGAAAGTTATGTAATTGATGAAGATCGAAAAATTCAACTTCATTATTTGGGTGGAGAAATTAACAATTCAACAAATATAAATAATAGTCAAGATTCAATTAATTCAAGTGATGAGTACTGGAATGATCCAATTGTCACAGAGATAGCTGACAAACTTGAAGCAGGTATTCGTTTAAAATTTTATAATAAATATATAGTGGTATATTAAAGTTTATCTAATTTAAAATGTTGTTGGTGTGTTAATCGGAATTAATCAACGTGTTGGAGATAACATATCTGGTGATACTAATCGGTTTGATGCAGTTGATGTAAATGTTATAGATAGCGTGAAAGAGACTGAAAACATAATTGCAGGTTTTAACTTTTAAATTAAATATAGTTAATATTTTTAATATTGTATTCATATATGAATAAAAAATTTAAATGTCCTTCGATATAATTAATAGTTGTATTTATATATGATTTTTTTTTTTGTTAATCAATTATGATTAAGGAATGAAATGTCCATAAAAATTATTAATAATTATATTTTTAATAAATGATTTTTGTCTATTGTAGATGATGGATATTATACAGATGATTTCTGGAATGATCCATTAGTGTGTGAGGTTGCTGAAAAGGATGAAAAAGAAAATTCAGAAAAAAAAGAAAAAGAAAAATTGAAGAAAAAAGTTACTTTCTTAATCCCAGATGAAATTGAAAAAGAAAAAAATCAAAAGAAGAAAAGACTAAAAACTTTAGTTTTTGCGATGGACCATCATTCTCCTTGGGGATAGATTTAAGCCCAGATGGAATTGATAAAGAATAATTTCAAAATGAATCAAACAAAACAATACAACAAAGGGAACATTATGCTCCAATAGAATTAACAAAAGAAAAAACAACTCTAGAATATCAGAAGAGTTCAAATGAAAGATCACCATTGAAGGATTCAATCACTAATGCTAAAAGTAAATTAACAGATGAAGAAGATATTGTTTCTGATTGGTTATTCAACTTTAATGATTCTACCAGGTATGCACTAGATTTTTATTTATTATTATCGTATACATATTTTTATTAAAAATATGAAACTAACAATGTGTGAATAATAAAATACACTGAATTAGTTATAAGCACCAGCACTGGACAAAGAATTCTAAGGAGACAATTGCAAAGTTTATACCCGAAAATGCATGTATCTTCAATTTTAATTGATGTATGGGCTGATTTAATGAATCACCATGAACAACAAAAGGACACATTACAGTCTCCTTTTCGGTTGTTTATGAAGATGGAAATGACAGTAAGAAATATTTTATATAATTAATACATATGAATAAGAAATTTTGGTTATATTTATCTATGATTACTAATTATAAACTAATATATTATTTAAATATTTTTAGAATTTTTATCTTAATGCTCAAGGAATTTCTGAAGATTTAAGATACAATACGTTCAAAGAAAACTTTGCTTTGTCTGTTAACAATGACAAAGACAAATTAAAACTCAAAAATGTTGATCTGGTATGTTAGCTTAATCTTTATATTTTTTTTCTATTTTTCTATCTTTTTTACAAGTTAATATTGTATTATTAAAAAATAGATTTTCTTCCCTGTCGAGAAGAAGGAACATATATATTTGATTGTCATGAACTTGAAAAAATCTTCTTACGAGATTATAGACAACAAATTTATTTTTGATGAAACTGTGAACAAAAGATACGGGAAAATATTTAATGCTTTGGTAAGCATCAATGATTAAGCAACAACATATTTTTTTAAAAATATTATATATGTTTAATAATTATTCGTATATGATTAACATAAATCTTTGTTCTTGAGATATTTGAATGAACTAAATCATACGATGCTCAAAGATATGTCAAATAAAAGTCTAATCCCAAAAGTTATAGAAATGCCATGGAGGACAATAGACAATGAATTTTATTCTGGTATTTTTACGATGAGGCATATGGAAACATATGTAGGACAATCAATCTCAACCTGGAAACCTGGATTCGGGAAAGAAACTATTATTCAAGATCATTTTATTGAAAAACTAAGGAAGAAGTATGCAGCAAGAATGCTAACTTCAGAGATTAACAATATGAAAGAATATGTGCATAATAGTGTTTTAGAATATCAAAATCAAAAAATAGCAAAAACGTTAGGCTAAAATGTATCACTGTGATAAATCAATATTTTTGTGGAAACCCTTGACATGCTGATTAATCATCGATGATTAATCTTGACTATATCTTTAATCATCGATGATTAAACTTGAGGTTCGGTTTAATCATCGATGATTGAACTAGTCTGAATTTTTTATAAAATGCACTTTAATTACTAATGATTAATCTTTGACATTTTTTTTAATCGTCGATGATTAATCAGTTTAATCATCGATGATTAAACTTGTTTCCGTTTTTTAGATTCTAAATTCTCTATAACATGCTAATTAATCATCGATGATTTGAACTAGTCTGAATTTTTTATAAAATGCACTCTAATTAATAATGCTTAATATTTGACATTTTTTTTAATCATCGATTATTAAACAGTTTAATCATCGATGATTGATCTTGTTTTTGTTTTTCAGATTCTAAATTCTCTATAACATGCTTTTTTAATCATTGATGATTAATCTTGACTATATCTTTAATCATCGATGATTAAACTTGAGGTTCGGTTTAATCATCGATGGTTGAACTAGTCTGAATTTTTTATAAAATGCACTTTAATTACTAATGATTAATCTTTGACATTTTTTTTAATCGTCGATGATTAATCAGTTTAATCATCGATGATTGAACTAGTCTGAATTTTTTATAAAATTCTCTTTAATTACTAATGATTAATCTTTTGACATTTGTTTTAATCATCGATGATTAAACAGTTTAATCATCCATGATTAACCTCGTCTCCGTTTTTTAGATTCTTAATTCTCTATAAGATACTGTTTACTCATCTATGATTAATCTTGACTATATGTTTAACCATCGATGATTAAACTTATCATCGATGATTAAAGTTTCGGTTTGGTTTAATCATCAATGATTGAACTAGGCTGAATTTTTTTATAAAATGCACTTTAATTACTAATGATTAATCTTGACATTTTTTTTAATCATCGATGATTAATCAGTTTAATCATCGATGATTAACATTGTTTCCTTTTTTTATATTCTTAAATCTCTATAAGATACTGTTTAATCATCGATGATTATCTTGACTTTATGTTTAACCATCGATGATTAAACTTCAGCTTAAGTTTAATAATCAAACAAGGTATATTTTATGTTTACTTAATCATCGATGATTAAACTAGTTTGTATTCTTTTATGTTGTTTAAACATCGATGAAACTTGGTATTGTGTTTAATCATCAATAATTAATAATCAATTCTGTTTTTAAAATCCCCTGCGCATAGATTATGTTCAAGAGATTATAAATAAATTAACTTTAAATATAAATTATTAATAACTTGATAAATAATACATCAACTTTAATAACATACCATATTTTAATACTTCATCCGATTCAAAATAATTGATACACTTTAAATTAAAAAGATCAAAAATACATAAAAGTTTAGTGACTAGACTATTATGTTTTTGATGCATGATTCTGTTTGTTCATTGCATAAACTGTTTCTTGTCTTTTGGCTTCTATCTCCTTGTCCGAATTAAGTCTCTGGATGTGGAGTTAAGCAGATCATGTCTTTTGGTACCATATGCGGTTGCGGGGGCCCGAATATCACCCGTGGTTAGAGGTTGGGTCCGAGCACGGGTTTCATTGCTTATTCTTGGATTCGTAACAGACATGTCAATGGGGTTGATAACAGTTGGTAGGGGTGATAGGTGTATTAGATGGCTTCTATCTCCTTCCCCAAATCCAACCTTTCAAGTCTTGGAAAGTGTAGTAAAGAATTTCAAGTCATAATGTTAAGCATTTGGGAGATGACAATGATGAAGGAGTCAAAGAACAAGTTAAGAAATTTGAGGATGAATTAAATGAAAAAATGGAGCAAAGGGATGGACTTGAAGATTTTAAATCAAACACTTATTGTTCATTGCATTAAGTGTTTCTTGTCTTTTGGCTTCTATCTCCTTCTCTAATAAGATAAAGGTTGCATTTCCCCATTGATGTACTCTCACAGAAAGTATTACTGTGAGAGTACATCAATGGGGACACCACAAAAGAAGCATCATCGTAATTCAACCTGTTTTTAAGTAAAGCCTATGCGTTTTTGGTTATCCCACTAAAGAAATGACATAAATGCTGATCCAGTATGTTGTCAACTAGTGAAAGGACGATTTTTTCCAACTTATCACTCTCATTTTTAGTCGACTTAAACGAAACATCTTCATCATCTTCCATAGACTAAAATGAGCCTGCTTTTGTATGAGTTTGACTTTCTTGATCAAATGTGCAGGTTAATTCAAGATCTTCATCAACTTCTGTTAGATTTTAAGAGTTAGGAAAATAAAAATAAAGATCCAATATGAAAATAATATACCTTGTTTGATGCATGATTCTTCTGATAGATTGCATGCCTTATGCCTCTTATTGTTCATTTCATAATCTTTTTTCAAAACTGTGACATTTCTATGTCTTTTGGCTTCTATCTCCTTCTCCAAATCAAACTTCTCAAGTCTTGAAAAGTGATATAAAAAAACATCAACTGAACAAATCCAATCTTTGTCTATTCTTTTGCAAAACTTGTAAATCTGATGATCTAATTTTCTTCTTTCAATAAAATCAACTTCTAGATTTTTAATCACTACTCTTGAGTACACAGCTTCGTTCATGGTTTTATTAACCTATAATGCAAACATCCCCAAAATTAATATATAATAATATCGAAAATACAAAATAAGTAGTATATGAAATAGACTGATTTTATAGAACAAACTTACAATAACTTGAAAATGAAAATGATCGGAAATGATAGAGATGGGATGATGATCTGTATTTTGGGGAAGAGTATTTGTAGAGGTTTTTAGGGGTCACTGAGAAGACGTGCATTTATCAACTGATGACGTTAAATGACGCATATACATAAGAAAAATATCTTTAATTATTTTTATTTTTATTATTTTTATTTCTCCAATGTTTTTAATTTAAAAATAGTAGCATGTATTTCTCTGAAATAGTAGCATGTATAATTATCGATGGTTTAACTATTGTGTGTTTTAAAATTTTTTTGATCAACATGTACTGTTTAAATCATAGAAGAATAAAGTTATTTTTCATTTCTATAAACATATAATCCTTATTATAATAATAAAATATTTCTGGTTTATATAATAAGTAATATTACTAGCTATGAAAATTTAATAATCGGATTAAAACGTTTAAAGGACATGGTCAGATTTTAATTGCAAAACATTATGAATACTTTTATTATTCGGAGTACTTTGAAAGAAGAAACACTACTAAAGACAATGAAGTACAAAAACAATTAATTTCAAACAATTTCTTTTTAATTTAACAATTTCCAAGGCTAATGAAAGTATTCATTTATTTGTATTTCAATTTTTTAACAATAATGCCTGTGTTTGGTTTAGTAGGGGAATTAATGTGATAGAAAAGATGATTACTTTTTTCGTTGAAGATTTTTTGCAGAGATTTTTTGCAGATATTTTTTTCGTTGAAGATTTTGTTTAAGACGTGCATTTATGAACTGATGACGTTAAATGACGCATATAGATAACAAATATATATTTTATTATTTTAAATTATTATTAGTATTACTCCTATGTTTTTAATTTAAAAATAGTAGCATGTATTTTTCTGAAAAAGTAGCATGTATAATAATCCATGATTATACGTTTTTTTTAACTAATGTATGTTTTTAAATTTGTGTAATCAACAGGTACCGTTTAATATTGATTATTTCTATTTTCAATTTTGAAATTCCTTCCTATATAAAATATTTATTTTTAAAATAATGGCTTTTTAATTTTAACAAATTCCAATGCAATGAAGTATTCATTTATTTGTATTTCGATTTTCAACTCTCATGCGTGGGTTTGGTTTTCTAGGGGACGAAATGTGATAATAAAGATGACTTTTTTTTTGGGTGAAGATTATTTGCAGAGATTTTCAGGCGGCGTTGAACAAAACTGCAATTATGACATCTTTTTTGAAAATGGCTCATATTTAATACAGTAATAATTAATGTGTATTATTATTATTAATAATATTATTATTATTATTTGTTAAATAGGCAATTTGTTTAAACCGTTTCTGTTATTTTGAATATACGCAATTTTTTACGTCTTAATTTATTCACCGCTAGTAAAACAATTTTGTTTTAAATTCGGTGACGCTTTTTTAATCTATAATGATTAATATAATCTCAATTTTTAAAATTATGTTGTTTAATCATCGATGATTAAAGTTTTTTATGATGTGTTTTATTGGTGTATAATCATCAATGATTATACTTGTTGTTTAAATCAGTGTTTAATTATCGATGATTAATAAAACAATTGTGTTCTTAAAATCAAAGATGTTGTTTAATCATCGATGATTACCCTTTAGTGTTAGGTTTAATGATCATTACTATTAATCATCGTTGATTAATAAAACAATTCTGTTTTTAAAATCAAAGATGCTGTTTAATCATCGATGATTAATCTTGACTATATGGTTAATCATCTATGATTAAACTTTCAGGTTGGGTTTAATCATCATTACCATTAATCATCGATGATTATAAAAACAATTTTGTTTTTAGAATAAAAAATTGCTGTTTAATCATTGATGATTTATCTTGACTATATGTTTAATCATCGATGATTAAACTTTGAGGTTGAGTTTAATCATCGTTACTATTAATCATCGATGATTAATAAAACAATTACGTTTTTAAAATCAAAGATGCTGTTTAATCATCGATGATTTATCTTGACTATATGTTTAATCATCGATGATTAAACTTTGAGGTTGAGTTTAATGATCATTTCTATTATTAATCATCAATGATTAATAAAACAATTCTGTGTTTAGAATAAAAAAATGCTGTTTAATCATCGATGATTTATCTTGACTATATGTTTAATCATCGATGATTAAACTTTGAGGTTGGGTTTAATCATCATTACTATTAATCATCGATGATTAATAAAACAATTATGTTTTAAAAATCAAAGATGTTGTTTTAATCATCGATGATTAATCTTGACTATATGTTAAATCATCGATGATGAAAGATTAATTATCGATGATTAACCTTGTCTCCGTTTTTTATATTATTAATTCTAAATAAGATGGTGTTTAATCATCAATGATTAATATTTACGATGTGTTTAATCATCGATGATTAAACTTTCTAATTTTCTTTAATCATACATGATTAAACCTTGTTTTGCATTTAATCAATAATGATTAAAGTTTGAGATTGTTTTTAATCATTAATGATTAAAATAGTATGAAATATTAATTTGGCTAATCATCAATGATTAAACCTGATGTTTTAGTCTAATCATAGATGATTTGTACTTGGCTGTGTAAAAACATAACATGGTTAATCATCAATGATTCTACCATATATTTTTTGTTTAATCATCGACGTCTAATCTTGACGATGTGTATTAATTATCGATGATTAATCTTGAAGATGTGTTTAATCATCGATGATTAAACCAAACATTCGTTCAAAATGTTTATGAATGTAGCTACTTTTGTTATTAATTGCTAAAATTTATAGAGAAGTAGGGGTGAGCAGAAAAAGAGGTTAGCCAGAATCAAAATCGGAACCATCTCAGAACTTGAGGTTCCGGTTCCTATAATCATGGAAATGCCCTAAGAGGTTTCGGTTCTTGTTCTCAAAATTAAGGAACCTGGAACATGTGGATACCCTGGGACCGGCGTTTACATTGTATGTTTTATTAAAATATATAATATATATTATATTATACATTAAATTAAATAGATATATGATTTTATCAAAATGTAAAATATTAGTCAAAGTAAAAATATAAAATTTCCCTTCCTCGTTATAGTTGAGTGATGATTATGGAAATAAATGAATAATATTCAACAAAATTTAATAAGGGGTGTTATTTTAATAAAACTAAACGGTTATTAAAGGCTAAAATTGAAAATATGATATAAAACTAAACGGTTATTTTAATAAAAATTCAAAAACAGACACAGACACTATATGCTGCACAGTAGCCCCAAAAACTGCACATTCCCCTCTCTCTCTCAAAAATTTCAATCATCCCTTCTAAACCCTAACTTTCCGTCCTTTTAATCGCTCGTTAACACACACTCACAACAAAATGTCTACGGGATGAACAAATGAATATAGAAATGTCTACAGTTGATTCCACGGAAGGTAATAATTGTAACTATATAATGATTTTGCGATTAGAATACTTGTTTTTTTGTTTAAAATCACTGCTGAAAATATTGATTGAGAAATCAACTCTCAAATAGACTATATATCACTTTTTCCTTTTATTTTAATGTATTTAATTTTAAATTCTATGATTACAGAGTTTGTATTTTAGGAGTATATGTTGATTAATCATATATGATGCAACGATAAGTTTAATACTTTTTAGATAATATAATAGTTTCATTTTTTTTGCAGTTTTTAGAAGAAATAATTAATCATTATTACTATTAATCATCGATGATTAATAAAACAATTACGTTTTTAAAATCAAAGATGCTGTTTAATCATCGATGATTAAATTTTGAGGTTGGGTTTAATGATCATTTCTATTATTAATCATCGATGATTAATAAAACAATTCTGTGTTTAGAATAAAAAAATGTTGTTTAATCATCGATGATTTATCTTTGACTATATGTTTAATCATCGATGATTAAACTTTGAGGTTGGGTTTAATCATCATTACTATTAATCATCGATGATTAATAAAACAATTACGTTTTTTAAATCAAAGATGCTGTTTAATCATCGATGATTTATCTTAACTATATGTTTAATCATCGATGATTAAACTTTGATGTTGGGTTTAATCATCATTTCTATTATTAATCATCGATATTTAATAAAACAATTCTCATAACTTAAACCGCACGTGCAAATTAATAATTCTTTTTTAACAACAAAAGCAAAATAACAATCCTCGTTCGATATACAAAGCCAATCTAATCAATTATATTTTCCTAATTAAGCAAATTCTATTATATAGGATAGATACGAATCACCGATATCTTCAACTACGACTGCCCAATGTGCTTCAACTATGACTGCCATATATTGCTATAAATACACATCGATCTCTGATTAACCTTCAAACAATATGGCCGAACTCTGTGCAGACACCATCTTCAACATCTTGTCAAGATTGCCGATCAAGTCTTTGTTCCGATTCCGGTGTGTATCCAAATCATGGCACGACTACATTGACGATCCGTACCTCTCCATTATTCATAGCAAACGAGGTCACATCGAACGCATGCCAATCATGTTCAATCAAAGTCCTTATATCGATCCCAACTTACCAAAAACACTACTAACTTTGCATATCCTTGAAGGTCAAACTACTGTCAGCAATGTCAACAAGGTGAAAAAGTGCTTGGTTTCCGAGTATGATTGCCAACAATCGTTCTCCACATCTCCCGTATCAGCGGTCCAAGGTTCTTGCAACGGTATGCTTTTTTTGTCACAAAAGCGTACTTTTATTGTGATCCAACCGCTAAGAAAAGAATGTTGTGTGTTGCCACCCATGGAGGACACTTTGTTACAATATGTAACATGCGACCCGGGAGAAGAAGACGCAAGCGGGCTTGGTTTCGATGATTCAACCAATGGTTTCAAGATGGTTTATTTTTTCCCCAGAAAAGAGTGTGCTTTGTGTATCTATGTGTTATGGTGCATCTGTTGGGCACAACTTCATGGCGAGAGATACCACAAGTGCCATCTTATCACATTCGTGGTTCGGCTATATTTGCTCATGGCTCTTTGCATTGGTTGGCTAGTAAGGTTTACCCGCAACCATGTTGCGGAAGAAAAGTAATATTGTTCGATGTTAAGAAGGAGGAATTTGGGGTAATTAAGGCTCCCAAATTAGACGAAAGCTTAGTCAATTGGACTATTGAGAGGTTGGTTGATCTTGATGGTGAAATTGGATATGTGCGACAGATTCTTGATCATAAAACACAAGTTTGGGTCTTGAAACAGAAAGAATGGGTGACTTACGGTCGGTTTGGTCAAAATTCACCTCTTCCTTGTTCGGACATAGGGGTCCAAGGTTGTTTGAACAAAGATGGGGACATATTAATGACGTCGAATGAAGGAGGACATGTTTATGTTTATAGCCTCAAGAATGGCATTCTAAAGAAGGTTGGTAATATTGGAGAGGAAGATAAATCATGTATTCGAATTTACCAAGGAAGCTTGTTTTCAATCCATGGCATAAACACGAATGCTTATAATTAACTAAGATGAAAAACGTCTACCGTACTTAGTGTTTTTGGTGTAGATTAAGTTTACATGGATGTTTTCTATCTTTATGAAGATCGATTTAAGTTTATCTGTTGCTCGTACGTTTGTTTTATGGCATTAATATATATTAATTTTTTGTCGCGTTTAACCATAACATGATTTTCGTACTAAATGATTATTATATTTGAAACCCAATGCATACAAATTAGTTGAGAAATTAATAAAACAATTCTGTTTTTAAAATCAAAGATGCTGTTTAATCATCGATGATTAATTTTGACAATATATTTAATCATCGATGATTAATAAAACAATTCTGTTTTTAAAATCAAATATGATGTTTAATCATCGATGATTAATCTTGACAATATGTTTAATCATCGATGATTAAACTTTTTGAGGTTTGATTTAATGATCATTACTATTAATCATCGATGATTAATAAAACAATTCTGTTCTTAAAATGAAAGATGCTGTTTAATCATCGATGATTAATCTTGACTATATGTTTAATCATCGATGATTAAACTTTTGAGGTTTGGGTTAATCAACTATTAATCATCGATGATTAATAAAAATTTTTGTTTTTTAGAATAAAAAATGCTGTTTAATCATCGATGATTAATCTTCACTATATGTTTAATCATCGATGATTAAACTTTTGATGTTGGGTTTATTAATCATTTCTATTATTAATCATCGATGATTAATAAAACAATTTCGTTTTTAAAATCAAAGATGTTGTTTAATCATCGATGATTAATCTTGACAATATGTATAATCATCGATGATTATCATATAAAAAAACTGCAAAACCTCAAATTATAAACAATATATTATTTGCTAATAATATTTTGAATAGCAATTCTGTTATATTTGAATAAGGATACAACTTGAAATTATTTAGAAAATATTTTAGCAAATCTATAGAACATAACCTCCCAAAAAGAAATGTCCAACTCCCAATAAAACAAATTTTTCTTATGAGGCTCAAAGTCAGAGAAATTAATACTTAACAAATCGTTCCATCTAGACATCAATATATCATAAACGTTTCTCCAGCTGTCATTCGAATGCAGGCGTCGTCCCTTTGATTGTTGGAACGCTTCATTCAGAATGTTTAAAGCTTCATCCTTCTTCCACTGCGACAATAACAACATACCATTTACAAAAATGGCATCCTTTTGCCGCAATGAAACAGCCTCTTCAATTAGCAGCATTCCTTCTTCTCGGTCCTCAAAAAAGTATTTGTTCTAATTAAACATATAAATAAAATTTTAATCAACAAATTTAAACATTATACAACTCATGAAGGATTAATCAATATGATTTATACATTTTTTTATTAAACTAAGGGTTTAATTATCATTTTGAGTTAGTCTAATCTCATTAGATCTTCTTTGATTATGTATGATTAACAGTATAGTTTTAAAAACATAATGAATAAAAGGTTCTGTTTTAAAAATGTATTCTTATTAAAAGATAATAATATAAACAATTATCACAACTAATAAAGCATTAAACTACATAATTTAATCATTTTTATCAAAATGAATTGAAAATTAGATTTTCAACAAATTATTTATGACATGCAAAAAAATTTAGAATTTTTTCGAAAAAAATGCATAAAAAAGAGTAGAACCATTCCATCTATGAACATCAGGTTTGGGTTTGCAGCATCTTTGCAACTTTAAAAAATTTTGTTATATTCAGAACTTAATCTTTGTCTTCCAATAAGATCAAGTTCTAGTCTTTTAAACATAGCCCTTGAGTGTACTGCTTCCTTCATGAATTTACACCTATGACGCAATCATTCAAAAATTTACAAACTAATAACGTTGAAAATACAAAATAGGCATATGAAATAGACTGAATGTAAAATAAACTTACACTAATGTGCATTTGAAAACTTGTTTTGCAAATTCAGCACCAACAATTGATAAAATGTATTCTAACAACCAAATACTTAAGTCAACAATACGTGTAGAGGAGGATGAAGAACCGCCTGCTTCCATATTGTTTCTTTTTAGTGTTTTTGAAGAACTTCCTAATTCTATCTTCTTTCCTTTCAAGAATGATAAGAATGTGTTTTTGAAGTGGTAAAGTTTTATTTTTAATAACCGAATGATGATTAGTTTTTGAGAAGTTAAAATTGATGATCAGTTTATGGGCGGTTAGGTGAACTGAAAAGACGAGCAATGATAACTTCTTTTTGAAAATTGTGCATAATTACTATAAGTAATTAATAAATGATATTATTATTCTTATAATAATTTATTTTTATTTATTATTAATATTATAGTTTAATCTCAAAAATTTAACCAATGCATACTTATTTGTATAAACAACAATTTTTAATAACATGCTCTTTAATAATAGATTATTAAACTAATGTTTAATCATAAATGATTAAACTTTTTAAATTGTGTTTTAAACATCGATCATTATACTTGGCATTGTGTTTAATCATCGATGATTAATCTTGACTATATGTTTAATCATCGATGATTAAACTTTGAGGTTGGGTTTAATCATCATTACTAATGATTAATAAAACAATTATGTTCATAAAATCAAAGATGCTATTTAATCATCGATGATTAAACAACTTCTTATAAAAACCAACTACAATCATTAATTAATAAACATCAAAGTGAACTTATATATAGAAGTTAATATTCCAAATAACATATAAAATGTTCAAAAACTTGAAATTATTTATACGTCTTTAAACATACATTCATCACCAACCAACACGATTAATCAAAAGCAAATATATTAGCAAAACTACAGAACACCAATTCCCAAATACTAACATCATCCAACCCCCAATCTAACGAACGATATGGCTCAAAGTCAGAGAAAATAATACTTAACAATTCGTGTCGTCTAGACATCAAGATATCATAAACTTTCCTCCAGCTGTCAATAAAATATTTTGTTTCTTTGAACTCCTCATTTAGAATGTTTAAAGCTTCTTGCTTCTTCTACTGCGACATCAACAACATCCCCTTCACAAAAATGGCATCTTTTTGCCCTAATGAAACAGCGTTTTCCAATAGCAACATTCCTTCTTCTTGGTTCTCAAAAAAGTATTTGTCCTAATTTAACACATAAATCAAATTTTAATCAAAAAAATTAAACATTGTACAACTGATGAAGGATTAAGCAATATGATTATACGTTTTTTGATTAAACTAAAGGTTTAATGATTAATAACTAATGAATAAATGTATTTTTTATTTTTATTTAGTCTAATATCATCAGGGTTTTAAAAGGTAATAATATAAATAATTATCACAAACTAATGAAGCATTAAACTAAAGAAATTAATCAATTTTTTTTTTTTGCAAAATGACATGAAAATAAAATTTTCGACATAATTAGTTATACATATGAAAATTACATGCAAATGAAATTATATTTTCTTTGAAAAAATGCATAAAACATAAGAGTACCATGCCATCTCTAAACATCAGGTTTGGGTTTCCAGCATTTTTGCATCTTTGGATGATTTTCAAATATTCAGGATTTAATCTTTCTCTTCCAATAAGATCAAGTTCTAGTTTTTTAAACACTGATGTTGAGTATACTGCTTCATTCATTGTTTTACACCTATCATTCAATCATTCAAAAAATTAGAAACTAATAACGTCGAAAATACAAAATAGGTATATGAAAATTGACTGATTGAAAATAAACTTACACTAATGTGCATTTGAAAACTTGTTTCGCAGATTCAGCCCCAGCAAACGATAGAATGTGTTCTAACAACGGAGTAGTTATGTCAAGCATACGTGTAGAGAAAGATGAAGAACCTCCTGTTTCCATCTTGTTTTTTTTGAGTGTTTTTGAAGAACTTCCGACTTCCATCTTCTTTTTTGCTTTTGAGAATGATAAAAATCTGTTTTTTTAGGGTTAAAGTTTATTTTTTAAGCACCGAATGATGATCAGTTTTTGAGTTAGAGTTGATATTTTTAGACCCCAATAATGATCAGTTTTTTGAACAGACGCAATGATGACTTTTCTTTTGAAAATTGTGCATATTCACTACAAATAAATATTAATTCATTTTATTATTGTTATAATAATTTATTTTTATTTAATATTAGAGTTTAATCACAAATATTTAACCCCTGAATACTTATTTGTATAAGAATCATCTACACGTCATAATTTTTATTTAACGATGATTGTACTTTTTACTATTATGTTTTAAATCATTCATTATTCAACTTTGAGATTGTTTTTAATCATGGATGATTAAACGTGGTGTTGTTTTAGAATTAATGATCAAACTTTACTACAGTAATAATTAATGTGTATTATTATTATTATTATTATTATTATTATTATTATTATTATTATTATTATTATTATTATTATTATTGTTAAATCGGCAATTTTTTAAACCTTTATTTTATTTTTAAAATACGCTATTTTCTTATGTCATAAAATTGTTCAAAAAATTCAAATACATTAATAGTAAACATCAAAGTTTTTAATATATAAAAGTAGAAAACTGTTCAAAAAACTGGATATTTTTTATACGTATTCAAAGGTGGTTGATCATCCATCACATATGACACATAGATCTTTGAACACTGTGCGGGCTCAACATTTAAGTGAAGATAAATTCTGTGTTAATCATCGATGATTAAACTTGAGGATGGGTTTAATCATCAATGATTAAACTAGTCATAATTTTTTTTAAAGAATGCTCTTTAATCAAAGATGATTAAACCTTGTTTTGTGTTTAATCATTAATGCTTAAACATTGAGATTGTTTTTAATCATCGATGATTAACCTAGTTTGAAATAATATTTTCGTTAATCATCAATGATTAACCTTGTCTCCGTTTTTTAGATTCTTAATTCTCTATAAAATGATGTTTAATCATCGATGATTAATCCTGACGATTTGTTTAATCATTGATGTTTAAACTTGAGGTTGGGCTTAATCATCGATGATTAAACTATCATCAATGAACAAACTTGGAGTTTTGTTTTTAATCATCCATGATTAAACTTGGTGTTTGTGTTTTAATCATCGATGATTTTTATTCTGTTTTTAAAATAAAAAATGTTGTGTTAATCATCGATGATTAAACTTGAGAGTGTGGTTAATCAAAGAAGACAAAACTAGCCTGAAATTTTTTAAAAAATGATCTTTAATGATCAATGATTAAACTTTCTTTTGTGTTTAATCACTAATGATTAAACATTGAGATTGTTTTTAATCATCGATGATTAAACTAGTCTGAATTTTTTATAAAATGCTTTTTAATCATAGATTTTTTAATGATCTATCAAACAACATCGTATAAAATCCAACTACATACATTAGTTAATAAACATCAAAATGTACATATATATAATACCTAAAGTTGTTCAAAAACAAGAAAATATTTACACATATTTAAACATACATACACCACACGTCCCAGACAATTAATCAGAACCAAATATCTTAGCAAATCTACGGAACATCAGATCCCACACACAATCTTCCAACCCCCAATCTAATATCTGATGAGGCTCAAATTCAGAGAAATTAATACTTAAGATTTCGTTCCATCTAGACTTCAAAATATCATTTACTTTATCCCAGGTGTAATTCACATTCCATTTTCCCTTTGATCGGTACAACTCTTCATACAGAAGGTTTAAAGCTTCTTCCCTTTTCTCCTTCGACATCAACAACATCCCCTTCACAAAAATTGCATCCTTTTGTCCCAATGAAACAGCCTCTTCCAATAACAACATTCCTTCTTCTTGATCCTCAAAAAAGTATTTGTCCTAATAAAACACATAAATCAAATTTTAATCAACAAAATGAAATATTTTAAAACTCATGAAGTATTGAACAATATGATTTATCCATTTTTAATTAAAATAAAAGATTAATGTATGATTATCACAACTAATGAAGTATTAAACTACATAATTTAATCATTTATGTATGATTAATGTATGATTTTCAAAATGACGTGAAAATCAGATTTCCGACAAATTTTTATGACATACAAAATAATTTATATTTTTTATTAACAAAATGCATAAAAATGCAGAGTACCATGCCATCTATGAACATCAGTTTTGGGTTTCTCGCATCTTTGCATCTTTGAAAAATGCTGTTATATTCAGAACTGAATCTTTGTCTTCGAATAAGATCAAGTTCTAGTTTTTTATACACATCTCTTGAGTGTACTGCTTCCTTCATGATTTTACACCTATGACGCAATTATTCAAAAAAATTCAAACTAATAACGTCGAATATGCAAAATAGGTATATGAAATAGATTGAATGTAAAATAAACTTATACTAATTTGCATTTGAAAACTTGTTTTGCAGATTCAGCACCAACAAACGATAAGATGTATTCTAACAACGAAATACTTAAGTCAACAATACGTGTAGAGGAAGATGAAGAACTGCCATAGTGTTTTTGAAGAACTTCCTAATTCAATCTTCTTTCCTTTTGAGAATTATAAGAATGTGTTTTTGAAGTTTTAAAGTTTTATTTTTAATAACCGAATGATGATCAGTTTTTTGGCGGTTAGACTTTTAGTGGCAACTGATCAGACGACCAATAATAACTTTTTTTTGAAAATTGTGCATATTGACCACAATAAAATATTTATTCGTATTATTATTTTTATAATAATCTATTTTTATTAATATTAGAGTTTAATCACAAATATTTAACTCATTTTCACGTCATAATTTTTATTTTAACGATCATTGAACTTTTACTAATAATGTTTTTTTCAAAGCATAAATTCTATTTTTAATCATTAATGATCAAACTTTGAGATTGTTTTTAATCATCGATGATTAAACTTGGAGATGTATTTTAATCATCACTGATTTAATTCTGTTTTTAAAAATTAAACATGTTGTTTAATCACTAATGATTAAACTTAAAAACTTTTTTTAATCATCGATAATTAAATTTGAGGTAGTGTTTAATCATCGATGATTAAATCATCGATAATCATCGATGATTAACCTTCTCACCGTTTTTAAGATTATTAATTCTCTACAAAATGTTGTTTAATCGTCGATGATTAATCTTGATGATGTGTTTAATCATCGATGATTAAACTTGAGTTTTTTTTTAATCATCGATGATTAATACTTTAATCATCGATGATTAACCTCGTCTCCGTTTTTAGGATTATTAATTCTCTACAGAATGCTGTTTAATCATCGATGATTAATCTTAATCATCTATGATTAAACTTGAGGTTGTGTTTAAATCATCGATGATTAATACTTTAATCATCGATGATTAACCTTGTCTCCGTTTTTAAGATTACTAATTCTCTACAAAATGCTGTTTAATCATCGATGATTAATCTTGTCGATGTGTTTAATCATCGATGATTAAACTTGAGGTTTTTGTTTAATCATCGATGATTAATACTTTAATCATCGATGATTAACCTTGTCTCCGTTTTTAAGATTATTAATTCTCTACAAAATGTTGTTTAATCATCGATGATTAATCTTGTCGATGTGTTTAATCATCGATGATTAAACTTGAGGTTTTTGTTTAATCATCGATGATTAAACTAATGTCCACTAATTTTCAAGTATATCAACATTCTGAACAAAGGAATCATATAAAAAACTACAAAACATCAAATTATAAACAATACATTATTTACTAATAATATGTTAATAATAATTCTGTTATGTTAGAACCTTAACATATATTTTTCTAACAATTTAAGGATTTATATTCATTTGAGATCTCTTTGATGACATCTTTGAACTCATCTTTTCTTTCTACCTCATCCTTTCTTTTCCAAAGTTCTTTAATAATCTGATTTTTGAACCACAAGTCTTCTTCCTTAGTTATCAGCCATTTTATACCAACCAAGTGACTAATAGGAGCTTTCATAAGTTGTTCTAGTGGTAGGAAGCACTCTTTTCCTTCTGAGTCAGTGTACATATATCCAGGTGGATACATTGCATGGCTTTGATCTACGAATTTTAAATTATCAGGTACTTTTTGAATAAATGTATTGAACTCTGAGCAGGCATGAATGCACTCTGGAAGATTATTTATGTAAGCCTTTGACATCACACAAAAGTCTCTATATTCGGATTGTTCCAACCTTCCTCTTTCATAACATGTGTACATTATAGCATGGATTTCATCAAAAACAACCTTTGACTCGGAAGTTCTAGATTGCATATCCAGAATCAACCTAATTAGCTTTTTCCAGTCTTGTAACCCAAGATCTTTTATAGTATTTCATGGATCTTTTCGGTACAAACCAGTACAAGTAATTTTGTACCTCAAAGTTTATAGAGAAAATATCTCTTAATCCTCTTTGGTACAAATATCTTGGTTTTATGGGCTTTTGAATCCTCTTTTGCTTCTTGTAACTTCTTTTAGCACCAATTTTTGAGTTTATCCATGAAGAAAACTCAGACGAAGATTGAATCTCAGTTGGGGCAGGCACATATTCCTTTTTAATGTCGGCAAACGGAATGGTTTGTTGCATTACTGTTTCTGCTTGAGTACTTTTTGGGATTCGTTGCTGATCATCAGTGTCTGTTATTATTTGAGGATTTTGATAATCTGTTGACTTAGATGAAATATCTACATTTACACGCGCCCTTTTAAATTTAGATATTGGAATATTATCTTCAGGATCTTCTTCAGGTAAATGTTTTGGAATGTGTTCATCATCAGATGTCTTATCTGCTTGTTGTCTTGTTGTTGCTATTTCCAAAGCAGCAGTATATAACCTTTGAACGAGAGGTTGAGGAACCTTAATTGCAGTTTGTTCTGGTTGAGGTTCATCATCATCAGAGATGGAGATTTGTGGTCTAGTTGGTGATGGAGAGTTTTTTGGAGGTATTTTGGGTGTTGGAGGTCGGCATTCTTGTTGTCTTCTATACCTAGTCCTTTCATAAGTTTTTAGAAAAGAACTTGAACTATTCTCCTCTTTGGCAGCTTGATCTCCTAAAACATTATTACACGACATGAATAATCATTTTTGGTTAAACAATAAGTTTAATAAATAATCATATATGAATAATCATTGATGATTTAACATTTTTGTTTTTATTCATTAATGATTAAACTTGTTGTTGTCTTTAATCATCGATGATTAAACTTTTTGGGTTGTGTTTAATCATTGATGATTAAACTATTTGGGTTGTGTTTAATCATCGATGATTAATTAATAACAAGCATTTTATTAACATCAAAATCTCTATTTCATGTGAAACATAGACTCGTTTAATTAAAAAAAGATAAAACAGAAAACTATCCAGCGAAGGTTTACTAAAACAGCAATAACTTTTAAACCGTGAATAAGATTAACGAGCCGTCTGCGGAAACGGAAAGAGGACTCAGAAAACTAGAGACTAGCATGGGCCAAAAATCCAGAAACATAATTTAAACATGTTTAAACAGGCGCGAAAACGTTGGGCAGAATCTGCCAGAAAAATTCGGTTTGATATTTAAAACCCATTTTAAAACCCGACATAAACTCGTTAATTCCCGAGGCACCCGAAACTTATTTTATCTCAGAAATAATATTTATAAGTAGTGTAGTCATTTCTTTTTATAATAATTCCTCCTTTGTTTAGGAAACCAAGAACCCTAAGATTCGTTTTCTGGTTTTCAGTTGTTTAAAACGTTTAGCCGGTCAATACGGTTTTTACCCGATCTTTAACCCGACACCCACCATATATCAGTGACCAAAACTCGCAAACAATTCTGCACATTTAAACAATAGCAAGGACTCGACATATAAAATTCTACGGCTCGAGAACTAGAACAACGACAACAAAACGAAACCGCTACAACCAAACAAAATACAACCCGAACCTTCGTTGGTTCGTCACAGCCCCTGCACGATCGGAGTTAGGCACAAGCAATTCACTATCGGAAATAAAAACAATAAAATCACAGATTGGAAGTAGGAATAAAATTCTACCGAAAACAAAGTGGAAATCGGCTCGGAAGGCTTGATCGAACTCCAAATCACCACAGCTCTCTCGCTGGATTTAGTCTTCTTAAACTCCTGCTCGATCATTATACACAACATCGATTAATACTATACGGGGTGGGAAGGAACCAAGGAGAATAATAATGGAAAAAGAACGGATTAGAATTTACTGAAACAAACAACTTTCGGCTCATTTCCGCCACTGCCTCGGTACCAGCTGAATGTTTCTTGCTGCTCGATCATGTAGTCATTAAAAACGACATGAAATCAGAAACGGAATGAAGATCGAATCGAAAAGAAAAGAATTCGGAACCGTTACCAAAACTCACGACCATCAGGCTCGGCTGAACAAAATCAATGAACATAAATCTGAGTTGCGATGTGCATCGATCAATGGGACATCCAAATTAACAAAAGATCACCGACAATTAACATGGATGGTGAAATATCACGCACAAAGAAGAAAGAGGATAAACAACAATATGTCAACACCTCCACCGACTAATGATTTAATTTCTTCAGTCAACTTTAATAACGTTTGATTTAGATTCATGAACTGCTTATTTTGCCGACAAAGAAAAACATAAACGGGTTGGTGATTTACTCTTCACTGGTCAAAAGAGAGAAAAGAAAACAAAACGCAAGTACTTCACCTAGTTTTGGTCCACCGCCACCTATGACCTGCTCGCCGCCACAACTCTCTTCAAACACCGATGAATTCCCAGTTGATTTCTTTCTTGCTCGTCTCTTCCTCTTGGTCATGCAAGCCACAAAGAAAAAAAAAAAGAGAATGGGGAAGTTGAAGATGTTCCACGGTCGTAGGGTTTTTGCTCGTGCTCCCTCTCTTGGCTGGATGAAACAAGACGCAATTGAGGATTGCAATGAACGTACGCGTACAGCTAATGATCCATAATACCCCACTTTGGCTAATTGGGCCTGGCCTCTTTCCACACTCATGGGCTCTAAGAATCAACATCGAATTGGGCTACTAACAATAGATCGGGCTTGGCTTTTTCCCTCGCCAAAACTCGCAACTTTCACCCTCTCTTGGACCGGGTTCCACACCATCCAACTCTGTATAATATGGGCAATTTGTGGGCTCCTCTTGACTTATGCACGACGGGAATAAAGGAGATAAGAAGTCTGAACACGGATTAATCAAAAGAACCGGACACGAACCCTAGAGACTCCGGAAACTCTAAACGTCTATAAGATTTAATTAATGCTCATAACTAATTAAATTCTGAACAAATAACACTCTCGTTATTTTAAATAAACGTCACATATTCAATTACTCGATTTAAATACACAATCAATGCTCATAACAAATAATCCCAATTAAATAGATAACTCACAATTTATTTAATAAAAGTAGATAAATTTAGTACAAGAAATTCAAGACGTTACAGTGTAGTAATTGGGACCCGGTACACGCCTTAGAGAATCAACAATATATACAACTTTCGTTTTAAGACAGAGGATCTCCTGCAAATAAACACAAGCAATTAATCAAAGTTATCTATTATGGAAAATTAAATCTTACCCTTGATAGTATGGTGCAAAAAGTATGACTTGCTTCGATGATGATTTAAAACATCCATGATATGTTGTCTGACATGGTTATTCTTGGTGCGACATTCTGGCTCGGTATTATAGTTTGGATTGAAAAATGCACATTGTGAATTGTTGCACGCCATTTCATAATAATACCTTAAATATACAACATAAAGTTGGTAAATACAATTATACCCAAATAGTAAAATATTAAGCTTACATTGACAAACAATGTATCATGCTGTATATGTCTCCGGATACATACCCGGAGGGGAAGGAACACTAAGACCATATTTGTTATATTTGAAGAATTCATGAAGTAGTGGGAGAAATTGGGGAGCATCGGCCATTACCATCGCATAATGCTCGTCGTACTGAGGATCAAGAGGAATATTCTCGGGTTCGGGTTCTGTTTGGGCTTCGAGTTCTGTTTGGGATCCAGGGACTGTTTGGGCTTCGGGGATGGTTTTGGCTGGGCTGTCGGGTTGGGATTTAGTGACAGTTTGGGCTGCGGTGGGTATTTGGGCTTTAGGGATTGTTCGGGCCGGGCTGTCGGGTTGGGGTGTGTTAATGGGTTGGGCTTCTGGGACTGTTTAGGCTTCGGTGATGGTTTGGGCTGGGATAATGGGTTGGGCTTCAGTGACAGTTTGGGCTGGTTGTCGGGTTGGGCTACGGGGACTGTTCGTGTAACGCCGTAAAATTATTGTAATTAAGTTATTCACTTTTATTAAATAAATTTAGAGTTATTTAATAATTGAGATTATAATATGTGCATGTACTGTGTATTTATTGTCAGTAAATAAATAAGTGAACTGTTAATTAAATAACTAGAGTGTTATTTCATTTGTGTACAATTAATTATGCGACTAATTGATTCTATGTGGCGTTTTATTTAATAACTAGAATATTGAATTTGTGAGTAATTACCTACGAGCTAATTAGATATCATTGTGACGTTTTATCCCGAGGTTCAGTGTCGGTTTTAAGTTCTGGGAGGCCGGCCGATAGGCCAAGGCCTTAATTTAGTTTCCTTGGCCTCGTTCTATTTTCCCTAAAAGTCCCGAGTTTGACTTTACCAAGAGTTGTAAAGGCCCAATGCTTGTATTATTCTTAGCCCCTTCCTTTTGTACGTGACAATTCCTCAGCCTTTGTGGCCTTGTATTCTGCCAAAACGGATTGGGGTGTGGGGGCCGATAATTTGATTTAATATTGGCCCTAAATCTTGCATACTTAAACTCCTTGAAAACCTAGAGTTCTCCTTTGATTCGCACCTCACTTTCAGCCTCAACAAGTGTTCCGCTTTCCCACTCTTGTTCTGTGATTGTCGAGCAAGCAAAGAGTCAGCCGCACCCTTCATTCTTCAGAGATCGAGTGAAGTTTCTAACGCAGCGATCGTCCTTCTCCTAGTGTCGAAGCAGTGTTGTGATCCGGGCAATCGGTACGGACTTGTACTCTTTCTTTCGTTCATTGTTGTCTTGCATTCGTAACCCAATAGTCTAACCATTTGTGTTCTTGTTCCGGACTCATTACCTTGGCCGAGCAGATTAGTGGAAGATCGAGTCGGAGCATCCCTGGGGTGTAACCTGTGATTTATACCGAAGCCAAGAACAAGCACTCCGTTGTTGAGCAGTTTTTCCGAGCCGAACCTTTGATCCATTCGGTAGTTTTGTTTTCCCTAATTACTTTATTCGGTTACTGTTTTGTCTCGGGTTTAGCCTCTTTATTTCATCGCTTTCGGGATTCATATTTTGAATTATTATGGTTTGTTAATCTGTGTTTCGGACAGCTTCTGTCGGGATATTCACGACTGTTTTCGACCTGCTTCCGGTCAGAATCTGGACCCCATGTCTTCTGGACTTTCGTCGCTCGTTGTTTGACCTTTCTGTGGCCGAAGACCGCTCGTTAATTGAGTTAACGGTTTATAGGATACGGCCCTTTTTGTAACTGATTGCAGTGCTGAAATACTGCATGAAATTTCCTGTTGCAGGCCTGTTTCGGGGCCCTTCCGGGCAGAACCTGGCCGAACTTTCTAAAGACGGTTTGTAGTGTCTTATGTATAGTATATGTTGTACGAATGTGGTGTCAGTCGGTGTATTGGTTGGGAAGTTATGGTCGTCCGATTTTGCTTCAAATTATGTATTGGAATATGTTGAAACTCGGGTTAAATTGAGTTAAACATTTTATACTTCGAGTTTTGGTCGCTGAATTTATTGATGTCAGGTTGGGTTGGGTAAAAACCGTTGTCGTCATTAAGACGTTCTTGGGTTCCTAAGCCGAGAAATAATTTTTAATAAAGGATTAGATTAATTGTAAACGTAAATCTGAAGTTAAAAATGAAATTCGGGGCAGTCGGGTGTCTCGGGAATAAGCGGGTTGTTGTCGGGATTCAATTTGGGTATAAACATCAACCTGAAATTGTGGCAGAATCTGTTCGCCATGTTTAAGTCCGTTTTTAACACACTTAAAATACATTTCTGGAATTTTGGCCCGTGAAGGTCTCTAGTTTTCTGAGTCCTCCTTCCAATGCCGCTGACGGCTCGTTAATCTGAATTACAGTTTAAAAATTATCGCCGTTTTAGTAAACCATCACAGTATAGTTTTCGGTTCAGCTATTCTGTCTCGTAAGTTTGGATTCAGTTTCTGAAGTCTTCTGTAAAATTGTAGTCCTCTGAGTCATTTAACTACTACAAAAATTTGAATAAAATCTAGTGAGCGGTTTGAGAGTTATGGCATTTCCCGCGGGGGTGTCGGGTTCTGGCAGATTAATATGAGTTGAGTTTTGAGCCAAGTTTTAATCCTAGCCCTATTATGTGATGTATGATCTTTTAGGAACTGAGTTGTGACTTGTACGTGCCGAGGATAGTTTACGTTCATTCGACGTGGGTAATCTCACTATAAACTTGTACTTACTTTCGATTCATGACTATGTGCTATGTGTTGTGAATTGTCTTGTTGATTGAGCTTGAGTATTGATTGTGTGATTTATCTGAGTTATCTGTGATCTGAATTATCTGGAGACTGAGTTATCTGAGTTCTAAGTTCTTGAGTTAAAACATTAAACATAATATACTTGACTTGACACCGAAGAGCACTGGTGTCAGATGTTTGTCTTGGCACCGAAGAGTAATGGTGCCAGACGTTTTGACTCAACACCGAAGAGTACAGGTGTTGAGCCTTGAGGTGGTGTGAGGCGGGTCGAGGTTGATCTCTCGGCCCAAGTCACACTAGCGCGCTATATAAATTAATATCTGAGAAATAAAATATGAGAAATAAATTTGAGTAATTGAGAATTGAGTAGAGTCTCTAGGGGTTATGTGACTTGAATTGTTTGTATTTATTTGTTTATTTTGATATTATTCACTCAGCGGTGGCTGACCCCAAACACTCCCTCCCATTTTGCAGGTACTAGCAAGGGCAAAGAGAAGGTCAATTGTTGATGAGCTGCGTTTCTATTTTTATATTTATGGATTTGGATTAAAACATTTATTTCGAGTCAAACATGTTTTGATTTTAAAACCTTCAATTATTCCGCATTTAAACCACGAGAATGTTTTATATTTTTACTTATGAGTTGGGACCTTTGAGTTACATGTACTTTTGAGGGAAAATGTAATATTTTATTGATTAAAAAGTTATAAATTTCCAGTGATTTTTGGGATGTTACAAGTTGGTATCAGAGCTCTGGCTTGAGAGAATTGGGTTCACAAGGAGTGGATTCCAAACTCAAGTCGAAGCACGAGTTTTCAAAATGAGTTTTTCAAAAGTGTTTTAAAAATGAGTCCAAATCCAAATCGAGAAACAGCGCATCACGACGACCTTATGCCTCTAGTACCTTACTCATGAGATATTTAGTGTATTAAAAATGTCGCGAGTGACATTAAATTCTAAGAGAATAAAAGAGAATTAACACGAGATGAGCGTGAATTGTGCGACTATACATAGATATATATATATATATATATTATACTTGTTTATGTGAACTACTTGTTATGTGGATGGTATGAGGATGGGAGATCGTGGAATTTTTAAAACTGGCTCGAAACAATGACATGGGTAGGTGAGGATAATAATAGAGGGCCCCTGTTATTATACGCACATGACTCATGCCTATGTTTCGAAAAGGATTCAAGGAGACCATTGGTCAAGCATCTAAGTATCATGAAAACCCTCAATTATTATATATAAGTCGATAGTAAAATTCGTAAAAGAGATTTATGAGAAAACAGTGCAACCAATTGAATAAAAGAATCATCACACACGAATTGATAAAGAGTTGTCAAAACATGTCAAGAGAGAGACAATAAATCAAATTGGGTTGAATTCGTAAAATGATTAATTGAGTTATTAATACCTCGAGAGCGATTGAGCAATCGTTAAAGCAAAATAAACGAGAAAGTAAGGAAAATGTTAAGTTCAAATATATCACTAAATCGAGATTTATGGGAAAATAATAAATAAGAGATCATTGATTTAAGTTGAATAAGGAGTTATCCAAACCAATCAAATGAAAGTTATTAAACGAAACTGAGTGAGAATCACTAATGATACATTGTTAAATTGAGTAATATTAATTGGTCAAAAAGCTAAGATAATAATTAAGTAAGAATGATTAAGTATAATTTAATTCGTATAATTGAGAAGTCATTGAAATTACGATAAGATTTATAAAGCAAGAATGATTGGACAATTAACTAAAACGAATCGAATAGAGAGATTTTAATTATGTATAATCATTAAATTGATTAAAGGAGAAACTATGAGTAAAAAAATTAATGAAGTCATGAGGGGTAATGCAAATAAGTACAAGATTTGTGAATTGTGAAATTTTTATGCGAAGATTTATGAAGTTAATTTTATATTTTGTAACCGATGGGAAAACATCGAATATATGAAATAAATGAGGACTATTAATTGAGCAAGAGATGAAAATCTATAAAGTTAATAAAAGTTATAAATATTGAGACATCACTAATTGAGTGAGATGAGAAACCCAAGACGGGTTAACTAATGAGTTAATTAACAAAAGAAAATTTACGAGGTTTATTTGCTACAAATTTAATGAGAATTCTATTTACGATAAAAATTATTATATGGTAATGATAAACATGCTATGAGTAAACCAAAATGGGGGTTAATACCCAGATTTGATCAAGAGATAATCGTGAATGTGTAACACGAAATAAAGATTTGTGGTGCTAATAAATGTAACAAGCTTGATTTATGAGGAGTCATAAAATGACTAATTATTAATGAGACTAATAAAGAGTGATGAGTTATAATTGATAAAATCTAATAAGGATGTGAGAATCCATGTGAATGTTAATGAGACAGCTGACACCTAATATGAGCAATGAATAATTTTTATAAAGTGATAAAAAGTTAATGAGTAGGGGTGTGAGAGGGGCGTAAAGAGTATACGTTGGGACCGACTCACACTTGTGCATAAGAGTTTGATTTTTGAGTAAATAAATGAAACCTTAAAATATGTATTGTTTATTTTATGATGGTAGAGAGTGCCAGTTCCAAACTCGGGGACGAGTTTTCTCCAAGTGGAGTTGAGACTTGAGTGGTGGTTAAAAGGGAAAACCGTGATATAATAAGTGCGAATAGAGAATAATTATAAATTGTGAATTGTTATTATTGAGCTAATGGAGATTAATAAATCAAGTTAAATGTAAAAAAAAAAAAAAAATTTGTAAGGAGAAATTAAAAAAAAATCCAGTCGAGAAAATTGTTGAGCCAAATTATTATGTTAAGTAATATATATGCATGTGATTAGAGAATTTATAAGAATAATTGAGAATAATTAATTTCATATGATGGTATAATTATCAAGTTGTAAGAAATTCATAAATCAAGAGTAATGGTGCAAATGAGAAGTGGCAAGCACTATAATTATATAAATAGCGAGAAATTATGATATTAGAGTAATGAGAATGTTATTGATGGGTCGGTCATGAGAAGATCGCCATAATAAATTGTGAGGAAGATTTATTATTATTGAGAAATTGCCGAGTTATAAGAAACTAATAAATCAAGTTAAACAAATAAATTATTAAAATAAATCAAATGAGAAAATTTATTTATGAGCAAATATTAGATTTGAACTAAGGGGATTATTAAGTTAAACTATTAAATTGAATGTCATTGAATATTATGAATTATTGAGTAATCACTAAATCCAGAATAATTATTGAAATGAGCGAATGAGAAAAATATACGTGTATTGGACAATGAAACTTTATAAAAATCTAAATCGAGAATGAGCTAAAAATATAATGTAACGAGGAAATTTTATGGAGAACGAGAAAATAATTGAATAATTAAGTACATGAGAATTAACGAGTCAATTAATCGAATAAAGAGAAAACATTAAGTTGAGGTGGTTGAAACTTAAAAAAATAAATGAAATTATTGAGTGGACTTTTGGTCGAAATAATTAAGAGATTATTTAAATGAGAACAAAGGAAGAAAAGAATTAATGAGCTAAATGATAAAATCATTATGAGAATTTATAAGTATCCTTAAACTGAGTTAAGCGAGTAATATTAAAAAGAGTCATCGAGAAATAATTAAATATGAGTTAACAAGAGAATCAATAACACGGCTTAAAAGAAAAATTATCCGTTCAAGTAGTATGAAGAATTAAATTTGATCATGCGAGAAATCGCAGGAACGAGAAAAATGAATATATTGCGTGACTGGTGAGAAAGTCATTAAGAGAGATTTGAGTTAAATTAATAATATAGCTTGCGTTGAGTTAAAAGCAAGTTGTGGGAATTTAAGACGAGTGCATTCTGATTATATGCAAATTGAGTAAGAGGCATGAGTTGCCTACTATCTGAGGTTTACATGTGATAAAATACATTTATGTGAATTATGTACTTGTTGTGTATTGTTTGAAAGCGGTGTGAACCGCTAAATTGTTCATTTTGTTTTAAAACAAACTAATGTCCCATAGGGTAGGGACCTTGAGGTGCCATTATTGGTAGAGATTGCCAATAATAAGATATATTTATTTTTATGTTGATAAAATGTAGAAGTGATAATTGTTGGAACTGTGCGGGAAAGTTTTTTCCATAAAAACTTATTTTAAAATCGCCGTGAGAGGGCCGAGTGTGATTGTTAGCACGAGTTGGATGACCGAGTATCACGCCGAGATCATCTGTCACCACAAACCAAACCATAACAAATCTCCAAGTGGAGTTGAATTGGAGATTCAACGCAACGTTACCCGTTGGGTGTAGGAACCGAGTCTAGCTGCAAGAGCACGAAGACACCCTCAGCAAAGTATCGTGGATTATTTTGTGCTTGTTATCGACATTCTTAGAGAGCGTTCTGTTTTTCTGATTTATTTCTTTTAACATCATCATTGCGCGCCGCTAGAGGTAGAGCATTTGTATGATCAGCTACGAGAGCTAGAGGTTATCCTGATCGAGTGGATCACCCTGAGGAATTTTCTTTTTCATTCTTACCTTTATGGTTTTTTCCCCATTTGAGAACATGTGTCGTTGGCGGCCTAAGTCTGAGATGCGAGATCGATGACATGAAATTCTTCCGAGCCATGACTTCGGGAACGAAGTTTATTTTAAGTGGAGTTGAGTTGTAACGCCCTAAAATTATTGTAATTAAGTTATTCACTTTTATTAAATAAATTTAGAGTTATTTAATAATTGAGATTATAATATGTGCATGTACTGTGTATTTATTGTCAGTAAATAAACAAGTGACCTGTTAATTAAATAACTAGAGTGTTATTTCATTTGTGTAAAATTAATTATGAGACTCATTGATTCTATGTGGCGTTTTATTTAATAACTAGAATGTTATTGAATTTGTGAGTAATTACCTACGAGCTAATTAGATATCATTGTGACGTTTTATCCCGAGGTTCAGTGTCGGTTTTAAGTTCTGGGAGGCCGGCCGATAGGCCAAGGCCTTGATTTAGTTTCCTTGGCCTCGTTCTATTTTCCCTGAAAGTCCCGAGTTTGACTTTACCAAGAGTTGTAAAGGCCCAATGCTTGTATTATTCTTAGTCCCTTCCTTTTGTACGTGACAATTCCTCAGCCTTTGTGGCCTTGTATTCTGCCAATACGGATTGGGGTGTGGGGGCCGATAATTTGATTTAATATTGGCCCTAAATCTTGCATACTTAAACTCCTTGAAAACCTAGAGTTCTCCTTTGATTCGCACCTCACTTTCAGCCTCAACAAATGTTCCGCTTTCCCACTCTTGTTCTGTGATTGTCGAGCAAGCAAAGAGTCAGCCGCACCCTTCATTCTTCAGAGATCGAGTGAAGTTTCTAACGCAGCGATCGTCCTTCTCCTAGTGTCGAAGCAGTGTTGTGATCCGGGCAATCGGTATGGACTTGTACTCTTTCTTTCGTTCATTGTTGTCTTGCATTCGTAACCCAATAGTCTTACCATTTGTGTTCTTGTTCCGGACTCATTACCTTGGCCGAGCAGATTAGTGGAAGATCGAGTCGGAGCATCCCTGTGGTGTAACCTGTGATTTATACCGAAGCCAAGTACAAGCACTCCGTTGTTGAGCAGTTTTTCCGAGCCGAACCTTTGACCCATTCGGTAGTTTTGTTTTCCCTAATTACATTATTCGGTTTAATGTTTTGTCTCGGGTTTAGCCTCTTTATTTCATCGCTTTCGGGATTCATATTTTGAATTATTATGGTTTGTTAATCTGTGTTTCGGACAGCTTCTGTCGGGATATTCACGACTGTTTTCGACCTGCTTCCGGTCAGAATCTGGACCCCATGTCTTCTGGACTTTTGTAGATCGTTGTTAGACCTTTCTGTGGCCGATGACCGCTCGTTAATTGAGTTAACGGTTTATGAGATACGGCCCTTTTTGTAACTGACTGCGGTGCTGAAATACTGCACGAAATTTCCTGTTGCAGGCCTGTTTCGGGGCCCTTCCGGGCAGAACCTGACCGAACTTTCTAAAGACGGTTTGTAGTGTCTTATGTATAGTATATGTTGTGCGAATGTGGTGTCAGTCGGTGTATTGGTTGGGAAGTTATGGTCGTCCGATTTTGCTTCAAATTGTGTTTTGGAATATGTTGAAACTCGGGTTAAATTGAGTTAAACATTTTATACTTCGAGTTTTGGTCTCTGAATTTATTGATGTCAGGTTGGGTTGGGTAAAAACCGTTGTCGTCATTAAGGCGTTTTTATAACCAAAGAACCGGAAAGCGAACCCTTAGGTTCTTGGGTTCCTAAGCCGAGAAATAATTTTTAATAAAGGATTAGATTAATTGTAAACGTGAATCTGAAGTTATAAATGAAATTCGGGCCAGTCGGGTGTCTCGGGAATAAGCGGGTTGTTGTCGGGATTCAATTTGGGTTTAAACATCAAACTGAAATTGTGGCAGAATTTGTTCGCCATGTTTAAGTCCGTTTTTAACACACTTAAAATACGATTCTGGAATTTTGGCCATTTTTGTCTATAGTTTTCTGAGTCCTCCTTCCAAGGCCGCTGACGGCTCGTTATTCTGAATTACAGTTTAAAAGTTATCGCCATTTTAGTAAACGATCGTAGAATAGTTTTCGGTTCAGCTATTCTGTCTCGTAAGCTTTATTTGAACCTTTTCTGTTTGGATTCAGTTTCCAAAGTGTTCTATAAAATTGTAGTCCTCTGAGTCATTTAACTACTGTAAAAATTTGAATAAAATCTAGTGAGCGGTTTGAGAGTTATGGTAGTTCCTGCGGGGGTGTCGGGTTCTGGCAGATTAATATGAGTTGAGTTTTGAGCCAAGTTTTAATCCTAGCCCTATTATGTGATGTAGGATCTTCTAGGAACTGAGTTGTGACTTGTACGTGCCGAGGATACTTTACGTTCATTCGAGGTGGGTAATATCACTATAAACTTGTACTTACTTTCGATTCATGACTATGTGATATGTGTTGTGAATTGTCTTGTTGATTGAGCTTGAGTATTGATTGTACGTGCCGAGGATACTTTACGTTCATCTGAGTTATCTGTGATCTGAATTACCTGGAGACTGAGTTATCTGAGTTCTAAGTTCTTGAGTTAAAACATTAAACATAATATACTTGACTTGACACCGAAGAGCACTGGTGTCAGATGTTTGTCTTGGCACCGAAGAGTACTGGTGCCAGACGTTTTGACTCAACACCGAAGAGTACAGGTGTTGAGCCTTGAGGTGGTGTGAGGCGGGTCGAGGTTGATCTCTCAGCCCAAGTCACACTAGTGCGCTATATAAATTAAAATCTGAGAAATAAAACATGAGAAATAAATTTGAGTAATTGAGAATTGAGTAGAGTCTCTAGGGATCACTTATGTGACTTGAGTTGTTTGTATTTATTTGTTTATTTTGATATTATTCACTCAGCGGTGGCTGACCCCAAACACTCCCTCCCATTTTGCAGGTACTAGCAAGGGCAAAGAGAAGGTCAATGGTTGATGAGCTGCGTTTCTATTTTTATATTTATGGATTTGGATTAAAACATTTATTTCGAGTCAAACATGTTTTGATTTTAAAACCTTCAACTATTCCGCATTTAAACCACGAGACGGTTTTATATTTTTCCTTATGAGTTGGGACCTTTGAGTTACATGTACTTTTGAGGGAAAATGTAATATTTTATTGATTAAAAAGTTTTAAATTTCCAGTGATTTTTGGGATGTTACAGTTCGGGCTTCGGTGATGGTTTGGTCGGGTTGGGGTGTGTTAATGGGTTGGGCTGCGTGGAATGTTTAGGCTGCGGTGACTAACCATGTGTGTATATCCATAAAAGTCTTGGTCTAAAGGGAAGGGTGAAGTTTCATGCATTTGTGGTATATAAACATTGTTTGTTGACAAATCAAATGGAGAGGATTCTCTCAAGTCCCTTTCCGGGGAATTGACAAGCCCATCGCCGATAACCTAAACAATTTTTACAAAGTTAGATAAAACGGGCAAAAACATTAAAAAAAACTAAAATATACCTTCACTGCATATCTTGGCCACTGTACTATCTCATAAGGCAAACTATCAACCCTTTGAATATCATCTTTTTTTTTGTGAGAGGATGGACATGCAAATCCTCCTTTCCAACCACGATCTCATCAACTTGGACTTTTACACAACCATCGGCAATCGGTTTATTATGTAACAGTTGGAATACCACAGTTGGCCATACTCGTCCAGAACCAACTTTGACTAAATGGGCATCAGCCACCCTAACTAGCAACTCACATCGTGACAACACGGGTAAATCAGATACAATTATTAGGCTGGATAGTATAGGCTGCAATACTTTTAAAATGTTACCTCAATAGGTGGATAGTGTTCCACTGTTCCACGAGACCCACATGAATCATGGTGGCTTGTGTTGACCGCGGGGGTACTTTGTGAGATCACATTTCTAATCAATCCACCTTTAATCTTTGTGTATCCAATTACCTCGGATACGGTCCGAGATCGTCCCCCGTGTTCGCGTCCTAGAAGACGAATTAAAGGATGCTCTTTATTTTCTACATAAGTACCATACTCTATCATCTTTTTCTCTTCCACGAGCTACAAAAAGTATTTGTTTACCAAAAAGATAAAAATCTTCAATTAAATAAAACTTAGTTTACCAAAACTTGGAAATTGTCTATCGCTTCGTTAGGAAGTTCAAACTTTCCTTCACTATTCTTAACTGCACAACCCATCAAAAACAACCTAGACCGTTCATTTAGAATCTCCGAAAGAACACTGTGGTTTTCTAGAAGTTCAGACCAAACTGCATCCTTTTTATTTTTTTTTTAAAACGGGTCCACCCGCCTCGGCCCACGCGGACCTTGAATTGTCTCTTTGCATTGCTTGCCCGTGATTTCTCCCTCTTTTGCTACACAAATTAACAAATTGTTAATAATAAAACATTGTACAATACTAAACATATAATATAATTAAGAGATACCATAAATTCTGGGGTGCTTATCTGTGCCTTAAATGCTTCCCAGTCAGCCCTAATAAGAAACTTATACTTCTCACAAGGATCCTTACCTGTAAGGACGAAATGTTTAACAAGCCTAGATTTAAAATTAGTAACAATTTTCACAGCTTTCTTCCTCATTAACTCTTTTGCATCATCGTTCTTGATATTCCACATATTCTACAATTTAGAGTAAATAAATTATATGCTATCATCACTTAAACAACTATTTCATATTTCTAATAAATATATACCTTGGTATCCAGCCATAGTGTTTCAAATATGTCTTTGTCCATTTTGCCCATATCAGTTGCTAGCGGGAAACGATGTTGAACCGTCATCCCAAACCATGACATTAGTTCTTTACTCAGCGGGATATGATTTTCATCAAGTTCAATTTCATATACATCTTTGGGATGTTTCTTCCCAAAAGATGCAGGACCACGTTCGCCTCTACGTCTCTTACGTTGTGAATTATCGGCCATTTCTGCAGAATTAGGACACACATGCGTAAACAAAATACATTGACAAAAAATATGATTACGAACGAATGCATAACAAACACAAAGAATTATCAGAATACTTTCTTACCTAGCTTGGTAAAGGAATCTCGGCGATGTAACGGTAAACTAGGGTTTAGGTCTACAATAAGTACTGATTAAGGTTTTGGGAAAAGAGATTAAGGTTACGACGTGGTCTGAGCAATGACGGTTACTATCCAAGGTGAAGAAAACGACGGTGAAAATAAACTCCGGCGAAGTAGTGCAGAGGTTTCGTCGATTAAGGTTTTGTGCAAAAGTGATTAAGGATTCGATGTTTGGATAACTTGTGTTTTGGGATTTGAAAATTTGGAATAAACAATTTCGTTTTAGCGGGTTTTTTTTCATTATATTTGTTGTTGCGGTTTCTATTTCTTACCGCGGTTATGTATTTGTTGTTGCGGTTTAGTTCTATTAGTTGTTGCGGTTTCTATTTGTTACCGCGGTTATGTATTTGTTGTTGCGGTTTAGGTCTATTAGTTGTTGCGGTTTTTTGTATTTATTGTTGCGGTTTTGCCTTTCATTTTTAAACCTACAAGAGCGTTGCATAGTAACAAATTCAAATTATTAAAAACGTTACACATGAATAAAACAGTAGGTTAATTATACATTGCGTTGTACTAAAACACATAATACAATTATTAGTTTTCAATAATATATCATAGATCGAGTTATTAAATATATGTTCCTTCTCCGTCAGTTCGTAGATATGTGCTTCTATTCATGTTTTCAAAATTCCCGGGTTCGATACCAACGGAAAATGGTGGTAAATGATCGAAGTTGTCGTGTTCTTCTTCATCCACAACATTATCAACCCCAAGAATACGTCTTTTACCTTGCAACACAATGTGGTATTTTGCTTTGCTCGGATCTTTGACGAAAAAAATTTGTGTTACATGTGTTGCGAGAACGAATGGCTCGGATTTATAGCCATTAGTTTCAAGATCGACAAGTGTAAAACCATATTCGTCAACTTTAACACCCGTACGATTATTTACCCACTTACACTTGAACTCTGGAATTATGAAATCAAAATACTGCAATTCCCAAATTTCTTGTATAACACCGTAATAAGAATCTTTTGCGATGCTTATCAATGTATCTTGATCACGCCAATCGATTCCGGTTGTTGATGCTATTATTGTAACTCCAATATTCTGCACTGTACTTTTTCTATCTTGATCTTTGGTGTAAAATGTATAACCATTTTTATCATATCCTTGGTAAGATTTTACTCTAGCATTTGGACCTTGTCCCAAGTTTTTGACAGTGTCATCAACGTCGTCACTTGTTGTCACTCTCTCTTTCAACCAACTTGCCAAATCCTTGTTTTGGTTGTTTATGTACCACTCTTGTTGTTTACCCGGGTTCGTTGACTTTAACATATCCATATGTTCATCAACATATGGAATGAGGCATGTCATGTGCTTTAAGATTACTAAATGAGCAACTTGTAGTTCTTCGTGCATTGACACTATTATCTTAAAACCTACTCCTCCCTTTCCTTCAAGTCGACCTGAATGGCGACTTTTAGGAACGCCAACACTTTTGACACCTTCCATATAGCCTAAGAAAAACAAAATATATAATAAATTGATTTTTGCTATAGTTGATCATATATATTACATACGTACCTTGGCAGAACTCAATCACCTCTTCAGAAGTATACCCTTCAATAATACTTCCCTCTGGTCGATTACAGTTTCTTACATAACCTTTCCATATTCCCATGTATCTTTCAAAAGGGTACATGTAACGTAGAAATACAGGACCACATGCCTTAATCTCTTGTACGATATGAGATATTAGGTGAACCATTATATCAAAAAATGATGGTGCAAAGTGCATCTCTAGTTCACAAAGGATAACATAAACGTCTTTCTCCCATTTGCCCAAATCTTCCACATCAATAACTTTCGTATGAATATTGTTGAAAAACAAACAAAGCTTTGTGATTGTATGTCGGATATCATCTTGTAAAATTCCACGAATTGCGATTGGAATCATATGTGTCATCAAAACATGACAATCGTGAGACTTCATCCCAAGCAATTCATAATCTTTCATCGACACAAATCTTTTAATTTTTGCTTAATAAGATGATGGAACCTTAATATCATGCAAACATTGGCAGAACTTTTTTTTTCTTCTTTCGTTGTATTATAGCATGCGGGTGGAAGATAAGTACGAGTGCCTCGTTGTACGGGAGCAAGATCTTTACGTATTCCCATCTCAACCATGTCATTTCGAACCTTAATACCATCTTTAGTTTTATAGTTAATATCCAATAATAAGCCTATCAAGCTCTCACATACGTTTTTTTCTATGTGCATAACATCAAGACAATGTCTAACATCTAAAGGTCTCCAGTAAGGCAATTGAAAAAATATGGACTTCTTTTTCCATATGGCATCATTATCAACACAAAATCTCTTACGCAACACAACATTAATATTTTCAACTCGTGAAAATGTAGCAAATCGTTTCTTCACCGTCCTGACCTCGACAGTTCCATCAAACTCAATCGTCTTCTTCCTAAAGGGGTGACTCTTGGTAAGGAATCTTCGATGTCCCATGTATACAGTTTTTTTTGCAATTTCGTAACCACACCGAGCTTGTCTCATATTCACAAACAGGACAAACTTTCTTACCCTTCGTTTTGTATCCAGACAAGTTACCGTATGCTGGAAAGTCATTGATAGTACAAAAAACCATGGCCCGCAATTTAATTTGTTATTTTCTGTAAGCATCGTATACATCTACACCATCACTCCAAAGAGTTTTTAAGTCATCAATCAAAGGGGATAAATAAACATCAATATCATTACCCGGTTGTTTCGGACCTTGAATCAACAACGACATCATAATGTATTTCTGTTTCATGCATAACCATGGTGGGAGATTGTAATTGCATTAGAGGACAGGCCACATACTATGACGACTACTCATGTTACCGAAAGAATTTATCCCATCCGAACTAAGCCCAAACCGTATGTTTCTGATCTCCTTTCCAAACTCAACAAACCTTTTATCAATGTTTCTCCACTGCGGTGAATCCGCAACATGTCTAATTTTCCCGTCAATTAAACGTTCTTCTGAATGCCAACAAAGTAACTTGGCTTCTTTCTCGTTTGAATATAACCTTCTCAGTCTTGGTATAACAGGAAGATACCACAACATTTTAGCCGGTGGTCCATTCTTTGTCACATAATCGTCAACTTCATCCGTATCTTTTTCCGTTTATACCTCGATGCACCGCAATGAGGACAGTTATGCAAATTTACGAACTCGTTCCGAAACAACATACAATTATTGGGACATGCATGTATTCTTTCTACTTCCAATCCCATTGGACACATTAATTTTTTTGCTCGATATTATGACAACCCTCGAAAATGTGTCATTTTCCCGACACTTGATTGTTGCCAAGCACAAAAATGAAAACGATCAGTCATTAATGAAATAATTTATTTATTATAATGAGTCTAGCAAAAGCCCTTATGATGTGTCGATCATACACATTTATCTAGCACACGTCATGCATGTCAACACTTTATTGGAATATAGAGATTCTGTGGTAGAATCCACAATTTAGCGAGTTGGCGACATAATAAAAAATATATACGATCCACTTAAAAATATAAAATTTATATTTTTGAAAATGCAATATATCACAACCAAATTTGTGTATATGAAAAATAATCAAACCACTAACCACGTTAGAAAGAAACTACAATTTTATCATGTGACGACTAAAACCATATAATTATTAGAACCAAATAGTTAATTACTATATAATTATCAAACTAAAAATTCATACACATTAATTTATATTGAAACTAAGTCAAATTAATACAACATTTAGATAAGCAAAATACCCACTTAAGTAGTTAAATCTAATACTCATATTAATAATCTAACTATTCTCATCTATTTTTGACCATGAGGGTCAAACAAAGAAAAAGACATGCACATTTCCACAAGCCTTATCCCCTGCAAAAATCGAATCACCATTTGGTGATTAAAGTTACTCTCTAACTTTTCCATCATTTCAATAATGTTTCATTACTCCAATTGTCTACAACAAACATCCATCTACCTTAGATTTATCAATCTTTCTTTTCACTTCACAATCCATACCTCTGCCATCTTATTTTAACTCACACACAAAAACAAAGAAAAGTCAACTTTACTTTCCCATCCTCCTTTCCTCTTTTTCGTAAAGCTGACAGCTACATATGGGAACAACATCATTAAATAATACTATAAGTAAAAACATCATAACCCTCTTTTCACTCCTTTTTTTACATTATGGGGAAACACCAATATATTAAGATAATCTATTATCTATTCCACATCTCTTAAATATCCACCATGTATCTCCACATCTCTTAAATATCCACCATGTATCTAGAAGTGAGAAGAGCTCAAAGATTTATATATCTCCACCCATCTACGGACAACTCACTCCCATCTTCCACTTTCTTAGATTCTACGTACTCTTTATCCCTTAAGAGCATCCATCGCAGGAAAGAAACAAGACAACATATGTGTCAGGATCGATTAACACAGAAAGATTAATTAATCACAGATCTACAAACTATGAGAAGTTGCAGCGGATCAACACTATAGTTTAATTGATTAATAACAATGAATACTGTTAATGAATGCGAATGCAAATAAGAACACAGTGATTCACAAAAAGCTTCAATGTATATTAATTTGATCGATCAATACACACGTATGTTTACAATTCATAAGGAACTATATATACTAGTCCTTGAAGCCTAAATTATTAACCTGGTTATTCTAGGAATCGATTACAATTGAATTACATAAATATATACATTCTATAACTAACTAAGCTAGAATCTCGGACACGATCAGCTTTAAATATAACATCAGTAGTAACAGTTGATCGTCAGTAGTGTTCAACATCAGTAGTAACTTCCAAGATTAGCATCAGTAGTAGATAATGTTTCTGCCCCATCAGTACTAACTTCAATATGACTTGATCAGTATCAACTGCAGCATCAGTAATACAATGTTTATCTATTTCATATCCCAACAATATGCCATCAAACTTTTCCAAAACACACACCTTAAATTATTATAAACTACTACACATTCCACCACATACAACCCTTTAACCACCTAGTGCAAAATCTCTGTCTTCTTCTCCTTTTGAAGCTTTGAACCGAGGAGTTATCACCAAAGCTAGAGGATGCCAACAAAAAAACTTTAGTGAGAAGTCTATGCCTTGTATGTTTACATAAAATATCTTGTGTTCATGTTAGAGATGGTTTACTCTTGATGAAATGCTTCAAAAACATATGTAATTTTTGTTGTCTAAAACTTTATACACAAGAAAAACTTTGATAAAAACCCACCTACAAACCCAAATCAAGTTTTTGGAAGTAAATATAATTGTTACCAACTTGAATCTACACTCCAAATAGACAGTCCCATCTTGAAATGTGTCATATAAAATTTATATGTCCCATTGACAAAGATTTTAACAAAACAATGCATGCATGTTGTTGAAATTAGTTGTACATCATGCTAAAGAGTATATACTCAACTAGGTAGTTAATACAAAGCATTAATAAAAGTTTGGAACTTCATTGCAATTTATTGATATAAATAAATTCCGTACGAAACTGAAATTATCTAATAAATGTAATGAACGAGGATATATGCCCCGCACGTTGTTGCGGGCTTTATAATCTCACTTTTTATCTTATTTAAATCCGATTAGAGAATTAACGATCTAAGTCTCTTGTATGTACGTATTAGGTTAGTGCCAACGGTGGCGTCAACCATCCGTCCTTGGCAACTTTGAATCCGTCGATGGAGGACGCCTTTGGCACCACCCCGTCGTGGGGCGCGTCAGTAGAAAGACGTCCGGGTGGCGACGGGTAGGGGTATGGCGTCGTGGGGCTTTTGTGAGGGGGGAGGGGGTTAAATGTAATATTTTAAGGGTTAGTGATGTGTTAGTGATGGGTTATGGTTGGCACGACCGTGTCAGTAGCGTGTCGGTAAGGATGTGATGATGTGGCGCTACTGACGGGTTTAGTGACGCGCCACTGTTGGGAGAGGCCTTAGGGCGTAATGTTAGGTACTAGATATGTTGTAATAGTTAGTCTAGGGGGTAATAGTGTAACAATGTATAGATGTTAGGTTTTATTACCAAAATGGTCCTAACTAACCAAGAATTGAGCCATGGTATAAATACCAAAGTGTAAGGCTCAATTCTTCAACTTTTGCCATTAATCAAATTCTCATTTCCAGTAATTGTTCTCTCTACCATCTCTCTACTTTCTCTCTCTAAAAGCCCTAATCCATATTCTTCACTTTTTCACCAAAATCATCATCAAACACCATCAAATGGATTGAATCAGTGTTATTGTGCTTTTCAATTGGTATCAGAGCATAATTTCATCTTGAAAACGATCCAAATCCATCAATTGGTGTTAAAATCAGAAGAATCAGTGGGTTTTTGAAGGTTTTTGAAGAAAAAGGGGTTTAAGATCAAAAATCAGATTTAAGGTACTATTTCTTGTTATTATGGATTGAATAGCTTCCTTTTATTGATATATTAAGCTTAGAATCAAGCTAGGATCGAATCTAATCCATACTGATGAAGAATTAAGGGTTTTAGGAAAAACCATTAAAGCTTCAAAAACCCTTTAAATTCAAATTTTCGAATAGATCTAGGTTGTTTTTGAGTAATATAGTTGCAATGGATTGAAGAAAATAGTATTTGGGTTAGTTTGCTATAAGAATCAGTGAATTTGGGTAAGAAACGAGCATTTTAGGATCAAATTAGTGGGTTTTTCAGGTCTGCTCGTAACAGTTCTGCTCAAGAAATTGTTCGGCCCGAGAACAGTAACAAGTTCGGCCCGAACTTCACACCACAACTTCGGCCCGAACATCATCAACAACTTCGGCCCGAACTTCATCACTACTTCGGCCCGAACTTCACACCACAACTTCGACCCGAACTTCTACATAACTTCGGCCCGAACTACTACCCAACTTCGGCCCGAACTTCAAACCCCACTTCGGCTCGAACTTCTTTTGAACTTCGGCCCGAACTTCCTTTACACTTCGACCCGAACTTCACCAGTACTTCGGCCCGAACTTCTTCTGCACCTCGGCCTGAACTTCTTTGTACTTCGGCCCGAACTTCTTTTCCAAATTTAAATATTTTTTTTCGGTCGTTCTTTCTTCCAACAAGATATGACTTCCAAGGACGCCTTGTCTATTGGATCAGACACGAAACCACCTGTTCTCTACCGAGGAGAATACGAAACCACTTGTCTATTGGTCGTTCTTTTGTTGCAGCACAAACAAAAGAAGTGGTACATGAAGAACCAGAAACTCTGATCCCAGCGGGGACACAAGATGAAATCGACTCAGTTTGTCAAGCCTTGGCTCTCATTTCCTCCTATAACAAAAAGTACTATAAGAAACCAACCAACAACAATCTTAGATCATCCTCAAATTTCAAATTCAATTCCTCTTCTCAAACCCCGAACAACAAATCCTCATCCTCCTCCACCGAGCCACCTAAGAAATGTTACAACTGTGGTCTGACTGGCCATTTTGCCAAAGAATGCCAGAAGCCAAAGGTGAAGGACTCAGAATACTTTAAACGGAAAATGCTCATGGCCAAACAAGTTGAAAATGGGAAAGTTCTACTGGCTGAGGATCTACAGTGGTTGGAGGACTCTGATGATCAAGAGGAAGAGGAATGCACAGCAAGCCTGGCTCTCATGGCGAGATCTAACGAACTCAGAGCTGCACTGGGCATTCCTGAGAATGATGAAAATGAGGTACACTCTTTATTAACTGATTCAGAAACTGATGAATCAGAAAATTCCTTGTTTAATGAAAAACTCTTTAATAAAATTGATGAGAAATCACACTTGACAAAACAAATAACTGATTTGGAATCTGAAAAAGATCAACTCTTAAATGATTTGAGTGAATTAAGTCAAGTTTCTCTTCAAATAACTCAAGTAAACAAGGACTTACAAAATCAGTTGTCTACATCAAAATCAGCTTTTCAATTTCAAATTACTGAGTTACAAAAGGATCTACAAACACAAATAAATACAACGAATGTATCAAACACACAAATCCAAAAATTAAAAGATGAAAATTTAACCTTCCGTCGCCAACTTGAAACTCTTGTTCCTCAAGTAAATCAAATTAATAATTCAAATCAAAAAACACAAGAGTTACAACAACAGTTGTCAACATTTCATGCTGCTCACACCAGTGAAGTAAATCGTCTAAATCACATAATTAATACAAAAAATCTTGAAATATCAAACCTAAAAATGATGAAGACGGTATCAAATGACAAAGACGACTCCAAGCAGCTGATAAGTGACTTAGCTATCCAACTCAGTCGAGAGCAAACATGGATGAAGTCTGCTGACATCAAGATGAAGGATTACCAAGATAAGTTGAAGGCAGCTGATAACGAAATTCAAAAACTAAATGAACAAATCACAAACATCACAAACAATTTTAACAAGGAAATCGATGACAAATCAGCAACCATACACAGTCTTACTGTCAAGAAAGAAAATGCTGAAGAACACATCTCCAAACTGGAGCAGACGATTGTGTAAGCTGGTCACACTGAACAAACAATAAAATTAAATCAACCAAAAGAGTTCAGATCTTTCAAATCAAAAGTGGGTCTCGGCGCTGAGAACTCCCGTCCTCTGGAAAAAGCTGCTGATGTTGTTCCCACACTATACAATTACGATTACATGAACTTGGGAATATGGCAAAGCTTTCTTCATATGCCGGACGAGGAAGCAGAAATCGAGAAATTCAACAGAGAAAAGAAGGAATACGCTCAAATCAGCTTTAACTATTCTGAATTGAACTATACATATGAAAAGAATAAAGCAAAATTTCAAAACAATGAGTACTTCCCGATTGTCACTCCAGAAGAATTTTCCATTTCTGATAATGAAGTTTTAAAACAAACAATTGAACCAAAGTTTTATGTTCCACCGTTGATTTTAGAAAAGAAAATTGTTCAACTTGAAACTGAAATTGACGACACTCACAAGGCCTTTGATAAAGAAAAGGAAAAACTTCAAATCAAAATACATAATTTAGAGGACACCATTTTAGAATTAAAAACTAAAACGAGCAATGCTGTTTCCAAAAATTCTAAAGCCTCTCTATTAGGGCCAGCACCGACAAACCCAGTTCCAACGATCTTGAAGAGAAGCTCTAATCCACCTATTTTGAATCTTGCAGATGGAAGATTAGAGTCCAGAGGGAAGAAGTCCATGAAGCAACCAGAAGTCAACAGAGCCACACAGTCAAAGAAGTCTATTCAGACTGGATCCAGTATGCTTAAGAAGCCTAGTCTACTTAAGAAGTCTAGTCCACCTAAGTCTGTAGTTTCATCTTTTTCTGTTCAAAATAAATGTAATGACTCTAGACAGTTTATTTCTCCAAAAGAAGCTCATGGCATGTGTAAAAACTCTAATTTTGTGAAAACTATTTTAACTGCTTTTAGAACAGACTATGATTCTACTGTTTATCGTCCTGTCCGTTACTCTCCTGATTTTGGCGCTGTGTATGTTAAAACTGACAAATATGGAACAAAAAGATTTTTTGACAAAATTACAAAGAAACAGATAACTCAAACTGATAAACGTTTTTTTGTAAAACTTGATGCACCTTGCAGTATTCATAAGAACATCGTCTCTCATAAATCTGGTAAACTTATAAACACATGCAAAACGTGCTATCCATATCTATGCAAATCACACGTCACTAAACCAGCAAAATCAACTCAAAAGATCTTATCATCTCCGGTTTTCAAACAACAGAAGAAATCTTCTCAAACTCCACAAACTTCTGTTTCTAACAAAAGATCAAAAGCTCAAAAGCTACCCTTAAAACAATCAAAGATGCCGTCTAAACAACCACAAATTTATGTTTCTCACTTCTCTTCTAGTCGCACGTCTCCTCAGGGTAAAGCTACACAAAAGCCAAAACCGTCAGTTCTCCCCAAATTCGACAAAACATCCATTAAAAAGTCCACTCATGTGAAATATACTTGGGTTAAAAACGAAAAATCTCATTGGATTATCCAATCCTCTGAAAAATCTCTCAAATGGATCATCAAATCTGAACTGCCTCCTAGCAGTTCCCAAAAGCACTAAATTGATCATCTCACAATATCTGCATAAAACATATGTCTCTAATCGTTCTGGACCCATACAAGATTGGGTACCTAAAATGTTTTATTTGTTTTATGTTGAATGTGTGGTACCTCGACTCGGGCTGTTCGAGGCACATGACAGGAAACAAAAATCTCCTGACCAACTTTCGTGAAAAATACTTAGGAACGGTCAAATTTGGAAATGATCACTTAGCAGCCATCTTAGGTCTTGGTGATCTTATCTGCCATAACCTGATAATCAGAAATGTTGCCTTTGTCGAAGACCTCTCACATAATCTCTTCAGCATCGGAAAATTTTGTGACAAGACTCTAGAAGTAAACTTTCGCACAAAGAAGTGTGCCATTCGGACATATGACGGGGATGAACTTCTAACTGGAACTCGTGACACAAACCTCTTCACTATTGATCTTAATGACCTGAGTACAACCGAAGAAGTCTGTCTCGTGTCTAAAGCTACTGCCAATGAGTCATGGTTATGGCATCGACGTTTGTCTCATCTCAACTTTAAAACCATGAACAAACTCGTAAAAGGAGGTCATGTGTCGGGATTGCCTGATGTTGCCTTTGACAAAGATCACAAATGTTCTTCGTGTGAAAAAGGAAAAATGACCAAAAAGTCTCACAAACCTAAACCTGCTCCCAGTACTTCCAAACCTCTTGAACTTCTTCATATGGACTTATGCGGTCCAATGAGCGTTCACAGTCTTGCAGGAAAACGTTATGTTTTGGTTATTGTTGATGACTATTCCAGATACACATGGGTTTATTTCCTTCGTTCAAAGGATGAAGCCACAGAGATCATAATCTCATTTATCAAGAAAACTCAAGTAAACCTGGAATTAAATGTTCAAACAATCCGTACCGACAATGGTACTGAATTCAAGAATCGGGTCCTTGACTCTTATCTTGAATCTGCTGGCATCACCCATCAATTTTCCGCTGCACGAACTCCTCAACAGAACGGTGTTGTTGAAAGACGAAACCGCACTTTAGTGGAAGCTGCTCGTACGATGCTTTCATTTTCAAAACTTCCTCTGTCGTTATGGGCAGAAGCCATCAGCACCGCATGTTTTACACAGAACCGCTCAATCATAAACAAAACATACAACAAAACTCCTTATGAGCTAATCAACAATCGAATACCAAATGTTAACTTCTTCCACATCTTTGGTAGTCGATGCTTCATCCTATCTGATAACGAGAAACTCAACAAGTTTGAAGAGAAAGCCAAGGAAGGAGTGTTTATAGGCTATTCAAAGGATTCAGCCTCATTCAGAGTATACAACCGCTCTACAAGAATGGTCAGAGAAAGTGTCAATGTCTCATTTGATGAAACATTCTTGCTTGATTCAAGCTCAACTGGCATTGAAAGACCTCTACCCACAACCTCCACTAACCATTCATACTCTCTGAATGATCTTGAAATCCTATTCCAACACTTCCATGATGAATATCACAACGTCAGACACCCAACCCCACCTCCACCCCCACCCCCACCCCCACCTCCACCCCCACCCCCACCCCCACCCCCACCTACACCCCCACCCCCACCCCCACCTACACCCCCACCTCCACCCCCACCTCCGGCTGATGCTCAATCAATCACAGCTCCGGAAATCAACACTCCATCCCCAAATGAGACCCCATCACCTACCTCACCTGCTCCAAACTCACCAATACCCACATCAAGTGCAGGTCCTTCAACATCGACACAAGGAACTCAATCTTCACCAGTCGATCCCCCACATCCCTCAGATATTATCGCTCCACTGGTGATTGATTTCTCTAAATTTCATCTTCCTCGAGTCGATCCACCACCTCCGATCAATCCTCACAATACAGAAACTGCAATCATACCACATCCTGCTTTCACTGATAATTCCAACGTTAACCCTGGTCAACTCCCACTTCCTCATTCTACGAAGTGGACAAAGGAACATCCTTTGGACCAAATCATCGGAAACCCAGCCTCCTCGGTCCAAACTAGACGGGCTTCAGCAGATGAATGTCATCATGCATCATTCTTAAGCTCCACTGAACCGAAGAAAGTCTGTGAAGCGCTTACCGATCCAGACTGGATAATTGCGATGCAGGAAGAGATTAATCAATTCGAAAGATTAAAGGTCTGGCGCTTAGTTCCTAAAACCCCGGGATCATCAGTAATCGGAACTAAGTGGATTTTTAAGAACAAGAAAGATGAAAATGGAATCGTCATTCGTAACAAAGCAAGGTTGGTAGCTAAGGGTTACGCTCAACAGGAAGGCATTGATTACGAAGAAACATTTGCTCCTGTTGCCCGCATAGAAGCCATTCGCATTTTCTTAGCATATGCAGCTCACAAAAACTTTACTATCTATCAGATGGATGTAAAGACTGCATTCTTAAATGGTATTCTAAAAGAGGAGGTGTTTGTTCATCAACCAGAAGGGTTTGTAAATCCCAAACATCCAGATTATGTCTATGTTCTCGACAAAGCTCTCTATGGCTTGAAACAGGCCCCTAGGGCATGGTATGATGTTCTTTCCCAGTTCTTAGTTGAAACTGGTTTTTCAAAGTGAAAAGTGGATACCACATTGTTTATCAAACGACACGGGGAAGACATCATCCTAATTCAGATCTACGTCGATGACATTATTTTTGGGTCTACAAATCTGAAATATTGCAAACGTTTCTCCGATCTCATGGTAAAACGCTTTGAAATGAGCATGATGGGTGAGATGAACTTCTTCCTAGGTCTTCAAGTTCGTCAACTTCCAACTGGCATCTTCATCAATCAATCAAAGTATATCTCTGATCTGCTGAAGAAGTACCTCATGGACGACTGTAAACCTATCGCCAAACCGATGTCCACGACTGCCAAACTAAATGCTGATCTGGATGGTAAACCGGTAGATGTGACAAACTATCGGGGTATGATTGGATCACTACTTTACTTAACGGCCAGTCGTCCGGACATCATGTTTTCAACATGCATCTGTGCTCGGTATCAGGCTGCTCCCAAAGAATCTCACTTTCTGGCAGTCAAACGAATCTTTCGTTACCTGAAAGGCACCAGAGATCTTGGTCTTTGGTATCCCAAGGAGACCTCGTTTGATCTTTCTGCCTTCTCTGATGCTGATCATGCTGGGTGCATGCTGGACAGGAAGAGTACATCTGGGGGAGTTCAATTTTTAGGAGATAAGCTAGTCAGCTGGTCATCAAGAAAGCAAAACTGCGTCTCACTATCAACAGCTGAAGCAGAATATGTTGCCGCCGCTAGCTGTCTGTCCCAGGTGATATGGATGCAATCACAATTAAAGGACTACGGCTTTTCCTATAGCCGCATTCCTTTATATTGTGATTCCAGAAGTGCAATTGCAATATCTTGCAATCCAGTTCAACATTCTAAAACCAAACATATCGATCTTCGATATCACTTTATCAAAGATCACGTTGAACTGGGCAATGTTGAATTGTACTTCGTATCCACCAATTTTCAATTAGTAGATTTGTTTACCAAGGCTTTGGACGAAAAACGTTTTAATTATCTTGTTTCAAAGCTTGGTATGCTAAATCTCAAAACTTAATTGTCTACAATTAATATTTTTCAAATTGTTAAATCGTTGCATTCTTCGTATCATCACAATGGCTTTCAAGAAACTCGTCTTGAAACCCGATCGTCAAATCGTCGTCAACTGTCTATGGAGAGATTTCACTCTCTCATCAGTATCGGGGGAGCTGATGCAGCGTTCCTTAATTTCGTCTCTCGACAGTCATTAGGAGTTCTTCTTTATTTTTATCTAGTTTTTAATTTCATTTAATTTTTAATGATCTATTTTACTTGTGTTTATTCTGTTTTTAAATTAAAAAAAAAAAAAAAAAAAGGGAAGTTCTTCGGGCCGAACTTCTTACTGTTCCCGGCCCGAAGATCTTAGTCGGTTAAGAAGTTCGGCACGAACATTTCACCTATAAAAGGTCCGGCCGAACTTCACTATTTCATTTATTCTTTTCTCGACCACACACAGTCGACACACCACGAAAACACACAGTTAACAAAAACCTAGTGATTATCGTTCTATATTGCTCGAACTACGTCGAATCTCATCTCAAAACCATCTACAATCACTTTCGGTAAGATCTCACCGTTCAATTTCATCTGTCTAACTGTTTTTGAACCTAAAATCGATCGTTCGAACTGTTCGAATTCTTCTAGGGTTTAACAGTTAGTGATTTGTTCGATCTAGGGTTTACATGTTCGTTTTTGTACAACTAGGATGCTCGCCTAGTATACTCGATCCCTATTGGCCAGTTGTTTTTACAGTAGATATCGATCTAGGAATGCCAGACTTGAAAAACCGTTTAGAAACCCTCGATCGTAAAAGTCTTCGGCCCGAACTAGTGTTCCAAGTTCGGCACGAACTTGTGTCACCACTTCGGCCCGAAGTTCCTAAACAACTTCGGCCCGAAGTTCTCCCTCAATGTTGTTCGACCCGAAGTTGTAGCATGTTCGGCCCGAAGTTGTTACTGTAGCTCGGCCCGAACTTCTTTTAAGTTTTTTTATTTTTATTTTAATTTTATTTTCTTTATAATTATAATTTACTAATTTTTATTTATTAAATATTCTTAATAAATTTAAAATTTTTATATTATTCTTATATTTTAAATACTATTAAAATTACTTTGAACCTTCTCGTCTCGATTAGTGTGAAACATCATCGTTACATTTCTTTTATTAACACTGTGCACTAACTTTAATCATTTTGTGCCATGTGTTCTTAGTGTCTAAATCACAGATGGCAGCACAACATATCATTGACGAGAACACCCTGGTTCCTCCATACAGGCTCAAACCCATGGCGGAGAACAACCCCTACTGGTCACCGGAAGAAGAAGTCTCGTTCTCCATCAACTACCCGATTCATTCTCATGTTCTCCAACGCCATCCTCTCTTCTACTCAATAAATGCCAGACCATCGGTTCCAGCGGTGTATGTACAACAGTTCTTTGCCAACCTAACCTTGGTGACATCAACAACCCCCTCACATTTCGAAACCATAATTGATGAACAACAAATTCACTTTACAAAAGATGATCTTTATGACATCTTTCACTTACCTCGTGCCGACTCTAGACCACCACTGACTGCATTTGAACCACAGCTGCCATTCGAGGAAGTGTATCTCGGAATACACGACCTAGGTCTAGACCTTCCTCGGGAAACTATTGACTTAAGAGAACTCAAAAAGAAAAATATGGCAAGAAGCTGGTCACATGTTTTCACAATCTTCAACCGTTGCATGACAGCAAAGAAAGGTGGTCACGACAGGGCCTCAAAATAAGTTCACCATGCCTATCATGCCATGTGCTACAACCGCCACTTTGACTATGCAACCTACTTGTGGGAAGAATTCAAGCTCTCCAAATCAAAGGAACCGGCATTTCTGCCATACCCGAGGTTCTGGGCAATTATGATAGAACATTTCATGGAGAGATACCAAAACATTCATACCAGAGATGTTGCACGAAAATTCATACCATCGAGCGTTAATTTTCTAAGGGGCAACATTGGTACAACTGAAGTCAATGAAGCCGCAATCCCACTACCACTCCTTAAAATCGCAAACTTCAATCTTGATAGTGTGAACCATTACCGGGCTCTTCATTATCCTGACTGGACACCTGAAGGAGCACCTTCTGCTCCAGCTCAACCAGCTGCTCCTGCACAACAAGCTGCCCCAGTACAACAACCACCAGCTCAACCACACCAACCACAACCTCAACCACGTCCTAGACGTAGACAGGCTGAACAGCAACAACCACCGGCTCACCAACGTGCTAAACGACCTCGAATTTTTTCCAGCGGTGCCTCAGGAAGTGGGTCGGTTGCCACTACATCCTCTGAACAAGTTCTACCTCCACCTACTCGACCCATCATACGACAACCACAACAACCAGCTGAACCGTCCTCTTCTTCATCATCAACAGACTCAGCTGCAACGATATCTGATCGACCAGGTTCACCACCATCACCACACGGTCCACCTTCACCACCACAACAAGGTCCACCTTCACCACCACAAAAAGATCCATCTTCACCACCACCACAAGGATCCCCAAACCCCTTTGATGATCCTATTTTCACGGATCCTTCTCCACCACACATTCAACAACCATTCACCTCAACCATCCCGACTATCGAAATAACCCAACCACCAATCCCAACAACCATTCCGACGTCAACAACCTCCGTTCCACCAATCACATCAACAATTCCCACAACCACCGTTCCTCCTATCTCATCCACCATCCCAACTACCACAACAACAGTCCCCCCACTATCATCCACAATTCCAGCCTCCACAATCACTTCTCCACCAGTTACAACAACAATCCCACCAGTCACTACTACACTCTCACCAGTCACAACCACCATACCACCAGTCACAACCACAATCCCACCAGTCACTACTACACTACCACCAGTCACAACCACAATTCCATCAGTAACCACCACAATTTCACCGCTTATAACAACACCTCCAATAGACACATCACTTCCCTCATTCTACACAAGTGGTACTGCCTCGAGGGTCGATACAACTCCTCCTGCAATAGTTGTAATGACTCTCCCTCAACAGTATACATCATCCGAGGCTACCACTACCACAACAACTGCAATGCCAAATCCAGAAATGCAGATCATCCCTCATCTCACCTCCACAATCCAATCACTCAGTACGAGGTTGGAAAACCTTGAGGGTAGGCTGGCAACTGTTGCTCCTCTTCCACCGGCTTCTGATCCACTTAACCGAGAAATGCTACTGGCAGCATCCCGTTCATTTACAATTGAACAAATTAAAGCGATGTTCAACTATCGCTTAGAAGAACTGGTCGAGCCATGCAATCCAGGATCCCTTTTATTCAGAAGGCCTGGTGACCCTGAGGATGATCCTCAGGGAGGAGGACAGAGAAGAATACTGGAACACGGGGGATCCAGTTCTCAAACTCAAGGAGGTACAAGTCAATCTCAACAACAACCCAGCTCCTCTCAACAAACACAGGGAGGAGGACAACAAGACTATGAATACTTTCATGACTGGGCGGTTGTTGAGTTTGATTACGATCAGGTGCTGAACGTTGAACCACTCAACCAGTGGCGAGTAGATGAGAGTGAAGACATCTTGCCCCAAAATAACCGTAAATCCAGTGAGATGACTGAAGCCGAAAAACTTGAATCTATGTGTCATCTCCAATCTATAAATTTTGAGGTTGAGAACAATAAAAACGACAATGTTCAACAGGTTATGAGAAAAGAGGCGGACACAGTGATTGATTTACCTAGTGACCCGGAAGAAGACAACATTGTGAGGGATGCTTTTAACGAATCAACTCAACCTGCCACCTCCCCTTCAAACGATGACTCCGACAGCGACAAAGCAGGGGAGGATGAACCATTTGACGTCAAAAGATATCCCTTCACCCGAGAAAATTATCACCGTTACTTCCGGAACTACGATCAACTGGTCGCCGCCAGAACTCCAGCACCGGAACCACCAACTGCCTCTCCTACACATGATGTGCCGGTATTATCATATAGCGAGAAGAGAGCGGAGGATAAAGCTAACAAACGCCGCCTGAAGATCTCCAAAGCGTGCCTCTTTCAACAAGTTAAAATGCCATTTGTTGAAGATCGCTTCTCTGCTATTTTCCAGGAGACAGAGCTGCCTGTAATCTATCAGGATTTATACAAAGAAGTGGTACTGCCTTTCCGAGAAAAGAAAATGTATTACCTTACAATGCATTACCTTAGGGGCAAAACTGATCGATACAGCAAATTCCCGATAACACAACTCCTGGAGATAACGACCGACCACTTCTCAGGCTACTACTGGTACACAATCTTCCATATTCGCAGAGCAGATGATCAACTGTACACAATTACTGAAGGAGACTTCTATATTCTTGAACCTCGGGATATAGAATTTCTTTACAACACAGTACGCTTACTACCAGACACGCCTCATCCAATTAAAAATCATGCGAGAAATTTCGCTCAGGCTGCTCTGAAGCGCTTCATGCTTGTTAAAACATTAGCTGCTCGAATGGAAGATGTGCAGATGGCTATTGAGAGTGGTACAGCAAAGGTTCACTTAGCTGCTCCTTACAGATCACTTCCCTCCGAGATTCAAACTCGGAGAACAGTTGTTCTAGGTGAACCCAACTTGGGAATGACTTACACGAACTACTTCAAAGAACGAGTCTTCTTTCGTGTGTCAGACATTGCCAAGTACTGTGACGGCACATTGAACATCCTCAAGAAGAAATTGGAGAAAAAGGGGAGGCACATGAACAGAGATCCCAGCAACCCAGAAAACACCTCTCTTCGAAGCAATATTGACACACTAATCACTGCCATTAAGGAAAGACTAAGCTGGCGAATAGTGATTAGGCATTTTGAGGTTCACCTGGGTGTACGACAAAGAAGAAACACGCCTACCTACACAACTGAAGTTCCTAACATGCCACTACCTTTCGGTCAATATCATGGGCTAAGATGGCAGGACGAATCAGTTAATCGCCAAAAACCGTATGAAAGACGTGGGCGGCATTAACATTCAAATGCTGGGATGCACTTCACCTGTTCCACCATGGCTTCTGATCAAAACAGATTCAGGACCCGCTCTTATAGGAAACCACAAATCTCAATCAAGCTTAACCGCAAAACCTCTCCTTCAACCCTCCAACGATGTATAAGGTACGTTTCTACAACTGACAACTTTTCAATATCTTTGTTTTGTCGAGGGGGAGAAATATTAATTCTAGGGGGAGAATTATTATTTCTAGGGGGAGAAAATTCAGAAAACCAAAAACAAATTACCCAAATAAAAAGTTTTATGTTTGTAACGCTAATTATAAGTCGTTGTAATATCCGTAAACGATCTCTTTACTAGTTCTCTAGTAAAGATTGCATCTGTTTATTACAAACTCTTTTAATTCTCGTTACTCACTACTTCAAAAGACATACCTTCCCATGGTTTGCCAGATCCGGCCACACCTTCTCAGGGAAATATTTCAGCCAACTGGTAAATGTGAGAGTTTAGGTCTAGGGTATAGTAATAGGTGAGTGCAAGGTGATGTGAAAACATGATAAATCAAAGAAAACACACCTTATGAGTGCATCCAAACCGAAAACAAACCGGGCAACCAATTAAATAGGTGATCATTCATTCGTTGAATGTTTCACTAGACTTTACTGGCCCAGTAAAGCAAATGCACGCCACCACCAACTACTCAAATTCCTCTCAACAGGGATTTGTTTCATTTCATCAGGGGACGTAGCACAAAAGCTACTGACTACTCATTCGGAGTATGTCGGTATTGAATAATAATAACCTCCTGCCCCGGGTTAAGTCTCATTTGTATGCACAGTGTGTCTAGTTCACACACTCAAGAACCTTCCAATATAGGACACTTGCACTATAAAAATGGATCTTAGTGAATCCATCGGAACACTTGTAGTGGCATCACAATCTGATGTTTCACGAGGATCGAGTGGAAATCCTGCTATAGCTAAAATCACGCCAACTCTAAACGCAGGTCACACATTTGAGTCAACGGTTGTGCAAACGACTACAGATTCATACCGTGTGCTAACGGATACTCTATGTGAGTCCGGTGTTACCTTAAAAGAACAAGTTGCTGTGCCTTAAACTTCAAAATCATTCAGGCAACAACTTATACGGGAAACACATAAAATTCCGATGAAAAATCCATGTGAACTAAAATGCAACATCTTGAAAACTGATTAAAATGCACATGAGCGTAATAGTCCACTCTCAAATTACTCCTATGATCTGCTAAACCCAGCATGATCTTCCCCGGAGCCACCGACAATATAGGAACTAAAAAGTGAGGGTCCCTAGGTCTAGGTGAGCAGAATCAAGTATCATGGGATCTTGATTGGGGTGCGCTGAGGTAAAAAAATTGAGAGGGGGTATGAAGTATGGGGTGCAAATCAGCTTATCACATGGTAAAAACAAAAATGAGGGTGTGGTTGAAAAATGAAAAAGTAAGTTGAGTGAGGAGCGTGTGTGAAAGGGTTAAAAGAAAAGGGAAAACCCTCCCTAAACCGAACAAATGACCGGGTAACCTCATCTATATCAGATTGCATATGTTGCTTTCTGATTAAGACATCATGGACCCAGTGATGCAATGCACAACCCCCACTGACCACTCAAGTACAAAAAGTACTTGTTTCAAAATCACGGAGATTACCACATCCACTATCGACATCTCATTTGGAGATTGTTGATATTGAAAAAGAGGACCCACCTCCAGTCCTCGCCTTCGTTTGTCCACGTATAGAGTCTAGAACCGAATTAAATTTCTCTAGGACACATGCACTCTACCAAGCATATCATTGAGATATTGCCGGAACATTCATAGTAATACCAAAATTATTGGTATTCCACGATGATTGAATGGAAATCCTACCAGTGCTAACATCAATGCCAACACTGAACGTAGGTCACACAGTTTCTGTAACTGTTGTGCTAACAGGCAATCTATGTGATCCTGGGTTACCCTGATACATTCTTGTGCGAAGATCAGACGACCGTACTCCATTCTTATCAACAACGGTCACTATGTCTGATAGAAAATCTGATGACTGTACTTCAATCTTATCAACAACAGTCAATAAATCAGATAAGGGATTCTATGACCGTACTCCAACATTATCAACAACGGTCAGAAAATCCACAACATATCAACATTCCGCACTGCTTCAACTTCAACAAACATCAGGAACCAAGGATCTGCAGCAAATCGACAAACGCCACAACTTCAAGAAAGGACTTCCGCTGCTAACCGCTCTATCTATGGGTCTACTTTCAGTCGATTTGCATGAAGTCTTCTGGAATACTTTATATTGGTTGAAAAGCCGATTAAAAGTATATCTGTCACCGATGATCAAAGGCTGATGCTGTTTTATCAACAAAACTGCTCAACGGTTCAATTCTCAGCTCCAGCCTTACAATCACAGAAGTCTGCAAAGATATGCAACCTAGTCTACTATTACAAAGGGGGAGATTGTTAGGTACTAGATATGTTGTAATAGTTAGTCTAGGGGGTAATAGTGTAACAATGTATAGATGTTAGGTTTTATTACCAAAATGGTCCTAACTAACCAAGAATTGAGCCATGGTATAAATACCAAAGTGTAAGGCTCAATTCTTCAACTTTTGCCATTAATCAAATTCTCATTTCCAGCAATTGTTCTCTCTACCGTCTCTCTACTTTCTCTCTCTAAAAGCCCTAATCCATATTCTTCACTTTTTCACCAAAATCATCATCAAACACCATCAAATGGATTGAATCAGTGTTATTGTGCTTTTCACGTAAAAATATGTTTAATTATATTCAAATAAGAATTTAATAATATTTATTAATGTCTAAGGAACTCTGTTAAACCAATAAAACCTGTATAATATTATTAGGACAGTGACTTTTTGTATGCTAATTGTATACATAAGTAATTCATCATTCTCATAGTGCGTATATATTATTATCTTTGTATGCTTATGAACAGTGACTTTTTGTATGCTAATTGTATACATAAGTAATAATTCATCATTCTCATACAATTAACAAAAGTAACGATTGTGTAATATTAAATTATTTGAATATTTATGTAATGAATGTATATGTATAGACTTGTATAAAAAAATATATATATATAAGTAAAGTTATTCACAAAACACCGAAAATATTAGTAAGTTGAACTAAAATTTTTATAAAGTTGTCGACGTTTGCTCATGTCTAACGTCATTTTAAAGTAAATCGTTGGAGTAAACCACTGTTTAGACGTATTACTCATATTCTATTGTTGTTAGCATATCGGTTCACCAGGTGAGTTTCACAGCCCCACTTTATTCCGCATTTTTAACTATTTTGGGGTGAGAAACATATTAACTAAACTATAAATACGTTTTATACATTTTGGTATAGTTGATAATCTTTTACATGATAAGTCATGCTTAAACAATAAGTTGATACAACTGGTCTTTTGAAAACATTTATGAACAATTATAAAAATGTGATGTGCACTATATTTACGACCTGAAACGAGTTTGATGAATACTTGCCATGAGATTGGTGAATACTTGCCATGAGGTTGGTGAATACTTGCCATGAGTTTGGTGAAGACATGCCATGAGGGTGAATACTTGCCATGAGTTTGGTGAATACTTGCCATGAGATTGGTGAACACTTGCCATGAGTTTGGTGAATACTTGCCATGAGTTTGGTTAACACATTCTGTAAGGCGATGAACACACTGTCAGACTAAGACATGACACTACATTTAAAACAAAAGAATTCAAAGATTATTTTAGTACACGAGTTGTACCGGATAACATTTTGGAATAAATCAACGATTTATAAAATCATAAACCTGTGAACTCACCAACCTTTGTGTTGACACTTTTTCTAATATGTTTCTCAGGTACTTTAGCTTGAAGTGTTTTGCATGACATTTGCACAAACCGGATTACCACTTTTTGGGAAAATAGTATTTTACCTAGTACGAAGTCAAGATTGTCAACTTGAAGTCTATATAATAGACATTTTATTCAAATCGATTGTCGTAAACAGTTATGTTGGATTTGTAAACTTTTAACAATTAGTAATCCATTTTTATGCTATGTTTTACTATTAATCGACTGTTGTGATATCCGATGTATGTCGCGCACCCGCTTTTCCGCAAAACCAGTTTTGGCGGGGTGTGACAGATATGTAGAAATTGGTAATCCATTTTCTTCCGGAAGCAACTCATGATGTAAAAGCTCTAATAGGGTTGTGAAAGTTGTATCACTCCATCCGTTTTTCAGCTTTAAGTTAATTAACTTCAACACAGCATCAAGTTTCATTAATTTAGAACCTTTATATAACGGTGTTTCGGCTTCATCAAATAAGCGATGTAAATCATCTTGTTCACCAACGTCACAACTCATATTAGTATCCAATTCATTAATACTTTCATCGAAACGGTCATTTGAAGTGTATTGATCGTTATCGTGGTATGAGTCGTTGTTCAACGTTGTATATGCACTACTACTATTTACATTGCTCGAAGATGTGTTACAATCAAGTTGTGATTCTCCATGACTTGACCAACAAGTGTAATTATACATAAAACCATGGCGAAACAAATGGTGCTCTATATATCAGCAGTGTTTCTGAATGTTTTAGAGTTTTTACAAACGTTGCAAGGACATAAAATCGAAGGACTTGCGTTCTTAACGCGATTCGATTCAGCAAACCGAATAAAATTTCCAACACCGATGACATAATCGACGGACGAACGTATAGCGTGATACATCCAATAATTACGCTCCATCTAAAAATTAATAAAACCACAATAACAATTAATTAATATTATATTTAAATGGTAATTGAAGGATATATAACTAAGTCTCATATTCAGCCATTTATCAACTTAAAAAAACGAACACATTTTTCTTTTCTAGCTACAAGATGTTTTTATGTTCATCATGTGGCAAACAAGCAGTGATTCGCACTTCATGGACAGCCAGAAACAAAGGTAAGGCCTTTTGAAGATATTTAATGTATAACCATTTTAGAATTCAACTTATTAACTATTGTATATTGTTTTTATAGGGTTCTCCATGTAGGTTTTTTGTGTGGTTTGATCCTGTTATGTGTGAAAAATCCAAACAAATCATTCCAGGATTAATAAATTCGAAGAAGAATCTTGAAATGAAGCTGGAGGAACGTGACTTAATGCATAGTTTTTATAGGATATGCAATGTTTGCATAATCTACTGTATTCTCTAGTTTATGAATGTAATTTGTCTATTTTGGCAATTAATTGGAAGCAACTTACTTTTCTAAGTCTACTTCAAAGCATGAAATTAAAAAAAGTAAACGAAATTACCTTAAAAAGAGTAGCAGAACGAAAACAGGATCCCAACGAAGAAGAAAGACAACTATTTCAAAATATGTCCGTTGGATATTAAATAATTCAAAATTGTTTTGTTATTGCGGTTCAACCGCAATAACTAATAGTACACCCGCAACAACAAAAGAAACAACACCGCACTAACAAATGTATACTCACCGTTACAATAAATAATATATTACAAGTAAAACTTGTTTACATGATATGAAATTAAATTGATAGATTTTTGAAATTAGACATTCTAAATTTGAAGATAGATTTTTTTTTTTATCGGAGACTTTGAAGATAGATAGTTAACTAAAAATACGAAACTTAATATTAATACACGTGCATGCATTACAAGGGAAAATTAAAAAGTCACAAAATTAAAAACCAAACAAACTAATTAAAACAAAGTAACTTTCATAAAAAGTCGGCCCCTTATACTCTTCGTTTTCTCGAAGTCAGTTGTGAAAATAACCCATTGGTTCCATTGGATGCTCCACTTCATTTTCAACTCGTCAAAATCCCCATGAATGGTGATCGGGCCATAGAGTCTTTCTTCAATTGGTACATTTCGTTTTTTGAAGATATCAACCATCACGAACTTTTCACTGATTTCTCCTCTCTGGAAGATACAAATAGGGCCATACTTGTAGAGCATGTGATCATGAACCACCTTTGCTGGTATAGTCTGAAATTAAGACATCAAAAAAAATTCATCATTATAAACAGTAAACAGAAAGAAAAAAGAACCAAAATATATGTATGCATACAATTTCCCTCCGATGTATAATCTGCGAAGTCCATTTCACAGCAAAGTAATGGCTTTTTTTCTAAAGGATCCTCACTTAGGTAGTTGTTAATATCGTCGTCGGTAGAAGAATCGATTTCAATAATTTCTACCGGATAATTTTCGCTTTGGGAACTCATTTTAATAACCAAAAAAGGTTTTTGATTAATAAATTTCTTGTGATCAAAGGTTACCATTTTAGAATAATATTGGTTAACTATATATAATAACCAAGGGCGTCGAAATTGAAGAGGGAAAATTGACCGTCATCTGGAATTCAAGCGCGTGGCAACAGTGAAACCGCTATAACAAATAGGAAAACCGCACTAATAAATGTAATAGTGTAACTGCATCAATTTTATTTGAATTAATATTTTGGGATTTAATATAAATGCATCGAGTGAATACTGCTAATCAAGTTGGAGGAAAATTATAGCTAGTGTTACAGCTAGTGTTACAGCTAGTGTTACAGCTAGTGTTACAGCTAGTGTTACAGCTAGTGTTACAGCTAGTGTTACAACTACTTTTTAAAACTTATCCATATAACCACAATAACAAATACGACAACCGCAACAACAAATGTTTTTCCTCGATTTTTACCACATCATAGATAGTGTTGCAGGAGAATCAAATATTTTCTTGAGATTATAAAATATAGGTGATGATAGTTTCTTTGAAATTAAAAGAGAACTAATTAATTTCAGCTCTATATATTGGACTTTAATTGCCATTATTTTGATGGATCAAACTTAATTTTCATATATGAAGATAAATTAAGTCATTGCTTACTGGTGCGGCATCATCAAGATTCACATGTTCAGCAGATTTTGTTCGTACGCGAATCTTGATGATGCTGCAGCAGAAATCAACATGACTATTTACTTGTTTGGAGATGTGGTTGTACAGTTTTGATGCGCGCCAAATCACCAATCCCGCCAAAAAATTTAGATGGGTTTGTAAGTTTCTATAAGTATAAGACTTCATGCATTCCTTTTGTTATATCAAAATACTTTTCAAAATAAGATTCTTTTGTAAGTTTCTAGTATGAGTTCTAGTCTGCATATTGGTAATCACGAAGTACAAGTTAATAATTACTTCATCGTAAAATGGTGTGCGTCCATGACAAAAAAAATTGTATGATATTTCTTTTTATTTTCTTGCTATATATATATAACCATTATAATTTGTAGTATAAATCTAATTTTCATTTCTTTCATCAGACTATTCCAGCAAAATTTGGTAGGGATCACCAACTTTGGGATGAGCGTCCTTTGGTTGCTTTGGAAAATCTTGAGATGAGTCCCCCATACAGTAAAGTTTTCAATTTATAAACCGATAGTGATCGAAGGACGTCCAATGTTCGTTTTATAGACCATATGACTATCAATGGTGATATGGTCGACTTCAAACAGAAGATGGGCATCCGCACGAACCAACATGTCATGTTCACCCTTGATCTGGAAGAAAAAAACAATGGTCATGGACTTTTCTTCAAGGTTACTCTTCTCTAAATTCAACATGCATCTTTGTTAGCTTTATGTTTTGGTTTTGGTTGTCCTTGTTTTGGTTTTGTTTGTAATAGTTTGTTACATATATGTTTTGGTTGTCCTTGAATTCAACATGCATCGTTGTATTTTTATGAAATTTTTTTTTGTTTGCCAATTAATTAATTAATTAATTAAAATGAAAATTTAGATTGTTGTTGCGGGTAGAGTTATGCCGCAACAACAAATATGGTAGTTGTTACGGGTAGTGTATGGCCGCAACAACAAATGGAATTGTTATTGCGGGTCTTGCATGGCTGCAACAACAAATGGAATTGTTGATGCGGTTCTTTCTTATACAGTGCGATATTCCTTTGTTGTTGCGGTTATGCAGGACAACCGCAATATATAAATTTTTTCATCCGCACTAACAAACCCGATCTGTAGTAGTGTGTTAAAATTCTGTTTTTAGTAATCGAGATGGAAAACCGAACCCGTAGGGTTCTTGGTTTCCAATCGGGAAAGCTTTCAAAATAAACAGGTTAGGTTATTCTGAAATTGGTTTCTGTATTAAATTGATTTTCGGGGCTGTCGGGTGTCCTTTATTTTATATGAGTTGATGACGGGATTCCAAAATGAGTTTTAGAAACAAATGCAATTTTTGGACAGATTCTGTAGTCTGAGTTCGGGTCTGTTTTTATCACATTTAAAATACGTTTTTAGAATTTTGGCATGCGCTTGGCTCTAATTTTCTGAGTCCTCTTTTCGTTGCCGCTGACGGCTCGTTAATCTGATTTGTCGTTTAAAAGATATCAGTGTTTTAGTAAAGTGTCGCAAAAGCTTTTTCGGTTCAGCTATCCTGTTTTGTAACCAGTTTTTGAGACACTTAGAATCTTTTTTGGACAGGGGTCGTGAGACAGTAAATTGTAGTAATCTGAGTTTTATATCAGTGGTTAAAATTTGGGAATAATCTAACATACGGTTTGAGAGTTATAACAGTTTCCGCGGGGGGTGTCGGATTCTGGCAGATTGCTATGAGTTGAGTTTTGAGCCGAGTTTTAATCTTAGCGTTATTATGTGATGTAGGACCTTCTAGGAACTGATTTTCGACTTGTACGTGCCGAGGTTAATTCTAGGAGCTTACGTTGATTGAGGTGGATGATCTCACTATAAACTTGCATTTACATTCAGTTAATGATTATGTGCTATATGTAATGAATTGCTATTGCTTTGAGATGAGCTTGTTATTTGTTGATGTGCTATGTGTTGTTTATTTTAATTTCATCCTGAACTGAGATATGGATGTTGAGTAACCGAGCTGAGTACCATATCATTATGTGTTGATCTGTGTACATGAGTTTTGATTATCATGAGTTATTATGCATTTGAGATGTGCTAATTGGTTACATATATGTTGAGATGATATGTGTTTGAGTATGAGCCGGTTTGTTTTATATGAGTACATATTGTATGAGTCAACACGTTAATAAAATTAACCTAATAACTATGAGATTTAATTACCGATCGCAAGCGGCGACGGCGAGATCCAACTCTTCCCTGAGTAGCCAAGTACACTACACCTAGAGGACGGGTGTTGGAAGAGGGTGTTGTGACGAGCGCATGGTGGTGAGCGTGCGTTGAGTATCGTCATGACCCAAGGTGAATCTAATGAGATTTAATAAAGGCCTAATAAACGAGAATTGAGTAGAGTCTTTATGGAACATGTATGTGGCATACATTGTATGCATGTGTATGTTTATTTTGATTTTATTCACTCAGCGTGTGGCTGACCCCAAACACCCCCCCCCCCCATTTGCAGGTACTAGCAGGCAGAGAGAAGTTTATCGGTTGATGAGTTGTGCTTGAGTTTACTTTGGGATTTGGATTTAATGATTGTTTGAGTCAAACATATTTTTTTAAAACATATTTATTATTCCGCATTTAAAACTAAATGACGGTTTATTTGATTTTTATTGGGATGGGACCTTTCATTTACTTGTATTTTTGGGGAAATGTGTCATTTTAATTTATTAAAAAAAGTTCAAATTTCCCCTAATTTTTTAGATGTTACAAATTTTGTTTGAAAGCATCAATTCTATATGTAAAGAATTTCTATAATGTATCTTCTCACCCTCATGATGAATGTGATTTATCTTTTTCATCATTTGAACGTGAAATTCTGCGAGATAGAATTAAGAAGAATCTTCGGTTTAAGGAAAGAAATACGGAGTAATAAGTTGAATATGAAGACACCCATTAATAAAAGTGTGTTGAATAATGATATATTCATTTTTTGAATAAATCAACATACATCACATTTTATCATTCAAACCATGACCTTTGTCGATTATGCTTTCTCGATTATGTAAGAATACGGTATATTGTTTATCGCTTAATTCCTTGACCATTGTTGCTGACATAAGAGTACGGTCTATGATTTATCATTTCTTGATCGTTGTTGATAATATAAAAGTACGGTCATCAAATTTAGAATCTGATTTTTTGACCGTTGTTGATAATAGAAAATGTACGGTCATCAGATTTAGCACAACAAATCAATCAGGGTTAACCGGGATCACATTGCTTGCCCGTTAACACATCAGTTGAAAACTGAATTACCTACGTTCAACGTTGGCTTTGATGTTAGCACGGAAAGGATTTCCATTCATCCATCGTTAATATCAAGAATATTGTTAAGATGAGTATTTGACGTACTACTTGAGGTAAGTTATTTCCATGCTTGTACTTTTAAAGAAGTATGGTTGCTTGGCAGTTCGTATATAATAAACATTATATACATTTATATTTGTTTTCGTTATGCATTTGAAGTAACACTACATACTATGCCATTCCTAATCCAATTTAACAAGACAACCGTTCAAATACCTACTTATGTTAGTCGGAAACCTAATATATCATGTCTCTAATGCACTTTTAATTATTTGTTATCCTTGCAAAAGCTAATATATTGAAAACAACAATGTATGTATTTTAAAAGCTAATATATTATATCTTTAACACACTTTTAAACTATATTTGTTAAGTACAATATGGATTATTTCCCGGTCCTCCGAAGAAAATATAACCACCCAAAGTGTTACTATACTGGAATTTAGCATCATACCAACCGGGTTTACTAACTGATAATGTTAAATTCAATATAGGAAGTATATGATTAAACTGATCAACATATTCCAACTTGCTCTGATATGCTGCTCTTCGAAACCCCTCAATCTGGAAGTGACCACTACCCATCCATGTTGACGTGTTATGATGGAACCTTTGGGAATAATCTTCTCCCCCAAACTTGACTTCCGTTCCATGATAACGAAGATCTGTGAATAAAGTGTACGGCCTATATCCCATCAATTCTCCTCCCGCCCACAACCACCCGTTTCCGGCATTCGGGTCCTACAATATTCGACATATTTATAAATCGTATTCACTCATAGTTTTGTATATAATATATCTAAATTGGTTTAGACATTTAATTAATTCAGACACACTCTACTAAACAAATAATTAATTCAGACATTTAATTGTTTATCCTAACGTGGAAAAACATGGGGGGGGGGGGGGTTTATTAGTTACACAACCACATCCAGATCTAATCATATTCAGTCTGCAACAACAAGAACAACAAAAAGATCAGAACACAAAGAAAGTGAATGAAATTGAAAAGGTCGATAGATTGTGGTGTGAATTTCGTAACAATTAAGGAATTTTGGGGGGATGGATTGGGAAATTTATGGATATGGATCTAGGGAGGCACAACAAAGAAAATTATTGGATAACGGTGATGATGGTGGCGGAGCATGCTTGAAGGAACCGAGGAGGTGTGGGAATCGAGCAGGCATCTGGGAAAATGTTAAGAGGTGAAAGAACCAAGGAGGGGTTGAAGGAACCGAGGGGTGGGAATTGAAACGACGGGTAGTTTATGAGATAAGGTAAATTAGGTCCGTGTATAATAGATTATGTTTATTATTTAGGAAAGAGCTAACGTACTACCACATATTTCAGTTGGTTAGTGATGCTAGTTTATATGTTTGAGATATCGGGTTCGATTCCCACATCACCCACTGTTTGGTTAAATTGAAGGAGACCCAACAATAGAAAGTTATTGGCTGAATTTTTAATTTGCTATTTAGGGAAGGACACTAAATGCATTATAGATAGTATATATATATATATATATATATATATATATATATATATATATATATATATATATATATATATATATATACCACCTATATATGAGGCAAGATCTTGACAACTATTGAATGCTGTGTCATTTTAGCAGCTTCTCATTGGCCTGATATGGTGACTCAAAGGGTAGTTTAGGAAGAAAAAAAATACATGTCAGCATTTTATCTGCCCGACTTCACGCGATCCATTTTGACCAATTTTCAAAATTGCCTTCCCCATCTACGATGCCCTAATTGGCTAATTGTTGTTCAAGAAACCGACCACCTATCCCATGGAGAATACATCGCCAATCAAAAGTTAACGACCACAGCTTCAACATATCATCTCCGATGACAACAACAATACCGGCACTCATTTGATTATCAATTTACCAGCTCCCAACCTTAAATATCCGATAAATTACCGTCACTCATTTTGCTTCTCAAATTACCAGCTCCCAACCTTAAATCTCCGATAATGTGATCCAGCTGGCCATTTCTTTGGTCACAAGGTAATCTGAAATTGAATTACAGTTTTTCAACATTTTAGATTATATATACTAACAATGGTGTTTTTTTGGCCAGCACCTGCTTTAGTTTCTCTCCTGCAGCTTATGCCACTGTGATATTGGCAGATTTATACATGTATTTTTCTGCCAATATACCTATTTTTATATCTGTTTATCGAACAGAATATGATGTTATCACTCACAATGTAGTTTCCATTGTGTTTTGCAGGCTATAGAAGAAAACGTAACAAAAACGGGTCAAAAACAGCACAAGAAACAAAAGACTGCAGGAAATCAAGAAATAGCGACGCGATCCAGAAATCACGACGCGATTTCGTTAGCTATTTCTCAAACGTGATTTTTAATCCCTTAACGATTTCGGCGTTTTGTTTGTTTACGAAATACCGAAAATAGCGACGCGATTGAAGATAGCGACGCGATTTCTAGCGATCAGATAACTATTTAAATAAATCTGCAGATCCGAATTAAAGGACTTTTGATCTAATTCGAAGGGCAGCCGAAAAACACCATTGGAACACTCAAGATCGAGATTTCAAGCATCAAACATTGGTTTTTTATTATCTTTGATTAATCCTATGTTTATGAATTTGATTCTTTACATTTGTCTGATGATTTTTAGCATGTCTATGTGCTAATCATCCCTTATTCACTATGATTAGATGAAGTTAGGGTTTTAGGTTTGGATATTCTTAGGATTTTACGATGATTGTTTGAACGCTTGTATTTCTAATAAAGAACCTTTTCGTTAAACCTTTACATTTGCATTATTGAATCTGTTTATTGCTTGATTGATTAAAATATTGACAACATTGAATTGATCTAGTAATTCCCCTGACTTTTCATACCTTTTGACCTAGTCAGCGACTCACTAGAAATAGAGGTCCGAGATTTGATACCAATAACCTAGGTGAAACTTAGAGTCTGATCTTTAGAGAAGAAATTCCTAGGATTAGAAGGTCTCGGAAAGCCGGACCTAGTTAGAAATAACAAGAAGGAGTGTGAATCTAAACAGGTTTTTTGAGAAGAAATTCCTAGAGATCATATTAGACTCATTGTAAGGTTTTGAGAGAAATCTAGTTCCTTAAACTCCTAGAACATGAATTAAATCGGTACTTCAAAACCAAACCTAGACCTAGACTGATTCGACTCATAGTGAATATACTCCTTAATATTGAAACACTTCCTTGTCGTTTTCAGTCGATTGTTTACTTTAAACAACCACTTTTAGTTTTATTACTCAGTTTGCAAATAAAAAATATTCCAAATGAAAACCCCTTTTTATTATTTGTTCAGTTTAATTAATTAGTTCCATTTTATATAATCAGCTTAATTGTTCCCTGTGGAGACGAATATACCCGAATTTACTTACCTGAACTATATTGCTCACGATTAGGTCATACTTGCCTAAGAGTGTGGCAATCTAGGAAAGGCGTATTTTAGGTGATTATTTTATAACGAGGTTTTACACATCAAGTTTTTGGCGTCGCTGCCGGGGAACAGTTGCGAGATTATTAATTTAGAACTAATTTGTTAATCGATCCTTGTCTATAGATTTATTTCTAAACAAGTTATTTTAATCATTTTCATTATTTGTTTGGTTTTCATTGAAGTTGTTAAACTGTTGCGTTTTTACAGTTTGCTTTAAGTTGTGTAGGTGTATGACCCGTAGCTCTGATTCAGATCCGTTATCACCGTTTTCTGAACCAGAGAGACTTCTTCGCCAGCGACGTAGAGCAGTTTTAGCAGTGCAATACCTCGAGTCAATTAACTTTCAATCTATCGAAAACCCAATTTACGATATGGGAGATCAAGCACCACCAGAGCCGCCACCAGAGCAGCCCATGTGGAACACCAGGCAAACGACACCAACTGGTCCTAATCCATCCATCATAGTGCCCGAATTAAATAATATCAATTTCGAGATTAAAGGGCAATTCATCAGTATGGTGCGGCGTCAGAATTTTGACGGAAGATTATGCAATGATCCCAATAGACATCTAGAAAACTTTCTAGAGATATATGAATTGTTCAAGCAACGAGATGTAACAATTGATGCTATGAGGTTGAGATTGTTTCCCTTCAGCTTAGCTGGGGATGCAAAAGAATGGGTGAAATCATTAGAGCCAGGCTCTATTACGACTTGGAATGAACTCCGAAGCCGTTTTATTACTCGTTATTTTTCACCAGCTAAGGCTGATAAACTTAAAACTGATATTTTGGCTTTTATGCAGGAGTCAGGTGAAAAGGTAACGGAGGCCTAGGAAAGACTGAAAAGTTTACTACGGAAATGTCCCAACCACGGATTAGAGAAGAATAACATAGTGCATATTTTCTACAGGGGATTGGATCACGCATCTCGTTCCCTCCTCGATTCCTCAAGTGGCGGACTATTCATGTACAAAACCCCAAATCAAGCTTATCAACTTCTCGAAGACATCTCAATGCACAGTCTGGAATGGGCATCTGACAGGCGAGTCGGACAGAATCATGCATCCCTAAAGGCAGTTGATGATCGACAACATGATGAAGTGGCTGCAATTAAGAACAACCAACAGGTATTTGAGCGTAAATTAGACCAAATAACCAGTTGTTTACATGCTATACAGGTTGGATGTGATATACGCAAAGGGCCACATCTCACGAAAGAGTGCCAGCAGCATCAACCAATGATGTCTGCAGAAGAAGAGTTGAATTACATCAACAATGGGTACCGAGGTAATTATCAGGGAGGAAATCAGGGGTACAACAACAACAATCAGGGGTACAATAATAACAGAGGTTATAACAACAATAACCAAAACAATAACTATCCCCCGAGAAACTCGAACCCCCATGGTTTCCAACGTGATAACCAAACGAACCAACCACCTCGAGAGAATGCTGCAGGTCAAGGATCAAAGTCCTCAATGGAATTAACGCTTGAAAAATTTATGGAAAAGCACGATAAGAAAACTGAGGAACAAGACCAGATTATCAGAAATCAGCAAGCAACAATTCAAAGCTTAGAGAGAAACCTGGGCAAGATGGCCGAAATTTTACAAGAACGTCCTCAAGGAAGTTTACCACCCCGTACACAAGATAATCCTAAACGGGGATTCGAGAATATTAAAGCTATCACCACTAGGAGTGGTAAAACGGTAAGTTCACCTGTATTAAATACAGATGAAAATTCTTTTGATACACAGGTTAATGAGGAGACTCCAGCTGAGGAAGAGGAGAGGGCTATGCAGAAGGTTGAAATTCCAACTGAGCAAGAAAAGGCAAAACCAAAGGAGACGCACAGGTCCACTAAAACAGATGCAACAAACTCCTACACACCGAAGGTCCCCTTTCCTCAACGTTTGAGGAAAGAAAAACTTAAGGAAAAATATGGTAAGTTTGTTGAGATGATTAAACAGGTGCGCATTAACGTTCCTTTGGTTGACATGTTAGCAGGGATGCCAAATTACGGGAAATCCATCAAGGACTTAGTCTCAAGCAAGGAGCAAATGGAGGAGGTGTCGTCAACATTATTAAGCGAGGAATGCTCAGCTATCCTCCAACCAAACATACCTCCAAAGAAGGGTGATCCAGGGAGTTTTATAATCCCTTGTCTCATAGATAATTTACTGCCCTGTAAGGCGCTAGCTGATTTAGGAGCTAGCATCAGCTTGATGCCCTTGTCCTTGTTCCTTAAATTAGGAATAACAGACCTTAGGCCGACTAGGATGCGTGTCAGATTAGCAGACCTGTCACTTAAATACCCAGTAGGCATAGCAGAAAATGTTCTGGTTAAGGTAGATAGGTTCATCTTCCCCGCTGATTTTGTTATCTTAGACATCCCGGAAGAACCAAATGTCCCTCTCATCTTAGGGAGGCCCTTTCTGAACACTGCCAGTGCCATAATCTTGGTTGTTGAACAACAACTTAGTCTAGGTGTCGGGAATGACCGAGTCACTTTCTCCATTGAGAAAGCGATGAAGCATACCTCTGCCTCCGATGACACGTGCAATTTCATCGACATCATCGATGTATGCATGGAGGAGGAAATGACCTCATTTCTTAACCTAGATTGCGATGACAGCACTACCTATGGTGATGTCACTCTAGACTCTCCCGAATCCATCCAAGATCTCTCAGATCTCGAGGCACTTCTTCACCTTGATGAAGAGGATTCGGAAGAAAATGAAGTAATTTTTAAGAAATTCGACCCGAACCAAAAACTTCGAATTAAAACATCTTTTGAGGACCCTCCGTCTCTCGAGCTTAAGCCATTGCCCGACCATCTAGAGTATGCATTCCTTCAAGGGGAATCTAATTTGCCTGTCATCATCTCTTCTACTCTAGCTCTTGCTGAAAAACAAAAATTAATAAAAATTTTAAAAACTCATAAAAAAGCTCTAGCTTGGAAAACCGCAGATATTCCGGGTATAAACCCTTCTTTTTGTACTCAAAAATTTTAATGGAAGAAAACTTTAAACCTAGTGTGCAGAGACAAAGGCGTTTAAATCCCAACATGAAAGAAGTCGTGAAGAAGGAAGTTCTTAAATTGCTTGATGCTGGGCTCATCTATCCCATTTCTGATAGTCCTTGGGTGAGTCCGGTCCAAGTGGTTCCGAAAAAAGTGGGAATGACAGTTGTGCGTAATGATAAGAACGAACTCGTTCCTACTCGTACTGTCACGGGATGGCGAGTCTGCATCGATTACCGCAGACTCAACGAAGCCACTCGAAAGGATCACTTTCCTTTACCCTTCATCGATCAGATGTTGGAGAGATTGGCCGGAAACAACTTCTATTGTTTCTTGGACGGTTTCTCCGGCTATTTTCAAATCCCGATCGATCCCCAAGATTAGGAGAAGACCACCTTCACGTGCCCCTTCGGTACATTCGCGTATCGAAGGATGCCTTTCGGGTTATGCAACGCTCCTGCAACATTTCAGCGATGCATGACCGCGATTTTCCAAGACATGATCGAGGACTGTATGGAAGTCTTCATGGACGATTTCTCAGTATTCGGAGACTCCTTCGAGTCATGTCTTTCTAGCTTAGAGCGGGTTCTCATGAGTTCGAGGAATCAAATCTCGTGCTTAATTGGGAAAAGTGTCATTTCATGGTGCGCGAAGGCATCGTGTTAGGTCACAAAATTTCTGCGAAGGGGATCGAGGTCGATAAATCAAAAATCGATGTCATTTCTAAATTACCTCCCCCTTCAAATGTTAAATCTGTTAAATCTGGGAAAAGTGTCATTTCATGGTGCGCGAAGCCTTCGATCTTCTCTAGAATCGACTCACAGAAACTCCTATCATGGTATCTCCCAATTGGGAGTAACCATTCGAACTCATGTGCGATGCTAGTGATTTCGCACTCGGTGCAGTTCTGGGTCAGCGTATAAACAACCATTTCCAACCTATTTATTACGCGAGCCGAACACTCACCGGTGCTCAGGCGAATTACACCACAACTGAAAAGGAACTCCTTGCAGTGGTTTTCGCCTTTGACAAATTCCGCCCGTACCTTGTTTATCCAAAACGATTGTCTATACGGATCACTCAGCATTGAAATATCTTTTCGCCAAGCAAGATATAAAACCGCGTCTCATTCGTTGGATTCTTCTCCTACAAGAATTCGACATCGAGATAAAAGATAAAAAAGGTGCGGAAAATCTTGCGGCGGATCATCTATCCCGGTTAGAGAACCCTCACCTTAAGGAGTGCAGTGAAGACGGGGTTCATGATACATTTCCCGATGAATTTATCGAAGCGGTCGATGCTTTACAAGACACCAACGACCCGTGGTTCGCTGATTTTGCAAATTATTTAGCGGCGGGTGTTCTTGTTAAAGGAATGACCCATCAACAGAAAGGGAAATTCTTTTCAGATCAAAAACATTACCATTGGGATGCTACACATCTTTTCCGGGTCGATCCCAATTTGATGCATAGGCGGTGTGTTTCCGGTGATGAAGCTCATGACATTCTCAACAAATGTCATAAAGGCCCCACCGGTGGACATTTCGGTCCAAACTACACCGCCCGGAAAGTTCTTGACGCGGGTTTCTATTGGCCAACGATCTTCAAAGATGCACAAGAATTGGTTAAAACTTGTGATGCATGCCAACGAACCGGAAGCATCTCCAAACGGGATGAAATGCCACAACATGGCATCCAAGTTTGTGAGGTCTTCGACATATAGGGCATTGACTTCATGGGTCCGTTTCCGAGCTCCCAAGGTAATAAATATATCCTTGTTGCTGTTGATTACGTCTCTAAATGGGCCGAGGCAAAAGCTCTTCCAACGAATGATGCCCGAGTCGTAATCAATTTTCTGAAATCTCTTTTCTGCCGGTTCGGTTGCCCGAGGGCCCTGATTAGTGATCGTGGCACGCATTTTTTCAACCATCTTATGGAGAAAACTCTCCAACGATACGGTGTCCACCATCGTCTCTCGACCGCATATCATCCACAAACTAGTGGTCAAGTCGAGAACACTAATCGGGCCTTAAAAAGAATTCTCGAGAAAACATTGAGAAAAATCCCAAGTTGTGGTCTCAACGACTTGAAGATGCTCTCTGGGCATTCCGTACCGCCTACAAAACTCCTATCGGCCATACTCCTTATCGGATGATTTACGGGAAAGCATGTCACCTTCCATTCGAGATAGAACACAAAGCCTATTGGGCTATCAAAGAGTGTGACATGAGCATCGTGCCCGCCGGGACCGAACGTAATCATCAACTCAATCTTCTCGATGAACACCGATTTGAAGCATACGAAAACTCTCGAATCTATAAAGAGAGAAGCAAGTATTTGCACGATAAAAAGTTGAAAAATCGAAAATGCTTCCAACCGGGCGACAAGGTCTTAATCTATCAATCCCGGTATAAGTTTTCACCGGGAAAACTTAAATCCAAATGGGTGGGTCCCTATACCGTTCTAAAACAACACCCATTGGGATATGTAGACCTCGTCACCGAAAACGGTCATTTTAGTGTTAACGGGCATCGCTTGAAGCTTTATCATGAAGATGAGAATGAAGGTGTGACCGAGACGGAGGAGGTGCATTTCGTCATGATGGGCGAAAAGAAGTGAAAAGGCAACACCGAGTCAAGCTCTAGACTCCTAAATCCTTGAAGCGCTTCTCGGGAGGCAACCCGTGTTTAGTTGTTTTTCCCTTTCCTTTCTGCGCTTTTTTCCTTTTCGTTAATAATAAATAAATAAATAAATAAATAAAAAAGTTAAATTTTTGTCCATATGGTCCCCAAACAGAACACCGAAATAGCTAAGACCCCGAAAATCGCGTTTTGAGATCGCTAAGGTCAGAATCTGTGTCCGCCCGAAATCGCTAAGCGATCTTCTGATCGCGGCGCGATCTATGTCGCAGATATATACTCCCTTTTTCGTCCAGAACAGGAGACACAGCAAATCCTTTTTCCCCTACGCGATTTCGGCGACCAAACCCTGAAACCCCCAAATCCGGCCACTAACCTCCGATTTCTTCCATCAAGCTTCATATCCATGGCACCTAAGGTTGGATTTCTCCTCTTTTCTTCCATTAATTCATCGTTTAGAGTAGAAATCTTAGGGTTTTGCAGGTGTTCTTGCCAAACCCGAAAATCTTGAATGTTTGCTAGTTTCTTCCGAATTTTGCTTGATTACTTGTAGAGTTAAGCCATAGATTGATAGTAAATCGAATTGTAGCACAAGCGTAGAATAAATTCCGAATTTTAGGGCTTGAGTTTGCTTTTTAGGAAGAAAACTTATGAACTAGGGCATGTTCTTGTCAAGAACCCGAAAATTTCATATATTTTTCTTGTTAAATCTTCTACATTGTGTTAATGAGTCAATTTTGGATGAATAATATAAATACTTGTCAATTTTTCACATTGTGGTCATATTTCAATAAATTGGGTTCAAGTTTTTGACAACTACATTACAAGCTTATACAAATTTAAAATTTTAATAATCAAAACAATCATTATAAGTGTTAAATAATGTCACACTTAGTTTAACAACTAAGTGTGGGTAAGGAAAATTGGTAAGTTTTTACATAGTTTCACACTTAGTTTAACAACTAAGTGTGGGTACGGGAAATTGGGGTTTAAATTAGAAAAAGCGTATAAATTCCTTATTTATTTTGTAACTTTTCTGTTAAATAACACTTCTAATGATTCTTCTTTTAATTTGTTATTAGGCGAGACCTACAAGAGCATCATCTTCTAGGGCATCCTCTTCTAGGGTCCCTCGACCTCAACCTCCACCTTCACCAGATCGGTCATCATCCGAATCAGAGGAAGAAATCGCGGTCGAATATGAGGAAGAATTTGAATTGCCAATAGAACTTGATGAAGATGGTTTCCCCTTGGTTCTTAAGATAAACGAACTTCATCATACATTCGAGAAATTCGATAATATTCGCAATGAAATCACTCGAACCTATATGAACAAAGAAGAGATAGAATAATGCATAAAACGGCGCATGAGGGCCGAACACCTAAATGGGACGAACTTGCGGCCTTGGGGAAAGAGGAGGCTATCCGAGCCTACTTAACGAGAAAAGTTCGGGACTATAAAGGGCGCGTGATATTCACGTGCAATGCTTGGGACGTCGCCCTTACACTAAGGGAACCAATCTATGTCGAGCTTGTGCTAGAGTTCCTTTCCACATACCACTTGGAACGCACCACCGCCTACAACGATCCCGCAGCCATATCCATTCATTACCGGGTAGCTCGTCAATGGGTCCACTATTCACTAATTCAATTCGCAATAAATCTGGGGCTCTACACTCAAGCCCAAACAAATCACCGGCATTTCATCTCCTACTTGCGTCAGGGCCAATTTATACCAAGCCGTGATGTAGCAGAGATTTGGACCGCACTCGGTGTAGGGGTATGGAGTTCAAGGTACTCAAAGAGCAAGCAACTTAGAAACAGTGAGCACCGCTATCTATACCGTATGATCTCCAACACCATACGCCAACGAAAGGATGGTGCCAAAAAAATGAATATAGCGAGCATTTGGTTTCTACATCAGTTGGTTAACCCAGAGTGTTTCACAAACCTCCCGATGGTCATCGCTTTGTTCTTGAATGGTCCCTCTCGGGGACATAAAGGAAAAAGTGACTTTGTAGGTGGCCAATACATCACTCGATTGGCAAATGCTGCGATGCCTCTTACACCACGAGTGAGAGGTACCTTAACAAAGATAGAGATGAGTTTCATTGATTACAATCAAATGCACAGGATGGGGATACTCCGGAACGCAACACATAGGGTGGAAAATGGTAGATATGTGTGGGTGGAAAACCCACCCACCGAAACTGCGAGACGGGTTAGACGAAGGGCACAGGATCAACCGCAAGAGCAGGAAGATGTGGAGATACGGGAGATGGAGGAACCGGTTATCGATCATGGTCATGGGCACCCCGGGGCATCGGGCTCCCAAGCGGGCCCATCCTCATCTGATCCGTATCAGAGTTTATATACTGATGTGCATGCTTTGCAGGTTGATATGGCAGGTTTGAGGACTGATTTTGGTGGGATGCAGCAATACATGGTAGGTATGAACCTACAACTTCAAAAAAATTATTATCACGCCGAAAGAGGTCAGGCATACCACCAGTGGCAAGCTTTCGCAGCACCAGCCGAGGCCCAGCACTCACTTCCATACTGGGGCCCGAGTTTGCCAACACCGCCGAACTTCCCGACATACGATGCCTGGTTCCAGCAGTACGATCCTACACCACCTCGTGATGGGCCCGATTATTGATCCATGTGTTTGGTTATCTTAGACTATTTTCAATCTGGTTGTACGTTTGGTTTACTTTTTTTTTCTTTTAGCAGCAACTTAGTACTCTTGTCTTTTGGTTTATGTTATGTTTGAACTACTTTACCGTGTTATTCTAGTTTTGTGTTTTAGTTATGTTTTGGTAGTATGTGATGAGCTTGGAACTGGATGGAATTGCTCGAAAATGGTTCATGCATTTGGATGATAACAGTACTTGGAACACAGAAACAAATATTCAAAATACCTTCAGGGAGTACCCTTCCCTTTTGCCTTTTACTTTTTAGTTTATAATTTTCTATTTCATTTTTGTTGCATTGAGGGTAATGCAACGTTTTAAGTGTGGGCATGGGGCGTGGTATCCACCACTTGTTTTATCCCATAGTAAATCATCTAAAACACCAACAAACCAGTTTAATCAGAAATTGTTTTTAGACACATCTCAACCTTAGAAAACAATCTTTAGACAATAGAGTTCACTTTAAAGGGCAAAATTTTTCCTAGCTTTTATGTGTCAATTTTTGTGGCTTTTTGCCGATCTAATTATCTTTTTAACGTGTTAATTAAACCACCTCTTAATTTGGAAAATTTGAAGTATCTTGTAAACCGATAAAAATTGCCTTTTAGAAAATTAAGTTTAGCAAAGCTAGCTCCCGATGACATTAGGTTGGATTAAGAGCCTTTAGTTTACGTGAATAAAACAACTAAATAATAATATAAAAGAAAAATTTGAGAATCGGTGAGAATATTCATCCGGCCTTATGTTCTCGATGAGTACGCCCGAGGGGTCCTTCAAACCTAGCATTCTAAGGTCAACTGATCTGGACATGTTGGTCGAAAGTCTTTTATGCGGGTTCACAATGTAAGCTGAGGTTCGAATCGATTCTTGAATAAATACCTAATTAAATACTTAGGGAGAACAATTAGTCGACCTTGGGTTCCCGATGAGTACGCCCGAGGGGTCCTTCAAACCTAGCATTCTAAGGTCAACTGATCTGGACATGTTGGTCGAAAGTCCTTTATGCGGGTTCTCAATGAAAGTTGTGGTTCTCTCTTCCAAACAAATAAATAAATAAATTAGCAAACGTGCAAAGCATGTAATAAAAGAAATAAAAAAAATTCAAATAAATAAATAAATGAACATGCAAAGCATGAAGAAATAAAGCAAATAAGCTTTGAAACAAATGAATAAACTAAATTTTCTTCTTTTAACCTTACTAGTTGGGTAATTTTCATAAAGATGGTATTTATAGGTTATACAAGTATGGATTAGGATCTAAGTTAAAAGTAGTATAATTAGCATAGTTAAAGATTTGATTAGATTTGTGAAAAGTTAGCTATTGTCTTACACAAACTTGGGCATAAAATATAGTGAGAAATTTTAACTGCTAAATGGACTAAGTTCTGAAAATTGCTGTATTTCTATGAATGAATTGAGATGAAGTGTCGACTGCATTATATTTTTATCTATCTGATTGGATTATTTTAATGATGATTTGCTTGAGGACAATCAAAGTTCAAGTGTGGGCATGTTGATATTGGCAGATTTATACATGTATTTATCTGCAAATATACCTATTTTTATATGTGTTTATCGAACACAATATGATGTTATCACTAAAAATGTAGTTTCCATTGTGTTTTGCAGGCTATAGAAGAAGACGTAACAAAAACGGGTTAAAAACAGCACAAGAAACGAAAGACTGCAGGAAATCAAGAAATAGCGACGCGATCCAGAACTCGCGACGCGATTTCGTTAGCTATTTCTCAAACGTGATTTTTAATCCCTTAGCGATTTCGGCGTTCTGTTTGCTTACGAAATACCGAAAATAGCGACGCGATTGAAGATAGCGACGCGATTTCTAGCGATCAGATAACTATTTAAATAAATCTGCAGATCTGAATTAAAGCACTTTTGACCTAATTCGAAGGGCAGCCGAAAAACACCATTGGAGCACTCAAGATCGAGATTTCAAGCATCAAACATTGGTTTTTTATCATCTTTGATTAATTCTATGTTTATGAATTCGATTCTTTACATTTGTTTGATGATTTTTAGCATGTCTATGTGCTAATCATCCCTTATTCACTATGATTAGATGAAGTTAGGGTTTTAGGTTCGGATATTCTTCGGATTTTATGATGATTGTTTGAACGCTTGTATTTCTAATAAAGAACCTTTTCGTTAAACCTTTACATTTGCATTATTGAATCCGTTTATTGCTTGATTGATTAAAATATTGACAGCATTGAATTGATCTAGTAATTCCCCTGACTTTTCATACCTTTTGACCTAGTCAGCGACTCACTAGAAATAGGTGTCCGAGATTTGATACCAATAACCTAGGTGAAACTTAGAGTCTGATCTTTAGAGAATAAATTCCTAGGATTAGAAGGTCTCGGAAAGCCGGACCTAGTTAGAAATAACAAGAAGGAGTGTGAATTTAAACAGGTTTCTTGAGAAGAAATTCCTAGAGATCATATTAGACTCATTGTAAGGTTTTGAGAGAAATCTAGTTCCTTAAACTCCTAGAACATGAATTAAATCGGTACTTCAAAACCAAACCTAGACCTAGACTGATTCAACTCATAGTGAATATACTCCTTAATATTGAAACACTTCCTTGTCGTTTTCAGTCGATTGTTTACTTTAAACAACCACTTTTAGTTTTATTACTCAGTTTGCAAATAAAAAAAATATTCCAAATGAAAACCCCTTTTTATTATTTGTTCAGTTTAATTAATTAGTTCCATTTTATATAATCAGCTTAATTGTTCCCTGTGGAGACGAATATACCCGAATTTACTTACCTGAAATATATTGCTCACGATTAGGTCATACTTGCCTAAGAGTGTGGTAATCTAGGAAAGGCGTATTTTAGGTGATTATTTTATAACTAGGTTTTACACATCACACTGCAACTAGCGCTTGTGCTAAAAAGGTTTTTAATTTTTAATTTTTAATTTTATTTTTATAATATGGTGTTATTTTAATTTGAAAATTAAAATAAGTGATTTTGTAGGGAATATTGGTGAAAGGATGGCATACCTTTTAGCATCATGCAAGACGGTTGCATTTGATGAAATAGACACATTAACAATATGAACGTTTATGTGTAAATCAATTGAACGGATTCATGGTCATGAATCAAGTGACATGGTGTAAAGTGACCAATTTGACCAATTTAATGTCAGCAATTCAAGGTCATGAATCAAGTGACATGGTGTAAAGTGATGCTTATTCAAGTTCATAGCAGAGCAAAGAGAAATTTCCTACATTTGGTCAAACTTAACAAACAATCTCGTACGAAAATTTGATTGCTTTTCTTCTTAACATGCCTGAAATGGTTGTGCCTTCATGAATTATGTCCAAAAGGGTGAGATTTTGTGACATTTTCTAGAATAAAATCGTTGCATAATTTTATATCTTTGTTTTGTGATCAGGAATATTCTGAGCAAGTGTCTCAAGAAAATATTCATAAACCCACGTGTTTGTTACTTGTGCAATGGAACAAATATTGAAGAATTACAAACATCAAAGTCAACAGAAGTCATGGTATAAGTCAAACATAATTAATCAATATTCTCGTGACCAAAAGTATAAAACTATATTCTTGTACAGTGAGAACCGTTTAAGGAGGTCTATTATATTTATCAAGTCCCAAGGAACAAATCTTAACCATTGATCAATAAGATCTAATAGTCAAGATTAATCACATATTTTATACATAAAGGGGTATTTTGGTCATTTGGCATTTAAAAAGATATTTGATTTTTTTTTTATTTTTTATCTTTTATTTTAAAATTTGATTTTTTAATTTTTTTAATTTTTAATTAGGGGTATTTTGGTCATTTTAAAATTTTTATTTTTTTAAAAAAAATTATTATTTTTATTTTTTTATTATTATTTCTAAAAAAAATTATTTTTTGATTAATAACACATAATGTGATTGCATAGTGAATCACATGTGATTTCATTATGAATCACATGTGATTGAACTAAAACATCAAATGTGATTAAATATACAATCACATGTGAGTGTACACTAAAATCACATGTGATTACACTAAAATCACATGTGATTAAGTCATACACGTAATTATCAAATAAATATTAATTTTTTTAATGAAAAAAATTATTAAAAAAATTAAAAAAAATCAAAAATTTTTGAAGTGCCAAATGACCAAAATACCCCATCATAATAAAAAAATAGAAAAAAAAATAAAAAAATAATTCTAAAATAAAATATAAAAAAATAAAAAATATTTTTATTTAAAAAAAGACCAAAATACCCCTCTATATATAAAATATGTGATTAATCTTGACCATTAGATCTTATTGATCAATGGTTTAGATTTGTTCCTTGGGACTTCGTAAAAATAATGGACTTCCTTGAACGCAACTCTTTTGGTCTGAATAGATCAATGTTAGATTATAATTATTTAAATTATTTTTTAAAAGTATGAGTCACTTTGAATTTGAAAGTCTGAATACCCCATGTTGCGAATTTGTTAAATATAGTCTTTGATTATTTAAATTATTTTTCTGTAAGTAGACTTATACAATTATAGTGAAACTGGTAATAGTCAATTAACCGGTAAAGCATCCAATAGTTAAAATTGCATGAAATTGAGTTATACAGTTTTGACATTAACAATAATAATTATTTTCTTTAAGTATGAATCAATCTGACTACAAAAATTAAATAAACGCCAGTTTGAATGACTGTCCATATAGAATTGACTTTAAAAGTCAGCATTTTGCATATTCAACTGTTTGTATGCATAATACCATTTGCATATTAATAAAAAATTTAAAAGTCAACATTTACACTTGCATTTCTAATTGCATACATTTCCTATGTCAATTGTTTGTATGAAGATTAGCATCAACCTGGAGTGGAGTATACGTATTTTGTATCCGACCTATTGTTGGAGGTATTTGGTGATTTTTTATTATTAAGCAACTGCTCTTTCCTAATAATAGTGTATGAATGATCAAAGTTCAGAACTTTTTTAACTAGATGTTTTTTAAATATGACTTACGTTGGTTTGTACCTTTTCATCAATGTTATTTTTTGAATTTGGGTGATTCTATGCTATAATTACGATATAATAACAGAGTAAACTATCAAATACATGAGTTAAAATAAATAATAAAACATGCTAACTTTAATGTGCTTTTTTAGACGTCGATCTAATAGAAACGCCAACCATATATATCGTTGTCTTAAGAGTGAAGAGCAAGTAGGACTTGAAGGTTATTTGTCTTTAAGTTATTTTTACGGATTTTTCATGTATAATTCCTCAATTCAATAATAATCAACTATACGATTTCCTGCGTTATTCTCATTGTTATGCATATATATATATATATATATATATGTATATATATATATATATATATATATATATATATATATATATATATATATATATATATATATATATATATATAGACAAGGGTTCATGCGAGAACCATTAAAATTGCGAGAACTGCGAGAACAAGTTTGTGACCATTAGATTAAGAGATCAATGGTTAAGATGGACAATGGCAGTTTCGTAAAAAAAAGAAAATCTAAACCTAAAATATAAGGGATGGAAGGGCATAATGGTAAAAGTGATTTCTATTAAATATGGTATTATCTCTCTTCTCTCCCATTTGTACGTATGGCACATTTAATATTTAAAAAACCCTAAATCTAATATGTCGCCCCTCTTAATCTTCATCCATTTGTGCTCTCCCGCTTCAGACGACCATCTCCGGCCAAACCAATGTAGACCCCAACAACCGCCGAACCGCACAGCGACCACCACCGCACCGCACAACCGCATCACACGACTGCACCTGCATCTTCTTCTTCTCCACTTTCTCCCTGATTTTCAACCGAACATGCAATTCCAGCGACCACTCAAAACTGTAATTCCAGATCTGAGATTCTGGCATGTACTTGAGGGTTTTTCAGTTTACGGTTTTTAAGTCGCTTCGATCTGCAATTTTATGAAAGCTTGCGGTTTTCTGCAAGGTTGTGGTTTCATGCGACCATCTCCGGCTCAAGAATGGTTTTTTTCGGGCGAAGTCGGCCGGATCTAGGGTTCCACTTCTTTTCTCTTTGTTCATCTTTTATTCATTTTTTTTATATTTTTTTTTTCTATAAATTAACTCCCACGTCATTTTAACCACAATATCTCAAACAACCACAATTGATATATTTTCTATATTTCCAAGAGGTTCCTTTTCCTCAAAATCGATTTCATTTACAAGTTGCAAAATCATGGTAGAAAACCATGACAAAGCAATGAAAGAAAGCTTCTAATTTTTATATTAATTTTAATAGTTTATATGTGTCTTATTAATGTTATATATGTTGCTTACATGAATGATTGTTTTTATAAATCCAAACAATCTCAAAGTTGAAACCAAGTATCAATTCTTCAGATTTGTTCATTAATGATCATCGGTCACCATTTTGATGGAAAATAAAGATAACCATATGAAGAAGGATGTATTCATTAGTGATTAATGTTCATCATATTTCATCGGTTTGTAATTTCAGATTTGTATCAGTCTAAGGTTTCAGTTCATAGTTTGTAACTTTGTTCATTCGTTCATCATTGAATACATTAGATAAGGTTAATAAAATTCCCTGTCAGACTTGTTCATTATGTTCATTATGTATATTGTAGATTTGTTCATTAGTAAATCTGTAAATTTTGCAAATTGAACACATTATTATTACGCTGAATAGGTTAAATATGGTAAAAAAAAATAGTTATTTTTAGGCGTTCATCAATGAACACGTACGAATTGCGAAAACAATTACAAATTACAACATTCGGATCCTAAAAAATAGGATTGAGGTTAAAAATGAATTAATTTAATTAAGGAAACTGGATTTATTAAAAAGATTTTAGTGTTAAAAAGACTACAATACCCTTTAGATTAATGAATATAATTAAGCAAAATGATTGGTTAGAAAGTGGTTCTCGCAATTCTCGCAATTTTAGAGGTTCTCGCATGAACCGCTCTCTCTCTCTATCTCTCTCTCTCTCTCTATTTATATATATATATATATATATATATATATATATATATATATATATATATATATATATATATATATATATATATATATATATATATATATAACCCATTTTAGGCTACAGAACTCACAGAACTCAATCTAAACCAATGAATTTCAAAATGAAATGATCATGAAAGATACATGAAGTGATTTAATGAGAGACCCCCATGCGTGTATGTTATTCATGCACGAAAACATATATATATATATATATATATATATATATATATATATATATATATATATATATATATATATATATATATATATATATCTACTACTTATAAAGCATTTAAGACCTTTCCTTAAATAGCATTTTGAAAATTCAGCCAATTTATTTCCATTTTGGGATTTTGTGAAAATCAATAAAAAAAAAAAAAACAAGTCATGCCTCGAACCAGTGACCTCCCGCTTAATTTGCAGATAGCTTACCACCTGTTTTAACAACAGCTTCTGTTTAAAAGACAAAACATATCCTTATTAAACACTCACCCTTTGGCCTGCTGAACTAATATGTACGCCCTTTCAAATACACACCTTTCATATACCCACCTTTCACTTCGGCCTATTACACACTTCGGCCTCACTCCCTCGAACACTGCAATCACGCTTTCAAATACCCACCTCGAACACGCCAATTACCTCGATTCAAATACCCACCTCGATTATGAAAAAATGAGATGTTCAAAAGAACTAAAGAAGGGCTTTCATCAGAGCATGCAGCTTGAAGACTGGAGGTTTTGGGGCGCTACAAGCTTGAAGAAAATACAGTTTGTCGTGTATTTAATATATTTTTTATTGATTCTAACGTTTCAGCGTTTTTAGGCTTGTAATTACTGTTGTGAATCCTGATATTGTACTCTATAAATTTCTATGAATGTGATTTGAAGTTCATTAGAATTTATGATTTTGAGGAGAACAAGTTTTTGAAGTTTTAGGTGTTATGTGGAATCTATTGTCATGGACTCATGGGTTATGGAAATTACAGCAATTGTGGCTATTGCACGGGTCAAATTGGTTATAAAAATGAAGCGGTGAAATGGGATATAATCTTGTATTTTGAGGAATTAATCTTGATCATTATTATTTCTACTAATTAATGGTTTTTTATTAATTTATTTCATGCATGAAAAACGTCATAAACCATAACCTGAATGGACCAAGTGACTACCCCTTTTTTAACTATTCAGTTTGAAATTGCAACTTCTAAAGTTATACGGTTGATGCCCATGTTGGTGTTGTTAAAGTCATGGAAGGTGTGCTAGAATATGAAACTAATAGTCGAACTTCTTGGGTATCTCCTTTTAATACAGTTCATATATTTACAATTATCTATTTTTCTCATTATCATGTACTTGTAGAAATATTAATATTTCTCAGAATCTGATGATTAAGATGCCATATGTCGGCATATGGTGTTGGTATGTTGAACTTTTATCTGTCATATGGCAATCTCAAGGAACCGATTGTTTATTCCAGCCATCGAGATGTTTGAGGCCCATTTTGGTCAGGTACAATTTTAACCCCTTGACTACAAATAATATGTTAAAGTTAATCTTGTTAAAGATATTTTTATACGAAAATTGTAGATATGGTTCCTGGGTATTGGCTAACTGAAGGCAGGCAGAGTGCAACTGGTGCGGATATTCCCCTGTTTCAATGTTGAACGATCAGCTAGCACAACGATCAGCCTGCTTTAACAGCTGATATACATATCTTTCCTGATTTTCGTAGTAACAGGTAAAACTTTGTGATAGAACATTTTTCTAATTGTGGAGAAATGTTTCAGACAAGCTTGGGTCAAAATGGGTACTTTTGCTACAAATGTTAATTTTTTCAAAGATATAATTAATGTCGAAATGGGTACTAGGCTGCTTGGGCTCCTGGATATGCCCTTTTGACTTAGCTACTTTGTTGATCTTATTTTGTTGTTACTTAATTTAATTGGGGTGTTTTATCTTTTCTTTATAATCTACTGTTGATTTGTAAATTGATTTCAAATGTGGTACAATAATTTAAGGTATGTTCTTGTGTGACTTGTTTTGTTGTATCAATTTACACACTTTTTAAATCCCTGTGAAGTGGGTCTTATTAATATTATTTTCATAATCTTTATTCGACTCCTGAAACTGTTTCTTTCTACATTAGCGTTGTTCATATTCCCAATGAGCATGATCTAGCGAAAGATGTTCATATTCAATACCATTAACATACTTAATTTGCAGCTGGCGAAGATAAATTTTATGATTTTTAGTTATTGTTTTCAGAGAATCTGGTTATTGTTTACAAATATATTTTAGTTCTTTAGCAAGTCAGCTATATAATCAGGTCAGAGCATAGTGTTTTTCCTCTAAAGATTATGACGCGGGAACATTTATTGTTATGTTATTGAGAGGGATTTATGGTGTGTTTTTTCAACAGCAAACACACGCACTTCCTAATTGTACACCATTTTTTCTACGCCGTGATTTGAATTGCTAGGCTATAAGCACTTTGGATTTTTGGTTTTTTAACTTTACGAATTAAAATTAATGCTATGTTACAAATTTCAAGCTAAATTACTCCTGCATTTGGATGTTGTGTTGTGTTTGGTTTTTCTTTGAGTTTGTTGAACATTGAACTGCTTTTAAACCAAAGCAACAGTATGTACGGTTGTTTTGGTTCATTCAGAGCAGGTCCAATTTTGAAAAGATGAACAATTGTATTTAAATGGGTTGAACGTGTAAACGTGTCAAAAGTTGTCTAACTTGTATTCAAATGCTTACTGCGTCCTAGATATCACTGACCTTGCTACCGCCCACTACCACCTTCCTCAATTCTGTTATAGCGACATAGCGAGGATACTCTACTATTGTTAGAAAAAACGTGTAACCGAATATCATGTACTTGCCACGAAATATAATTAAACTGGGTACCCGCCGCCGCATTGCGCGGGTACCCGGCTAGTATATATATATATATATATATATATATATATATATATATATATATATATATATATATACATATATATATATATATATATATAAGTGGGATAGAGAGAGAGCGGTTCATGCGAGAGCTGCGAGAACCACTTTCTAACCAATCATTTTGCTTAACTATATTCATTAATCTAAAGGGTATTGTAGTCTTTTTAACACTAAAATCTTTTTAATAAATCCAGTTTCCTTAATTAAATTAAATCATTTTTAACCTCAATCCTATTTTTTAGGATCCGAATTTTGTAATTTGTAATTGTTTTCGCAATTCGTACGTGTTCATTGATGAACGCCTAAAAATAACTATTTTTTTTTACCATATTTAACCTATTCAGCGTAATAATAATGTGTTCAATTTGCAAAATTTACAGATTTACTAATGAACAAATCTACAATATACATAATGAACAAGTCTGACAGGGAATTTTATTAACCTTATCTAATGTATTCAATGATGAACGAATGAACAAAGTTACAAACTATGAACTGAAACCTTAGACTGATACAAATCTGAAATTACAAACCGATGAAATATGATGAACATTAATCACTAATGAATACATCCTTCTTCCTATGGTTATCTTTATTTTCCATCAAAATGGTGACCGGTGATCATTAATGAACAAATCTGAAGAATTGATACTTGGTTTCAACTTTGAGATTGTTTGGATTTATAAAAACAATCATTCATGTAAGCAACATATATAACATTAATAAGACACATATAAACTATTAAAATTAATATAAAAATTAGAAGCTTTCTTTCATTGCTTTGTCATGGTCTTCTACCATGATTTTGGAACTTGTAAATGAAAACGATTTTGAGGAAAAGGAACCTCTTGGAAATATAGAAAATATATCAAATGTGGTTGTTTGAGATATTATGGTTAAAATGACGTGGGAGTTAATTTACAAAAAAAAATATAAAAAAAATGAATAAAAGATGAACAAAGAAAAAAGAAGTGGAACCCTAGATCCGGCCGACTTCGCCCGAAAAAAACCATTCTTGATCCGGAGATGGTCGCAAGAAACCACAACCTTGCAGAAAACCGCAAGCTTTCATAAAATTGCAGATCGAAGCGACTTAAAAACCGTAAACTGAAAAACCCTCAAGTACATGCCAGAATCTCAGATCTGGAATTACAGTTTTGAGTGGTCGCTGGAATTGCATGTTCGGTTGAAAATCAGGGAGAAAGTGGAGAAGAAGAAGATGCAGGTGCAGTCGTGTGATGCGGTTGTGCGGTGCGGTGGTGGTCGCTGTGCGGTTCGGCGGTTGTTGGGGTCTACATTGGTTTGGCCGGAGATGGTCGTCTGAAGCGGGAGAGCACAAATGGATGAAGATTAAGAGGGGCGGCATATTAGATTTAGGGTTTTTTTTAAATATTAAATGTGCCATACGTACATATGGGAGAGAAGAGAGATAATACCATATTTAATAGAAATCACTTTTCCCATTATGCCCTTCCATCCCCTATATTTTAGGTTTAGATTTTCTCTTTTTTACGAAACTGCCATTGTCCATCTTAACCATTGATCTCTTAATCTAATGGTCACAAACTTGTTCTCGCAGTTCTCGCAATTTTAATGGTTCTCGCATGAACCCTTGTATATATATATATATATATATATATATATATATATATATGTATGCATAACAATGAGAATAACGCAGGAAATCGTATAGTTGATTGATATTGACAGATTTAGACATGTTTTTATCCGTCAATATTCTATCATTTATACATGTTTTATATGGTAGACAATGCTTTTAATGCCTAATTTTTATGTGTTTGTAAATTGCTGGTCATAACTACAAAGTACACAAGAACCGAGCTAAATACGTTAAAAAACGAAGTCTGAATCCTGCTGAAAGCTCGCGCCACGAGAGACATATCAGTCTGATTAGTCGGAGTTTAAAAGAAGATAATGTGACCAAATTAAATTAAAAAGCAGACCAAGCTAATTATGAAAAAGTTGTGACGTATTTGTTTGCTAAGAATTTGGAGTACGGTACATACACAAAACATGCCACCCATATTTTAATTAAGGTCATATTTGTTTTAGAGGCTACGTGCATATTTTAAAAAAGGAAATCAAGGCCACAAAATAAAGGAAGGCTGGCCACTCACAAAGAAACCACCGGCCCATGATCTTAATTTTAAAAGAGATGCAACATTCAGAAAAGGGGGGAGTTACGCAGAGAAGGGACGAAAAGGGCAGAAAAACCACAGCCGGTTAGGCTGTGGACGAACGAAGGAGAACTCCCACAGATACGTACGAAGAACACGCAATTTGGGAGAGGATGATCTAAAGCATCTTACAATAATCATTTGGTTTAATTCTTTGTTCTTATTTACAATGTTTTTAACTTAATGTTTTTGTTTGATGTTTAAGTCGTGCTAGAACTTTTATTCACTATGGTTTGATGAAATTTTAGATCTATGTTTGGTTAATTTTAGGATTAACTTTCTTTTGTTTGAACAATTGTTGGTCAATGCATTAATCTTTCGGTTATTATATTTGATCTTTGTCGTTTAATTTGTTTATTGGTGATTAGTTTAACTATTGACAACATTTGAACTAGTTATTGATATCCTCGTCTTTTCACTTAAGTGACCTAGATGTAGATCCACTAGGAATAGGGATTGAAATTAAATTTCAGTAAGTTAGGATAAATCGGAAGTCTAACCGTAGTAACGGAAGTTCTAGGTTAGAGGGTTTAGGTGATCCAGACCTATTAAGATCAACAACTCGAGGTGTGATTAGATTACAACTTTTGAGAGAAGGAATTCCTATTAGTTGTGTCTAGTTTATTAAACGGAATTGAGAGGAATCTAGTACCGTGACCTCTAGAACATTAGATGTAATCGGAGCTTAGCAACCAAACATAGACCTAGAAGGAGTCGATCATGGTGAATGCCCTTTTAAATCTTCAAAACAATTCACTAAAATTCGTCGTTTATTTATCATTCCTAGTCAAGTAATTTAGTTCACTTTAATTCCATAAATATTATAGCTTTAATATAAAAATCCTTATTAAATATTTTACTCTAGATTAATTTACTTAGTTTTAATCTTAAGGTCAGCTTAACTGTTCCCTGAGGAGACGACACCCATTTTTACTTACCTTTGCTATATTATCTGCGATTAGGTCATACTTGCCTAAAAGTGTGGTAGTCTAGGTTAGGAGTGAAAAAGGATATATTTTTATAACTAGATTTTACACATCAAATTTTTGGCGCCGCTGCAGGGGAACGATTGCTTGATTTAGTAGATTAGAACTTAGTTTATTAATTGACCCTCATCTAAGAACTAGTTCTTGGACGAGTTATTTGCTTTATTTATTTTACTTTATTTTATTTTATTTTCTTTGTATTTTTTTTTACACCAGGTGCATTTTATAGTTTGTTTTGTTCTCTTGCAGTTTATTTTTCTTTACAGTTTATTCAAATGGGGGACGCAGAACAATCAATGTGGACAATGAGGCAAATAGCACCGAATGCTCCTATTCCTGCTATTAGGAAACCAGATATCACGGGGGTAAATTTTGAGATCAAGGGCCATTTTCTGAGCATGGTCCGTGAGCTAAATTATGATGGTAAAATTCTTAATGATCCCTACCAACACGTAGAAGATTTCCTAGATATTTGTGAATTGTTTAAACAACAGTGTGTATCTACTGATGATGTCAGACTCAGACTGTTTCCCTTCAGTGTCGTTGGACAAGCAAAAGCATGGCTAAGGTTATTGGAGCCTGATTCCATCACTACATGGGAGGAACTCAGAAGCCGGTTTATCATTCGTTATTTTCCACCGGCTAGAACTGAAAAAATTAAAACTAACATTTTGACTTTCCAAGAGGATGTAGGTGAAACACTAACGGAAGCTTGGGAGAGGTTCAAGAGATTGGTAAGAACGTGCCCAAATCACGGTTTCCAGAAAGGTAACATTGTTCAAATATTTTACAAGGGATTAGATTACACCTCTCGCTCAACACTTGACTCATCTAGTGGAGGTGTATTCTTTTATAATACCCCGACTGCTGGTTACCAACTCTTGGAAGACATGGCGGTGCATAACCTGGAATGGATGTCAGACAACCAAACCATGCAAAACAAAGCTTCAATCAATGTCATCAACGATCATTCACGTGAAGAAGTGGCAATCTTGAAAAACAACCATAAGGTATTTGAACGACAAGTAGATAAACTAACCGCTTCTTTATATGCTTTTCAGGTTGGATGCGATAAACCGATGATGACCGAGGAGGAAGTGCACTATATGAATCAAGGATTCAAGGGAGGATTAAAATCCGATTCAAAATTGTCCTCTTTAGAGAGTCTGATTAAAAAATTCATGGCCAGTCAAACCAGAGAAAAAGAGGAAAATCAACAAGCTGTAAATGAGATGCAACAAAATATAAGAAATCAACAAGCATCGATTCAAAAATTGGAACGAGTTGTAGGGATGATGACACAATTACTACCCGAACAACCACAAAGTGTTCTACCTCCCAACACCCAGGGGAATCAAAAGAGAAGTATTGATGCTTACGCTCAAGTGAACGCAATAACTACCCGAAGTGGTAAACATGTAAGTTCACCTCTTGTTAAAACTAATGATATATTTAATGTACAGTAAGAAGAGGTGGAGTTCGAGGAGATCAAAATTGAAGAAGAGCCAGAGGTTAAAGTTGTAACATGTGCACACATTGTTGATTATTCTTGTTTTCCTGATGAATCCTTTGATGACTATCTCTCAACCGAATTACATACACTATTTATGACTGGTGATCTCAATGAAATTGGTGATGATGACAAAAGCGCCGATGATGTAATAAGAGAGCTCGAAGAACTCTTATATGCTGACGCCTTAGCTGCCCAAAAGCCCGACAGAGTTTCAGAGCAAATTCCTTCAAATGGAAATTTTCAAAACAATTCATCTCTTAACGACCATCCAACTCCTGAGCTTAAACTTCCGCCTACTCATCTTGAGTATGCCTTTCTACAAGAATTTGACATCGAGGATTTGTACCAAAATTTTACTGAAACCATACCAATAAATCACCTCTCTCGACTCGGAAACCCAGCTCTTAAAGAACTCCACGAACACATCATCAATGACACATTTTCCTATGAGTTCTTATATATGGTCGAGTCTCAACAAAAAAAAATGAACCTTGTTGTATATCTGGTACTGAGGCCAAAATTAAAATAATTGAAAGTCGTGAAGGCCCGAATGGCAACCATTTTGGCCCGAGTGATATCGTTGCTAAAGAACGCCCGGTAATCTACCCCAAGTAATCTAACTATGGGCGAGTCAAGCTCAGGACTCGGAAATAAACGAAGCGCTTCTCGGGAGGCAACCCGTGCTTTTACTAATTTTATTTTATTTTGTTTTGTGTGTGTTTTTTTTCTTTTGATGTTAGGAACCTGGATTGAGCTGAATGAATGCTTGGATGATGATGCTTGGATGAGGATGCTTGTATGATGATGCTTGCAATGCAAAACCACAAAACCTCAGGGAGTATTTTTCCTTTGTACCCTCATTTTTACACTTATGTTTTGAAACTTTTAGATGCATTGGGGACAATGCAAATTTCAAGTGTGGGGAGGGGGTTGAATTAAAAATTCCACCACTTAATTTTGTGAAATCTTTGAAATAATCATCTAAATGAACGCAAATGATTTTAATTAACACTAGCCAAATTTTTTGAAGACATTTATCAATGCTTCGAGGAAAAACAAATTACGAAAAAAATTCGATTTAATCGATAAAATTTGTTTTAGTTTTTATGTTTCAAAATTTGTGGCATTTTCATTATTTTAAAAAATGTTTTTAGTAGCTTATAAAAGTTTTAGTGGCCTAAGTAATACAACAAGTCTTGCATAAGTCAAAATCTTTTCTTAAGTTAACTTTTGACCCAAAAGGTTTGAAATGAGCTGATTTGGTCAATCGATCAACAATTACCCAAATTGTATCATGACCACTAGACGTTCGAGGCAGCTTGGTTATGAAATCCATAGATGTAACGACCCGAATTTGTAAATAAATAAATTGTACAAAAATATGATAAATAAGGATAAATCGTTTAAAGAACGTAGGAATTGGTTTCGTGTCATTTGGACATCGTATGAAGAAGTTATGGACGAAAACGGGTCGAGCCAAAGATCAAAAAGTGCAGCCTTGCCTGCTCAGGAAGTTCACGGCGTGAACTTAGGTTCACGATCGTGAACATGATGCAGCGAATTGAACAAACAGACGTGAACTACTTCCCGACCAGCTACCGATCGCTAACTTTGCGTGCGTGAAGAAGTTCACGACGTGAACTTTCTTCGCGATCGGGAACTTTGCCCGTCACCAGCATTAGAGTCGGGATACCCTCATTTATTACACACATAAACCCTAGTTTTCTCCTCCCAACTTGTGTGTGCGATTTTTTAGTGTAAAGTGACGATTGATCTTAATCTTCATCAAATCTTGGAGATTCTTGCTCATAGTTGAAGATCAAAGGTAAATCTTCATCCCTCTTATGTTGTAGACCATAGATTCAAGTAGGGAAGCTTGAATCATAAACCCTAGTTTTGGGATTTGTACACAAATGGTTAAATGGAAGTGTTATAACTTAGATCTATGATATTTTAACAAGAAAAATGTATTCATAATATGAATCTATGAAAAGATTGTGATTTATGGAATTAGGGTTTGGTAACTTTGGGGAAAATGGTGCTAGTAGTTGACTAGTCATGGGTTATATAGTTAGTATTGATGATTGATGCAAACCATTGTATTGGTTATGATAATAGGTTATTGGTTGAAGGATTTGAGGCATTCAAATCTTGAGAAGTGATATTGGTGTTCAAGGAACACAACATTTGGATAAGCTTGGCTAAGGTGAGTACATGTGAACTTTCAAAACCGAGTACATAGTTTGTAAATGTTTTATGATCTAATGTTTTTATTGAGTCTTTAAGTAATTTAGTTATTTATGTGATTTATGATGAATTGCTTATATGACGATGAAACGATTAATTGATTGAGAAATGGTGGAGCTATAAGCTCATAATGATAAAAGATAAGTGATGATGATGTTGTTGTTGTCCCTAGGGCCGTAGTAGATTGGAGGCATTCCGGTTATTACGGTACCTTAAGGTTAGTGGTAGATTGGAGGCATTCCGATTACCCAATACCTATGAGTCCCGGTAGATTGGAGGCATTCCAGTTACCGTGGATATGATGGTCTTGATAGATTGGAGGCATTCCGATTATCTTGACATTGGCCAATAATGAAAGTAATGAAGTGACCTAAACGAACCTAGTAATATTATTTTAAGTATAAATGATATTATTTGACTAGTTGTTTATCGGGTCTAAAACCCATGTATCTCACGAGGCAATTTTGTCTCACGTACTATGTTTTTGTTTTGCTCTGTACTCAGGTTCGGGATCGAAGATCTAGGAGGCCCGTTTAGATGAGGCCTTGTTGAGATTAGCTCAGTGTTGATGATTAGAGTCCTTATCCTATGGTTAAGATATAATTTGTAACACCGTTTTTGTAACTCTGATAATCTCGAACAAGAAACCTTATTGTTTTTGTAAAACCGTTATTTGACACCGTTACATTGTTATGTATTTTGGAGTAAACGTTATTTAAATATTGTTTTGAAAATTTAGGTGTTACAATAGAGATTTCTTCCCATTTCCATTCAGGGATCTTTGGCTGTTGTAGAAGACCGGACGCCTTCTGATTATCTGCTTTCACTTTGGCACATGTTAAACATTTGTTGACGTAAACTGCGATCTCTTTCTTCATATTCGGCCACCAATACAACTCTTTGACATCTTTGTACATCTTGTTAGCACCAGGATGAATAGAATAGTTAGATTTATGAGCTTCATTCAAGATGATGTCGCGAACACTTCCATGATTAGGAACCCATAAACGATCCATGAAATAAAGGGTTCTATCCACCTTCGCTTCTAACTACTTTTCCATACCACGGAAGGCTTCACTTTTGATGTTCTCTATCTTCAAGGCTTCAGTTTGGAATTCATGAACTTGGGAAGATAGATTTGAACGAACAGAAATTGGAAGGGCTCGAACACGACGAGGTTTAGGCTGCTCTTTTTGACTTAAGGCATCAACTACCACATTAGCCTTACCAGGATGATACTTGATCTCACAGTCGTAATCATTCATCAGCTCTACCCATCTGCGTTGTCTCATGTTGAGCTCTTTCTGATTAAATATATGTTGCAAGCTCTTGTGGTCGGTGAATATTGTGCACTTGGTATTATAGAGGTAATGTCTCTGTTAGTCCCGGACAGGTGAATTTTTACACCTATACGCTTTCACTGACCAATTTAAATTTTATGGAGACACTCAACACTTTTTTAAACTTTTCTTTATTAATCAATAATGATACAATAAAGATGCAAGCAGTTTGCGGAATAGCTAAGAAGATTTGCAAGATATTCTCATAATCAGTGATGCACAAACTTGTGCTTTACTTGTGTCTTTCTGTGACGCTGAAACTTTGGGCCTATGTACACTTTTGGCAGCCATGAGTTTTTGGATATTCATGCTTTTTCAGATGGCCTTCAGCTTTAGTGTCCTTCACTAAAAGTTTTGCTTAGAGAAATATTTGTTCAATGGTTCAGCGTTTTGTCCATTGCGTTCAACCTGTTACACTATCTGATCTGTTAACTAGTATCTGATTTCACACGGGGAACTGATCGTTGTTTCAGATATTGATAAGATAGTGTAACTGGGTAACTGAAATCCGAACTGATCAGATACAGTTACCCACAATCTGAGGAACTAATCCTTAGAGTGTCTTCTAACTATTTGCCTTTTTGTCTTCATTAAATCTCTTCAGCGGGGGATGCTTTTCAGCGACCCAACAATCTCCCCCTATTTGATGTTGAAAAATAGCTAGGCACCTCCCCCTGAATATGTGAAGGTTTTATATTTAACCTTGAGTATTTTTCTCAATTCAGAGGGTCTTCGACATACCTAGAAAACATTACAATATATGGTGATCTGATAGAATCTGATCACACTGCAGGTCATAACTCATATTTTCTTTTTGAGTTTTTTTTAAGTATCTAGCAAGCACATAAGCTCAGGTATGTCAAAATCATCATCATTAACTGATGATGTTCATTCATCAGAGAGTACTAGAAAAATACATAGAGGATTTCAGTTACAAGATAAAGAAAAATACGAATAGCTGTTCTTAATCATTCTTCTTCTTTTGGAGCAAATGGAAGTAAATCATTCACATCCTTTTGTTTTTCTTTCATAAGATCCTTGATCAGCTGTATGATAGCTTCAAGTGAAGGAGTGAATCTGATTGACTTCAAATGATTGAAGTTTGCTCTTTTCAGCTCTGCTATTCTTTGAAACCTCATTTCCTGATGAGCACCTCTAAAGAAAAATCCTTCTTCTGGTAGCTGAATACACTTTCCCTCAATTGGAACAGCATGAGGAGGCAGTGCGGTATTTAATCCTTCAAATTTTGGAAGCTCCCCTCTATCAATTAGCATCTGAATTTCCCTTGACGCAGAAGTTCTCTTGGCTCTTTTTCTTGGAAGGAGGTCAGTTTCAGTTGCAGTCAATTCTCTCTTTTTGGTGCAGTTTTCTTTTACTTCATTGTATTCTTCTATGAGTCTGTGGATTACTTTTAAAACTCTCTAAGATGCTTCAGCTTCAGTGAATTTGTGTCGTGGTAGAATTTCTTTGGGTTCACTTATGCTGAGCCGATTGAGCTTGCTGAAGCATATATAATCCACTTTTTCTGGGGGATGTCTGACTACTTCCACACGAGTACCTCGGGCTTTGGAGTGACGGGTTCTGAGCTTTAGGATCGTTTCGTGTCTGATTCTGGTTTCTTTTAACTTTTGCCATTCCAGAACCTCCCTTTTCTTTTCACCTAACTGCTGAGCAATTCTTCTTTCAGCTAGCTTTTGTGCGTTAACAGCAGAGGCTTTGACGTTGTCTTCTACTGCTACAATTTCAGCATTTCTTTCTGTTTCTACATTTCCTATGGCAGTGTACCAAGTGAGCAACCTCCCGTATGATATTCCATAGTACTTTATATAATTTTCCAAAGACATCTGGACGTGGTGAGCAATATTTTTGATATGCTTGTGTTCATCTGAGGATTTTGGTAGCCTTTCTAGCACTTCCATCACGTTGCTTGTTTCTAGAGCTTTTGAGATCCCTTCTTTTTCATGCTGAGGAGTTTTTGAATGTGATGCCTTCTCTGCTTCCTCTTTTTGAATTTTGAAGATCTTATGAGTTCTTCTTTTCTCAGCTAAAGCAGGGCTTATTACGTCAAGTTGCAAAGAGGAGATTCTTGGTGGTCTTACTGGGGTTCGGGAGCTAAAGTTGTTGTATCGTTGCTACTTCCCGTACCAAACAAATTCCTTTCCTTCGTTTGTATAGCCCTGTATTCTTCAAGCAAGAGACCTGCTGCTTGGGCTGCACGCAGACGTTCTTTCGGTTCATCCATTCCAGACTCATCCTTTATCCCCTTTCCTTTATCACCAGGAGCAAGTGAAGAGTTCTCATATGTAGAAAATGAGCTTGTTGGAGCAGGTTCTCTATTTCCACCAAGTGAAATAACATTTCTTGGGATTAGTCTTGGTCTAATAGAATCAACTGCAGCTGTGGTTTCAGATATGACTATATTATAAGTTTCAGATATCCTAGCTGATTCAATTTGATCAGATTTCTTTTCAGCTTCTTTTTCTTCTTCAGTTGACATGTTCTTATTTTCATCAGTTTCTGTGACCTCAGATACCACCACATCTTCAATTTCTAATTCTCCAATTTCTCCTGTATCATCATGAACAATTTTCCTTCTGGCCTCATAGAGTCTTACAAAATCTTCGACTATTGTTTGTTGAATTGGTTGAAACTCAGCAATTTGTTCGACAGCAGGGTCCTCCATGGGTGGATAAGTGATTCTGAGTATTTTATTAGGCCAATATCTTTGAAACATTTCTTCAAAATTAACGACTTCCATATCAGCACCCTGATCAACCTGCACGTCTATCTCCCCCTGACGTACTGGGGGAGGCATCTCCTTAATTTCAACAAGTCGGGGTGCAGAGTCAGGCTGCTGAACCGGCTGAATAAAAAACGCAAGGTTTTGGAGGTACCCGAGAAAGGGATGTAGTTGCTCATTAATTTTATCGAAACCAATATTCATCTCTGCCCGAATGGCAGAGGATGTTTTTGCAATCTCAACCTTCATATCAGATACTTCAGTTGTAAGATTGCTTACTTGTTCAATCAACATGTGTTGAGTGGGACAAAGCTCATTGTGAGATGCAGTTAATAGATCAATCCATTCGGATTGTTTGGTAATTACATCATGAACCTCATCTTGATTTTTAGCCAACGCATCCTAACATGCCATCACCACATACTGATAGTCATTTATGGCTTTGATGTCAGTCTTGATGGACACATTTTGTTCTTCAATGGATTATTGAATGCTGACCACTTCTAGATTTAGGTCACCCAACACTTGCTGACTTCCGGAGAAGAGATCAGGAATAGTGGAAAGAGTTTCAACACGTTGTTCCATACGATCAAATGATTTGCGAAGTTTCATCTGGTTAAGGTTTTGCTGATGCTGGACTGTATCCATCTGACTACAAATTGCAGAGACTGCACGTTCAGTTTGTTTAATTGCCAAATCAACTTCTTCATCTCTGGTTCTTGGGCCTTCTGAACAATACACTGCAGCATGCTTAGTGTCAGCAATGAGATCATTCGGGGGCAACGTAGGAATAGTTGTTTGCTCAGTTCTGTTTGTATGGACAGTGTTCTCTGTGAGCAGATCGAGTGGATCTGATGACTCGTCAATGAGGTAATTTCAATGTAGAGGAGTTGGAGAGTGTTCAACATATTCGTCATCAACAGAGAAATCTGAGGGCTTTTGGAATTGAGCGGCATCCTTGCTTAAGTTTTGAAGCGACTGACTTATTATTCGATTATGTACAGAGAAGTTAAAATCACCATCAATTGGAACCTCATGATAGCTCTCCTTTGGTTCTTCATTATCTGTTTCATATATAATCTCTGGTGGAACTTTTGATAACTCTTCATCAGATAACTGCAAACACTGGTTAAGAACTGGAGCAGACTCTAGTGGTAGGTGAGTTGGTTTGTGTGTGCAGACTAGACTCCTGATGGGTTTGGGATTGACCCGGAACAATATCAGCACACTTTTGAGAGACTGAATAGAATGAGGTGGAGATCCCATTTTCTCGTCAGATACCATCTCAGTATCTGATGGGGATTCTAGCGGATGATTTTCCTTGGGCATAAGGTTTTTCTTAGTTATAAGTCTGGCCCGTTTGGTCCTGGCATACCCTTTTGTGAGGGACACTCCAGTTGGTGGTTTTTGCAAAGTGCGAGTTGGAGAATTGTGTGGTGGGGAGACTTGGTCAAAATCTGATGTGTTTTTCAGATTCATGGTCTCTTTTGAGAAAGAACCGGTATCCGGAGATCCTGAAGAATGTGCATGCGAAGTGACGTTTTCAGTTCCCGTCTGATCCTCATTAGAGGGACCGGGTTCATGGATTAAGGAAGTAAAGTTCAACATACCTTGGGGAAGAGGCTTTGTCTCCCTGACGGAAACGCTTGAGAAGTTTGCGTCACCCACGATACCGGAAAAGTATCATCCATGTTGGCTTATAATTTCATATTCCTCTGTTCCGACAAGATGTTCAAAGATAAGAGATAAGAATCTTGGAAAAGGAACAATGAAGTCTCGCTTAATCGATTTTACTTTTGACACCAGTTTGTCAAAAATTAATTTGCCAAAATCAACTCTTCGGGTGTAGATGAGAGATTCACCCAAGATTAGATCATGTGCAGAGACACATTCCATACCCCTGTTTTGTTCGTTAGACATTGAGATATCTTCATGAAGAAGGCGGACCAGATGCTGGACATGCCCTGTCTTTTCACATTTTGAGAGTGCTCTTTGTCGTATGAAAATAGCGCTAAGATGGATTCTTTGCTTCCACTGGAGTTGGCGGAGATTCATAATTTGATTCCTAATCTCCATAATAGTTCTTGCTTGTTATACGTCTGAAGGATTCAAGATTGAAAGACATGGTTCGTTCTCCGCCTAAGAAGGTACCTGATATAAGAATATCACCGTCATCCATTGTAGAGTGTGTACAAGAGTACCAGAATTCAACGAGTGGGGATTTGGAGAGAGGGACATCCTGATGAAGAGCCGTCTTTAGAGGATGTTCATTGAAGAGTCGTAAGATGGGCAGGAAATCAGGATGTAATACTCGTGGATTTACATTACTCCGATGATTGTTTTTTGTTAGCTTGATTGAAGAAGGGGTGAAATCTGTTTGAATGTGTGGAGCTCTTTGAACATTTGCTGAAAGTTCAACGCCATGAGGGTCAATTATCTCTTTCTTTGGAGCCATTTGAATTTTGAGTTTGAGAGAAAGAGATATACGAGATTGAAGATGAATGAGAGGAGAGAATTTGAGAAGTAAAAATTAGCAGAGGGTTTAGGGTTCTTTTATGAGATGAGGTGAGGTGAGATTTGAATGAATTGATCTAACGGATGAACACAGATAGATTGAATAAATTGATCTAACGGTGTACCCCAGATAGATAGTTGAGTTGTTAGCCCACGATGAAGTTGTCTAATCAAATCGAAAGAAAATGGGGCGGGAGAGGACGTTAAGGTGTCCATATTAAGTGTGTACACTGACAGCTTAGCAGAAGGACAGTGGGTCCAATAAAACTGTTCCACCTCATCAGATGCATGTTTGAGGAATACGACAAGTGTTTCTTTCTGATGAGGTCCAATGCCGAGTAATCTTGCTAGCTGATGACATTCAGTATTAGATAGAAAAAAGGCTTGTTGCCCCTGAAACTCCTTGCTGAAAATAGTTCCCCCTTTTTTTTCTTCTAAAGGTGCAAGGACTTACAAATAGATCGATAGACAATTTTTGTAGATGTTTGCCCTGCTCAGCTACTTGGAGCTATTCGGAGCTTTTAGGCACCCATTGAGGAATGGGTACTGATGGATTCTTGATGTCTTCCAACTGAGTCTTATCTTGCTTTAATGTATCTTATGTTTTCACACGCTGTAGTTGAGATATTCTTGTGAACCTGATTGGGACAATCTTTGGCTTCATGATTTTTATCGTTGCAGTGATAACATTTTCTCTTATGAATAGGGGATGGTGTTATATTGATTTTTGAATCGGATTGAACCTTTGTATTTTGAGATTTTTCTTTTGAAGTCTGAGTTAATGGTTTGATAGGCTTAGTGACCTTGACTCCTTTGTTCCTCATTTTTGGTTCATCTATCGTTACTGCTAAAGATTTTTTAGTTGTTGGATCTTTGAGCTTAGCTTCAGTTTCATCTTTTTGGGATTCTAATGATTTTATTTCTTCAGGTTCTGAGCATTGAGTACTCTCAGTCTCTTCTTCAGATTCGGTACTATGGGTATTTGCGATCGATTCATATTCTTTGACGTAGAAGTTTTCTTTGGGGTATGAGACATGTGATTTGGGAGTGTAATCTTTTGGTGGTCCAAACATGGGATTTTTGTGGCTTGATTTCGATTTGAATACCTCAGGGAGAACTGCAGCGATATTGTAATTCCCCCCGAGAATTGCTTGAACTTGAGCTGGAACTTGTTCCTCTAAAATTTGTTTAGACATATTTGATGATTTTGACCAAGAGTCACAAATTCTTTGGAGAGTTTCACTTTTCTTTATCAGCTCAACATTGTGGTTCCTTAAAGTTTTGTTTATCATTTGAAGTTCGACAATCTTGAGCCTTGAATCTTTTAGCTGAGAGGATTCTACCTTGAGCTTTTCAATTTCATCGGTCAGATTCTTTAAGGTGATTTCAGATTCAGCGTATCGATTTATGATCACATACCAGATTTCGAGTAAGGGTTTCAAACAGTGATGCCTTTTCTTCATCAGATTCTTTGTGAAATTTTCTTTTCTTTTTAGAGTCTCAGCATCCCATTTCTTCGAAGAAGAAGTTTCCGCTAAGTTCGATTCTTGGGAAACATTGGATGACTGTTGTATCTCTGATTCTTCAGTTATGGCCATTAGACATTTCACAATTTTGTGATTTTCTGACTCGGCTTTAGATTCTTCTTTCGAGAGAACAGAGACAAATTGAACATTGAATATTTCTTCCTCACTTGATTCTGAATCGCTTACCCAAGATTCGATAGTTTATTTAAAAGCCTTTGTATCTATATCAGCCTTGGCCAGCTGAGCTTTCAGTACTTGGTATTTTGTCTCCGTATCTTTATATTTCTTTTTATAGTTTTAAGAGGGACATGAGTTTGATTTTTCAGACTCAGAGTTCTTTTTAACTCTACAATCGGCTTTGATGTGACCCGTTCTTCCACACCTTGTGGTTAATAGAGCCATACTCTCAGAGAGTTCTTTTATATCATTATTTTCTCCTTTTCGTGTATTATATTCATGTTCTTCGAAATCACTATCTTTAGCATGTTCAAAACTTTCATCATCAGCGTCGTTTGAATTAGCAACACTTTTCACCTTTGCTTTTAGTGTTCTTCGAGATGACTTGGAAGAGTTTGCAATGAGGACAGATGTGGTGGGAGTTTCATTCAGGTCTTCGTACATCTTGTTTTCATTTTGAAAGTTCATCGGTGTACTATAGAGACTTCTCATGTTCAAGTCTCTCATCTGACCAGAGGTTCTTAGCACCGTGGATATGACAGCCCAATCTTTTGAAAGAATTTCCAAAAATTTGTACATTAACTCTTGAACATCTTTGTGAATGCCGAACTCCCTTAGCTCATTTATGAGGATGGTGAATCTTCTGTAGGACATATTGAGTGTTTCACCTTTGATGACCTTGAATGCTTCATACTTTCGATTCAACATTGCTTTTCTGCGGGCTTTAACTTCATCGGTTCCTTCATACGATGTTATCAAGATATCCCAAATCTCTTTGGCAGTTTTACACTCTTTTACAGTGATAAGAATGTGATTTGGGAGGGATGTTTGAAGGTGGAACCGGATTTCAGCATCTAATCCCGCTAGCTTTTTGTCTGCTTCTGACCATTGATCTTTTGGTTTGGGTTCTTCAATATCAGAAAGGTCTTCTTCTTCATCTTCGTCTTTATCATCACCCTCCTCCTCCTCCTTCTTCTTCTTCTTGGAAATGGTTGTACTTGGAATGAAATTTTTTGGAATGTATGGACCATTGATAAGAATATCTATCCCATGTCATTTTGATGTTCGACAAATCCCAGAAAACGGATTTTCCAGATACCAAAATCATCATCAGTAAACACAGAGGAATTTTTCTTCGAACCAAGATTCATTTGAGATAACTTTTCACACATTTTGATCAGTAAGTAAGCAGATCAACAATTATGAAATAATTTTCCTGCTCTGATACCAATTGTTAGTCCCGGACAGGTGAATTTTTACACCTATACGCTTTCACTGACCAATTTAAATTTTATAGAGACACTCAAAACTTTTTTAAACTTTTCTTTATTAATCAATAATGATACAATAAAGATGCAAGCAGTTTGCGGAATAGCTAAGAACAAATCTTAACTAAACTGCTTGCATGTGATAGACAACAACATATATTAGTTAAGACAAGTTTATGATCAAGCACAAGACCAGACACTTTCGTTATACAGATTCAATTCTCGAATCAGATAATTAGAGGTAACTGGTAGTTTACACTTTGCTTGAGGAAATAAAGTCCTGGTGTAATTTCTATTGGAATATGCTTCACGCGTATAACATATAGTTATATGGCTAGTTGTTTGTGAGCCTAAAGGGTCACACACTTAAACACTTAATACCATAAGATATATAGTGTAATTAGGGTAATTACATTATATATTGATATAAGCTACATGCTTGTATATAATAGAGTTTAATATTAATTGTTAATATTGAAACTTAATTTTAAGCAAATAGAAGAAACAAAAGACAAGGGACTAGAGTGCAAATAAAACAATGGTTCATGGAAATCATTGATGGGTGATTATGGCACCATTAAAGAGTGTTGATGGCTCCATAAACTCCTTGCTCCCTCCCCTCTTTGACCGTCCACTCTCTCTCTCTCTCTCTCTCTCTCTCTCTCTCTCTCTTTCAAGAGTTTTTTGGTTTTCTTCTTTGCAAGCAAAAGGACTAGCATCCTCCTTGGGTGTTCTAGCAAGTGTTGTGTGGATTACTTTTAGAGGTATTCCTATTGAATACTTGGTGTCAATCCGTCCATATTCATCCACACGAATCATCAAGATCAAAGGCTTCAAGGGTATGAAATGTTCATCTAATCTATTTGATTTTGATTGTAGTTTAATTGTATGATTAATATCAAGATCCGTTCATGGTGATTAAATTCTTTCCGCTGCGTTTTGTTAATTGTTTTAACCGAAATCACCATTAGTGGTATCAGAGACATTATATTAATCATATAATTAGCTAGATTTTGTGAAAAGTGGCAATAATCAATCTTTTTTGATGGATAAAAAGTACCGATCGGACAACTAAAACCCTACGGGTTTTTTACATTTATTTTTCGGTTTTTAAAAAAAATGAGGGTTAAAATAATGTATTTTTGGAACCCTATTGTCACTTGTTACAAAATCAAATCAAAAAATTAATCTAGTTTATTGAATTTTTTGATTATTTGACTTGGAATTACTTGTTTAATTTTGTTTTTTGATATGGCAAAACATGTATTTTTGCCATATCTCAAGCCAAAGCCTTGTCAAATTGTTGCTTGTTTGTGCAAACCGATGAAAGCCTAGACCTTTGTGAATGAATGTGTTGATTGTTTGGTTGTTTTGGTTGATTTGGGAAAAGCCGTGTTTTTGGCTTAAATTGTTGTAATTTTGTTTCAATTTTGTCTTTTATTTTTGGTGCCATGTTTTGGGGAAAATTTCACTGTAAAAGTAATTAGAATAGTAGTATTTTATTTCTTTGTATTTTGTAATTTGTTGACCAAAGATGGAGAGAAAATGAGGACAAAACAACAATTTTCGGCACCTCCTGCGTAGCTGTACGAAAACAGACTTTCCCGGAGATTGGCTATTCTGTTGGACCTGAAACCACAGCCAAAATTTCCGCAACTCAGAGACCTACAACTTTACAGAAGGCGGGGAAGACCAACGAAGATTCCTTCAGTGAATTTTCGGGCATTGACGTCAGACTAAATTTTCTGGCACAATGTATTTTTTCACAAATGTTGGTTTTTACTTGCCCATGAATGTCATGAGGGCAAGTGGGAGCCCATTGGGTTTATGTATGCCCGTTTGGGTTCATGTTGGCCCGTCACCTAGTTTGACCCTTCAGTCCGTCGTGATGACTCACGTGACCGAACCTAGGATTTCAACGGTCGAGGTTTGCACAAAATTTGTTGCATGTTTTATTTATGTTTGTGGTTGTTTTCTTTTCTATTAGATAGAAGTAATAAAATAATTAAAATATGATTTTAGACACAAACATTAAAACTTCCAAACCTTTTATCATCTATGATTACTTGTTAATCATTAATGATTAATCTTTAATCTAAAATTGTTTTGAGATTAAACTAAGTTTAATCTATTTGATAAACCTTTCTTTCTAACCAGTTTTATGTTTTTGTTTCTTTAGCACCATCTGTGCAGGGTAATCAGGAAGTACAGGCTCAAGAGGAACAGGTGACCCTGCAGACAATCATGCAGCAAATTTTGGCCATGCAGAACACTCAGAACAACATTTTGGCCATGATGGACACCATGAGTAATGAGATTGACTCACTAAAACAGTCAGTCGCACTACTCCAACAACAACATCAGCCTCCACCAACTCCACAGACTCAACATGGTGGAAATAATGAAGAAGATGAAGGAGGCCATGATACTGAGCCAAGGAAATCACCCTCAAATGCTGATCCTGAGGGTGATACTGATGCGGCCACCGAGCCTATGCCCTCCCCTACACATGATGGTCAACAAGGGGACATAGGTGGTAATACTGAACCTCTGCCTTCCCCATCAAATGATAACAACAAGGGGGAGAAGAGACAAAGAGAAGAGGAGGTTGATCAACCTAAGCCATCTGCTCAGGGGGAGAAAAGAAAAAAATACATGAAGATCAACCTCCACAGAAACAACAACAACATCAGTAAAGCACTCATACTGAACCACTCCGGTTTCAGTATGAGAGAAGTAGACAAAGAGGGAGGTCAGTCTTACAACAACTTGAAGAACCATCTGAGCCATCTGCTCAGGGGGAGACTACCACTGACCAACCTCAGCAAGAGTATACAGAGCCTTCTGCTCAAGAGGTGAACAACTTGCAGATCATAGTCTATAGGCCTTTTGTCTGGCCTATTGCTGATGATGAAGATGAAGAACCCAATTCAGTGCCATCTCAAAACTTCCTAAACTTTGCACTGGATGTGGCAAACAAAGAAAGCTCTACATGATCATCCTCCGATGATGAAGAGCCTCCAAGACAACCAATCTCTCCTCATGTTGAAGTAGCCTCTAGAGCTCCTAGAAGGCCAGTCACTAGAAGAATGGCAAGAGTAGTCATGTCCTCAGAATCAAGTGAAGATGAAGATCAAACTCCTTTAATCACCAGAACAAGGAGATCTGTACATGATACTGAGGAGGAGACTGCAAATGATACTAAGGATGAGATTGAGGCTCAAAGATTCTTCCCCATCAAGGAAGAAGATCCTGACACACTGATACTGAGGCAGATGTTCCATGGAAACCTCATATTGTAAGAAGAAAAGGAGATGATTTTCTTCAACAATACTGGAACATAATTGCTCAAAGAACAAGGTATAGGGAGAACAGAATGGGTATGCTGAGAAACAGATCATTTCTCCGTGTGAGGGACATATGCTGGCTAAACATTTCTGTCAACAAGATCAAAGTCAAAACTGTTGACCAGTCCATAGTTGCAGTCTGCACTGGACCAGTCAGTCCTCCCATGAAGATCTTTCTTCATGATATCCAGAACATGGGACTCCAAGACTGGGTGAAGATTGCCAGATTGATAAAGGAGTTGCCATCAAGATCATCTGAAGCCCAAGTAATGATGGATGAAATCTGGGATGTTGCTGCAGTATGCTTTGAAAAAGGCATATTATATCAGGCGGATTACAGGACACTCAGTGTGATGACTGATCGAGGCTGTCAAGAACAACAAACCTGAGTGTCTTAACACTTTCAGGATTTTCAACTCATACCTTGTACCTCCTAACCTTGTTTTTCAGGATCAAAAGAGCACCATATATCCAACCTCTGGATATATGTATACTGACGTAGAAGATAGGGAATGCTTTATCACTGAAGCAGATTTGCCAAAAGCTCCTATCAGTCATCTTGTGGGTCTGAAGTGGATGATAACCAAGAAGGAGGATTCTTGGTTCAGAAAGAAAATAGTTGTTGTGCTCAAAAATAGGCAGGATGAACTGAAGAAAAGAGAAGAGTTCATCCACATCAAGCAAGAGGTCTTCTATGAGTTTGAATCTATCAACATAAGATGAAGAAGAAGACTCTGCAGCCTATGTTTTTTTTTATTAATTAATTCTCTTTGTAATTGTCATGTTATCATTAGATAGGGGGAGATTGTTAAGGCAAAAAGCCTTACCCCTTAGGATCTTATGATAACAAGACAACCTATACTAGATTAGAATAGTTTATAGAATAATTTAGCTAAGTTTAGGAGTGATACTAAGTGGGCAGTATTGGCCACTCAGTATCAGTACTCAGTATTGGAAATCCAATACTGAGTAGAAGGACTGAGTTACATTTTCATATGTAACTGACTAAGATCAAATCCCTTGATCTTAGTCATTTTCCTTGTTCAGTCCTTCGGTTACTCCTCTGCTCATTATGTAAGATATCTATATCATTATAAATAGAGATCACCTTGCAAATGAGAACTTACCAATTTACGTATTTCACTTCCATACATTTGTAATTGATCAGTGGAGTTGTTATTCCACAACAAGCCACACTTAGTGGATTTATATATTGACTATATTCTTGTGTTATCACTTTAATATTTCATATAGTATATTAATCTATCAATTAACCTATAAAACCAGGGTGTTATGACCTAACAATTATTTATAATTATTACAGAACTCTTGATTTTACAATTTATGAGTTTGTCAAATTGTTATTAAAATAAAATCATTATTATAATTTATGTTAAAACTTTTGATTTTATAGGTATTGAGTTTCTCAGTCTTTATTAACATGATTTATTGAATTTTTATATTTTATACATATATAAAGCAAGTAAGCATGATTTAACAACCATCAATATATTTAATTAATATTTTCCTACTAAATGAAGAATCACAAGTTTATGTTAAAACTCTTGATTTTACAACTATTGAGCTTTTCAATCTTTATTAACATGATTTATTTAATATTATAATAAATGCTACATCAACATAAAACCCATTTTTTATATTTTACGAGACAACATGGCCCGTGTGATGCACGGGCTTCGTTCATGATAAATAGTTATTTTGAAGGTAAATTGTATACATTGTATCTGACATTCTGAATAACTTTATTCACTTATGGCTTTATTATTGGTTTTCGATTAACAACCCTTGTTTATGATTAATATGATAAACTTTAATATGACAAACTTTGTTTATTAATATTAATCATCTAATAATGAAAGTAAACAAAAAGTATAGTTGCTAACTTTGTAAAAGGGTTGTCATTTACCAATTGTTTGCAATTTCTGTGTGCATCAAAATGGTTGTTACGCATAGCCATCACAAAAGGCTTATATTTTTCGGTCAAATATTTGTATTCTAAAATTTAAGTTAATACTACATACTATAAATTATATGATGAAATAGTATACGAATTGAATTAGTAAACTATATTATAATTACATTCACTACATTTAAACAAATTGTAAGTGCTATTATAATAACTTTCACTACATTCTGAAAATTGATCCAATACATTCACATGCCTTCTTTAGCAATCTTTTCTTAATTTCAATCTTTCCTCTATCCATTTTCACCAAAAAAACATTGATGGGGTCATTCAAAAATTCAGCCCCATAATCACAATTCATTTTTACCAAACACAATAGTATAGTTATTGTAGTTTAAATAGCTAATGTTTTATGAAGTTCAGAACAGGGGACGTGGGTCAACCAAACTCAATTCGGCCAGTTTGACCCGTTGAACCCGGAATCATTGTCAACCTGCCCGATCTACCCATTGTGCCAGATGGATTACGTTCGTCTCGTTGCCATTCCCATAATCCATATTTACTTATTGCACTTGAAGCAAGTGCAAGCAAAGCTAACTTGGATAGATTAATTGCATAACTTGAAACACCAAATTTGTATAGATTAATTGCATAAATTGAAACACCAAATTAAGTTAATACATACGAACATCTAAAACAAAACAGAACCAAAAGCTGGTTATGGAGTTTTTAAAGAGACTAAATGTGTCTGACATGATGCACATGAGTATGACATGAAAACGTGTATTCCAAATTCTTTTAAAAAAGTTAGAAAAATAAACCTGAAATGTAGAATGGATGTTCTTACGAACCTGCTGCAGAAGAATGAGACGAATAAATTATAAAAAAAATGCTGCAACAGAAAGAAAGAGGTTATATTTAATAAAAAATATTTTTTCTAAATTCATATAAATAAATGGCTAGTGCTATCTAATTTTTTGATACAATTCATAATTTAATCAAAATGACAAATACCTATTTCAAACATAACATACAGAAATAGCTGCAAGAAAAATTCATATGTAGAATAACTGCTCATAATATAGAAACATGTAGAGTAAAAACTGAGAAAATACTATTATAAAGAAACATGTTAGGATAGTGACCAAATATACCTGTTGTTATCAGTCCAGAATATATCTGTCGAGAGGACGGAATGGTTTTTTGTTATCGAAGGACTCAGAGCATTTTTTTTTGTTGTGATCGAGGGTGGTGTAGTTGGTTTTTTTTTGTGGAGCTTAAAATATTGACGTAGCACATATTTAATAGATGGAAAGTTTGGAAGTCTTAATGAGTGATTCGCAAAGGAATTAAAGTTGAAATCAAGTCTTTTGTAACTGCCCAATCATGTAAATTTAAATTTTATAATGAAATAATGAAAGAGACGGTTGAATTCACAAAGGAAGGTTTTGTATTGGAATGTAATTAATTGGCAATTCAAACTTTTAAGTCATGTAGAGGAGTCGATGGTAAATGGAAGGTTTTGTATTGGAATGTAGAGGAGTTGGTGGTAAATGCAAACTTTCAAGGCTTATGGTGTAATATGGAAAGTTAATTCAAACATTCAACCATTTATGCGAATTTAAAACTACATGGTATTCGTTTTAATGAATCCATTTTTTCTGCGATTAATACATGGATACATGGTAAATTTAATACATGATTTGGTTTTATGAATCCATTTTCTTGAAACGGCTGGAATGCATGAATTCTATCAATCATGACAAATTTGTTACATGGATGCATGAATTAGATTTCGTATTAAATGTATGAATTATGTTTATGGAAGATTTTTAATGCATGGTAATAAAGGCATGGTAATTAAGACTACATCAAATGAAACTCAATTTATATATATATATATAGATACATATAAAAAGAAATAAGCATATATTCAACAACCATCAATATAATTAATTAAGCATAAATTCAACAACCATCAATATAATTAATTCATATTTTCTTACTAATTAGCGAATCGCAAGCTGTGAAAAACACGATAAAACCTATTAATTGGACTAAAAGAAAAATAACAAATCAAATGAACAACAATTTGTGACTATTAATATGATAAGATATCCATCTTAAATATTTGTGATAATATAATACAATAATTTGTGACCATTAACATGATAAGATATCCATCTTAAATAATTGTGATAATATCATACACAATCTCATATACATAATTATAACTATTAGCTCATTATATAATATAACTTTTATACAAAATGTACATAAACAATGAATGACAATTTTTTACATACATACAAAAGAGAATTGTAATTTTAAACAAAAACAACTAACATACTCTCTATAAAACAAAATCATAAAGAGTTCATCTCTATGACTTTTTTTCTTCAAAAAATACAAATTGTAAAGATTATGTTGGATTACCAATTAATAGCCATGATAAATAACAAAAGCCCTATAGATCGATCTTAGTTGTTGACTCCACTTGTTAGGTATTTCTTTGGTATTTCTTTTGGATGCACCTATAGAGTGTTAAAAGTTTTGCAATGTGAGAATGAGTATTTATAGATGTCAATGTGTAAGATTCATACAACTTGAAAATTCTCTTATTTGTTGAATCTTTTATTATTATAATTATTTATATTTTTTTGAAAACTCTTGGTCTTACAATTTAATGAGTTTGTTTTTATATATTAATTTATATAATATTATTATTTATATTAAATGCATGATATTAATTGCAACTTCAAAGTTGGAACTCAATTTTTATGTATACGATGCAGCATGGCCCGTGCGATGCACGGGCTTCGTTCACAATAATGAATTATTTTGAGTGTATATCGTGTACAATTTACTGGTATAACTGTAAAGTACGAAAAGTGTGATCGGTTACGTGTTTAACTTTGATTGTGGGTATTCTACTAAATGAGCAAAGTTTTTCTTTATGTATATTGATGTTTAGGGTTTGTTGTTGTTTATTGAGTCATATGGATTGTGTATGTTAATTGCAATTATTTCTTTAGCTAGAAATAGATTTTGTATGCGTAAGTAGGCATGTGCAAATTGGACCGAGAAGAGACCGGGATCGCAGAATCAGACCAGACGAACCAAGCTCCATTGGTTCCAACCGGTCCAGTTCCGAGCGGTCAGATTCGGTCCAAAACAGAAAAAAAACCGAAAAAAGTCAAAGGAATTGCCTCGGTTCTCGTTTCGCTTCGGTTCTGAGCATCATCTGTTCGGTGCTTGGTCCGTCTGAAACTATTTTTTCGTTCGGTTATGGTTTTTTTTTAAATAAAGATATGTCATCGTGCATTTTGTTTATATTAATTGATTATAATAAACCTATAAAGTTTGTTGTTATATAATTAATATTTAACCATAATCTAGATATTCAAGTATTTTTGTGATTCAAAAATGTATTGACATTATTTTGTTGTGTTTATTAAATATTATTTATGATAAAACTTTTGATCTTACAATTGATTAATATATTATTTTTTATAAACGGATTTATATAATATTATTATTAATATTAAATGCATGGTATTAATTGCAACTTCAAAGTTGAAACTCAATTTTTATAAATGGATGTTCTTTTAGGGTAAAAGATAATATCATTTGAAAACTCAACATCATTTGCATCATGATATTGTGATATTAATAGTTTATAATATGTGGCTTCTAGTTATATGAAATGACTATTATTTAATTAAATTTACTACAATTAGTTTTCTGTTAAATTCTTTGTCTTATTTAATTAATATGTAACTTCTAGTTAAATGAAAAGACTATTATTTAATTGAATTTACTACTATTATTTATATTAAATTCTTTGTATAATCTATTACATTTACTCATGAGCATCATTTATAACAAAAACTTATTTTTTTTAACATACGAGCCAACATGGCCCGTGCGATGCACGGGCTTTGTTCATGATAAAACGTTATTTGAAAGTAAACCATATACATTGTACTGGGGTAACGGGCAAAGTACTAAAAATCAAGACCGCTAACATGTTTAGGTTGATTATGAGTACTCTACTACATAAGTAAAGTTTGTTGTAAGAAAATGCAAAGTGACAAAATCATTATTATTATTTTTATTAGCGCAACACAAAACACGTTATTCATAACATATAAGTGATAATATAAAAAAACTTCATGGTTTGTCTTTTATAAGCAAAACTATGAATCAATAACGGTATATATTCAACTAATGTCGGTTAATGCAAACATTATGTCAGGCATCTAATTGTACTTTTTTTTTCTCAAAAAGTGCATAATAAAAAATAGAAATCCATGAAAATACACAAAAATATGTATCTCTGTAATAAAAATAACAACGAATTCGTTATCTAAAACAAAAACAACATAAAAACTCTTCGAGTGTAACAAAATAATAGATCAACAATAATATCTTTCAAGTGGGCATTGAATTTACTACTATTATATAACATAGAATTTACTACTATATATTTTATAATTTTTTTATAGTTTATAATATGTAACTTCTAGTTAAATGAAAAGACTGTTATTTAATTAAATTTACTACCATTATTTATGTTATTATTCAATTGAATTTACTACTATTATTTAACATAGAATTTACAACCATATATTTTATAAATTTTGTTATAGTTTATAATATGTAACTTCTATTTAAATGAAAAGACAATTATTTAATTGAATTTACTACTATTATTTATGTTATTATTTAATTTAATTTACTACTATTATTTAACATAGAATTTACTACTAAATATATTATAAATTTTGTTATAGTTTATAATATGTAACTTCTAGGTAAATGAAAAGACTATTATTTAATTGAATTTACTACTATTAATTATGTTATTTAATTTAATTTAATACTATTATTTAACATAGATTTACTATTATATATTTTACAAATATTTAGTATCTATGTAATTAATGCTACTTCGAACTTGGAACTCAATTTTTATTGAATTGAGTTTACTACTATAATTTATTTATGTTATTATTTCTTTTAATTTACTACTATAATTTAACATAGAATTTACTATTATATGTAATAGTAATAGTAATAGTAATAACACTACATTTAAATATTTATGTAATAATGCTACTTCAAACTTGGAACTCAATTTATATATAAATTATTTATTTAATTTTATAATTAATACAACATCAAATCAAACCATATTAATTGAATTAAAAGTAAAATAACAAATAAAATGAACAACAATTGTAACATTTAACATGATAAGACATCCATCTTAAATAATGTGTGATAATATTACACACAATCTCATATACTATAACGATATTAGATCATTATATAGTATCATCTTTATACAAAATGTACAAAAACAACGAATAACAATTTTATACATATACAAAAGTTGTTGTGTAATTTTAAACAAAAACAACTTTCATACTCTCTATAAAACAAAACCATAAATAGTTCATCTCTATGACATTTTTTTTACTACAAAAAATACAAATATAAAGTTTATGTTGGATTGACAATTAATAGAGAGGATAAATAACAGAATCCCTTAAGGTCTTGGTTGTTGATTCTACTTGTTAGATGTTTCCTTTTGATCCACCTTCTTAAATTTCACCTCATATGCAAATGTGAAATTAGCTCCCAATTATTTTGAATTAAAACCATGAACTCCTATCAATAAACTTGATTACAATATAAACAATATTAGCAACATCACAATTGAATTATCCAAGAAAAATAATACTTAAAGATAAAACATAAACTTAAACAATAAAGATAACACATAAGCTTACAACTTTATTAGATGAAGGTCTCAATCCATTGTAAGGAAAAATGTTTCTTTTGGAAGCACCTTAAACTTGATTACAATATAAACAATATTAGCAACACCACAATTGGATTATCCAAGAAAAATAATATTTAGAGATAAAACAAAAACTTAAACAATAAAGATAATACATACGCTTACAACTTTATTAGATGAAGGACTCAATCCATTGTAAGCAAAAATGTTTATTTTAGATGCACCTTTAGAGTGTTCAAAATTTTTCAACATGAAAATGAGTATTTATAGATTCTAATGTGTAAGATTTATAGCACTTGAAAAGTCATAACTTATTGAATTTTTTATTATTATCATTATTTAATTAATTTCAAAACTCTTGGTTTTACAATTTAGTGAGTTTGTTAAATTGTTATTAAAATGAATTTATGACTATAATTATAACTCTTGATTTTACAACTTTTGAACTTCTCAATATTTATTAACATGATTTATCTCATATTAAAATAAAACAATATGAAAATTGAACTCAATTTTTAATAGATGGTAATAAATGCAACTTCATCCATGAAACTCATTTTTTATAGATATATAGATAACTTATTGAATTTTTTATTATTATCATTATTTAATTAATTTCAAAACTCTTGGTTTTACAATTTAGTGAGTTTGTTAAATTGTTATTAAAATGAATTTATGACTATAATTATAACTCTTGATTTTGCAACTTTTGAGCTTCTCAATATTTATTAACATGATTTATCTCATATTAAAATAAAAAAATATGAAAATTGAACTCAATTTTTAATAGATGATAATAAATGCAACTTCATCCATGAAACTCATTTTTTATATAGATATAGATAACTCAATACAACATAAACCATAAAACTCAATTTTTATATGATTTATAGATATAGATATAGATGTTAAGATATCAGTAAGTTATATACTTGATACAAATCAATGAAAGAAATTAATAGCAAGGAAAAGAACAAAATCGCTAAAGGTCTTTGTTGTTTACTTCACTTATTAAATGTTTTTTTGGATGCACCCTTAGATTGTTAAAATTTTGCAACATGAAAATAAGTATTTATAAATCCTAATGTGTAAGATTCATAAATCTTGAAAAGTCTCTTATTTTATAGAACTTACTAGCCTATAACCCGTGATGAATCACGGGTGGCTTATATGAATACTGATAACCTATCATAAAGTTAACATATTCCATTTAAAACTACTCTTTTTATATAAATTTGTTAAGAAATCACAACAAAAGTTTACACATTCATAAATAAAATAGGTGACAACAAATATAACTTTCCACAACCATTTTGGTCCCTTAATAAGATGTGCAACATGATTCTTCAGATCCTTTTCTACCTAAAAGATACTTTGGATATAGATGTGTTGTTGAGAGAGGATGGATATAAATTAACATTAGTTAAAATACATATATGAACGAAAAGAGTTTATGGGCCAGCCTAGCCCGTGCATCCCATTAAAATCACACATATCGTTTAACCATTTTAACACAAACGTATTTGACTTTTTAATTTGAAGAAGTTTCACAATTAAAATTTAGTTTGGAACTACCTTTAATAGTTCCCGACTGAAAGAAAATAAGCAGGGAATCATATATATGATGTTATGAAACCCCAACACACACACACGAACTACAATAAATTGGGAAATTTGAGTAAGAGTTCCTCAAAATTACATGATACAATTGATGAATCGGTAATCAAGCCACCCCAAAAATCATGTTCTTTAGCTGTTTCATTCAACTTATTCGTGGATCCTTAATTACATTATCGAATGAATTGTGAAGCTCATTGTTTAAAGAATCCGCTTCAATTTCATAATCATTATAAAACTTCATGTAAAATCGATCTGCAGATTCTTCTTTGCCTTAAACTACCTTGTCATAAGTATCTTATTTGATTAAATAAAAACATACAGAACATTAAAAAGTCTAAATTGAAAAGGGTTTATAGCCAAAATGAAAAAGTTAAGTCGATTTTGTGCATCAGATTTATGAAAAGAAAACAGACATAACACTTAAATAACTATTTTGAAGAGAATTTAATGCCAAAATTAGATACACGACATGAAACTTAGGGCAAGTTAGGTGATACCTTGTTGTCGATACAGTAATCCATGCCAATGGAAGAAGGAATATTCCACTCTCCATCGTTGTGATCGTCCCGCTTAGATAACTCCGGCTGCAGATGTGGTAGTTGCTGGTGTTTTGAAAGCCACGTGGCCTTTATGTGATGTGCATCTTTTAAAAAAAACCCCGTTTATAATATAGGTAGACATTAACTTGACAATTCCATGAAATTGGAGCAATATGTAAGAAACATAAAGTGTCTTGAAACTAACCTTATTATGTCTACCCCTCATTTTAACACTTATGAAGCATGAGCTCCTTGCTATGTCCTAAACATATACGTATTCAGTATTTTGACCGAACTCAATGCATGATTGTTGTGTAGATCAAAAGGAAAACTTAAAAATTAGAGGCATGATTGTGCCTATTTTTATAGGACATTTACAAAGCAAATGAACCGTCTCTTGAACCAGATAATAGGTAAGCGTCCCGTTTTTTTTCTTTTGTGAAAAAAATTAACTAAAAGAATCTGCTTCAAGAGACCTACAAATTTTAGTTCATTTGCGAATGGATCGCCTAATGGAGTCTCTTTCCACCAAATTGAGTCACTGCCATCCTCCCCCTTTCATGGTGTTCCCTACTAATTTTGTAATTAAAATCCATTTAAACAACCCTGAACCATAAGATTTCAAGCTTGATGAACCAATTAATGTACCATCAACCTGTCACAGTTCCATGTGTATAAAACAAAATTAGATTTAAATGATGCAAACAGCATTTGTAAATAGCATATATACACTTACGTTTTCATAACATTATCAATTCAAATGAGGCAAATGTCGGTGGTAAGACATAAATCATGCAAAGAAAAGTTGAAAGTAGTAGCTAAAATATTGAGTTACATAAAAAGTCATGCATCAGCAAATTGCAAATTAATAGATCAGCAAGAATTTACCTGCATTTTGTTTTCAACATACAATATTAAGGGCATGTTTGGGAAAGCTTATTAAGGACGCTTATTAGCTTAATAATCTTGAAATAAGCTTGAATTTCAATTTTATTAAGCTAACAAGCCTCCTTAATAAGCTTTCCCAAACATGCCATAAAAGTCCTCTACTGCCTTCAAGTGAAATAACATGAAAAGCTGCATAACGGGTCAAATAGGAGAATAACGATCTTCTCAAATACCTCACCCATCTAAAATCCTCTCTCAGTAGAGAAAATTTTGGATTAATTCAAAGATCTTTGGAAAGCAGCACCATATGATTCTGGATTCCTTGTGCAGCTGCACAGTCCATCTCACACTTGGGAATATATGTTTAATCAATATCAGAGGTTAATGAATAATTAATATAACTGAATCGTATAAAACCTACAACATTATTCATCTTTCCGGTTATACTTTCCAATTTCGAATTTTTCATCAAACATATCTACAAAATCAACGGTAGAAGAAAATCTAATCATGAATCATGCGGTAATCGTTATCGGAGATGGAAATTGAAATCGTAATAATTCTGTAATCGATAACCCAAGTAAAAAAAATGCCTGAATTAAACACAAGCGTCGTGTTCGTTCGGTTGAATGACCTAACTTGATACATCAATTGAAGAAATTAAAGAAATCCTTGAAAGAGAAGCTGGTGGTGGACGCGGCTAGGGAAATTAAAGATAAACTGAAGAAACCCTTTGAAATAGAAGCTAGCGATTGATGATGGCCGTGATATCAAGATGTATGGCTGACGTCTTGAAGAATCAATGCCATTGAAGATGGATTGAACCGTTTCTGATAAATAATCAATGCCATTGAAGATGGATTGAACCGTTTCTAATTGCACGACCGTTTTCATTAGCTAATAGGCAGAGGCCAGAGCTGGCTTTGAGGAGGGGAATAGGGGATTGCCACATGGCATAGTAACGTGGCTTTAACGCTGAGTTGGGGGTATTACCTATGAATATGACATGACTTTTACATTTCAAAAAAACTCTCTTTTATTATGTATAGAGAAGAGATTATTATTATAATTATTTATATTTATTACAAAACACTTGATCTTATAATTTAATGAGTTTGTCAAATTGTTATTAAAATGAATTCAATACTAAAGAACTCAATAATAATAAATGCAACATAAAAATAGAACTCAATTATTTTTTAACATATATAAAAGAAGTAAGCATAAATTTAACAACCATCAATATATTTAATTAATATTTTCCTACTAATTAGATAATTTCAAGTTTATGTTAAAACTCTTGATTTTACAACTATTTCTCATTCTTTATTAACATGATTTATTTAATATTATAATAAATTCAACATCAACATGAAACTCATTTTTTATATTTTATTATTAATAGCGACGATAAATAATAAAAGCTATATAGACCTTTGTTTGGAGTGTTAAAATTTTTGCAATATGATAATGAGTATTTATAGATGCTAATGTGTAAGATTAATAAAACTTTAAAAGTCTCTTATTTATTAAACATTTTATTATTATAATTATTTATATTTATTTCAAAACTCTTGGGCTTACAATTTAATAAGTTTTTTTTCTATTATAATATTACTAGGCTAATACCAGCGCGATGCGGCGGCTGCAAAGTATATAATTATGACGATTAAAAGTCCATTGGTTACATATTTTTATAACGAATATAACACATAAGCATGAAAACTGTATATGAAATAGAGGAAAAAAGGCAATAATTAGCATTGGCGTTGAAATGTTGTTCGATTACATGTTTTGATATATAGTAGGGTACCCGCGCAATGAGGCGGCGGGTACCCCGATACATCTTTTCCGCGACGATGTTGATGGTGTTCGTATACATGTTATTTTATAATGATTATTATACAAATGACTGATAGTTGGGAATGAAATATGGATAAAGACTATTATTGCAAATGACGATTATTATACAAATGACTTGGTCTCCCACAATTTACTCTTCCTTCAATATTTTTTGAAATCTACTCATCAATTTAACGTAAATAGAAGTTTGAATTGCATAAAAATATTACGAAAGTCATACATAATAGGAATAAAATTTGTATCAAAAGTTTAAGAAATGAACCGAGGAATGGATTGAAAACTAACCTTGTTGGTGAATCGAGTGATGGTAAGGTGGTATGTGTTTCGTATCGTGAATGCAAATGTTAAATGGTTGAGTCGTCAATTTCTATACATAAAAATATATATATATATATATATATATATATATATATATATATATATATATATATATATATATATATATATATATATATATATATTAACTGTGATAAAACGTAATAAACACATTTAATGACAAATAAATTTAAGACACATTTTTTAATACTCTTAATACAATCAAAACGTTTAGAGTACAACTATTGTTAGCGACTCAGAAAAAACACAAAAGACAAGTTAAATTTGGGAACATGAACTTTTTACACGTAATGATAAAAAATTATCCAGAATAGTTACTTTTTACACACAAAAAAATAAAAATAAAACTTGGTTGAGTTATTAAATTCAAAAGATTAGAAGTATTTGAATATAAGTTGACTCGTAAAAATTGTTTGACCCGTTTCAGATAAAAATTACCCAAACTCAATCTTTGTTTGGACAAATTGATTGAAACTACCTCCTCATCAAAGATTTCATCGACAATTTGCTTGAACATCTTCGAGAGTTATTAACTGCACATTTAGAAACAAAACCAAAAGTTAGCCTTTTGACCTTAAATATTAACTAAGTTAAATATAAAACCTAGGCATTAACATACTCCCACAGTTCCAATTAAGGGTGTGGTCGGGTCTAGAACCAGACCGAATCACACCGGCACCGGTTAACCCGGATGCCAAACAACAGAAAATTTAAAGGCCGAAAACCGGACCGGTTTAACCAGTTCCAGGTTAGGCCAGTTTCAGGCGGGTACATAACCGATAAACCTAATTATTGTGAAGGCTGCGGTGGACAACTGAATTTTTCCTGTTTTTGCTGCATTGCGCAGCGAACGTCTCTTTTCCAGTTATTGTTGCACTGAATTTCAGGTTACGTACAATATATTCATTAAGAACAACTCCCGTGTGAACATTTTTAATACGAAATACCCTTAAAAGATTACTCATTTATTTTAATTGCTCTAGATTCTAAGCCACCTACCTAATTCTCCAAATCATGATTATCTTGACCATGAGTTGAGACATAAATGAAGAGATGGAACATGTTTATATGAAGACTAACATTATTTAAAAAATCACATTTTGTGATTTATGCACTTCAAAGATAAAATTTTCGGTGCTATTGTAACAAGAACCAATTTCATTTGTTTTCATAAAGGTCAAATTCCTGCAAAATAATATATTAACATCATCAAATTTTAACGCAAACCCAGTTGGTGCAATATCATAAACTAAAAGAATGTTACCTCTAGATTTTGATTTATTTGATGTTGAACTGGAAGAGGGGCTGGTTGAGGTTGAAGGGCGATGGAATTGGATTTTGTGCAAACCCAATTGCTATTTTACTTTGACAAGTTACTGTACAAATCAATGTTTGTATCCGTTTCTTTTTATAGTGGCATTTTTAAAAGATATGATAAAATAGCCCATGATGTAAGGCATGATTGTAGAAGTATAATTCCAGAATTTTAGCCCTAATTATTATGTATCAATATTAGAGGCTGTTACTAATTTACAGGAGGAATGTTTCTACCGTTACAAGTTGACTGCATAATAGTAAAAATGGTTTCTATAATAAGAAAACATGAAAAAAAAAATATAACAGCCTTACAAATTAGTAATAACATAATACATGGCATATATCGAACTGGACGTCCCAAATACGTAATAACAGCCTTACAAATTAGTAATAACATAATTTGATGTGGTTATAATTAGTTTCTGTACGGGTTTGTTCAAGTTTTAAGGTCAATCTTCTTAGGCTATGTCGGTCAATTAATTGACTTTATAAGGAAAATGTTAATTGACTTTATTTCAGCAATTGACTCCGAAGTTCATACGTTTACTGAAAGGGTTTCAACTAATTGACTTTATTTCAGAAATTTAAGGTACTAAAATTAGGGACAAGGATTGCATTGCATTAAATAAATAAACGGTTTTATTCCACTCTTTTGTTGGCAGTTAGTTGGCGTCTTAATTAGGGTGTTTATGGAAAGTGTAACCAAACCTGGTTCTTTGCTTACTGGTAAGATGTTTAACTATGGATCAATCACACCCGGGTTCGAATCTCGCAGGAAGCAGCTTTTTAATTCATCAGGGCAAAAAGGACATTGCTATTTAAGGAAGGTTTGAATTCAGACATTTCTTTTTTAAAAAGTCCAATTTGCATTATAAAGTAGTAAGATTAATATTAATTGCATGGTATTAATTGCAACTTCAAAATTGAAACTCAATTATATATATATATATATATATATATATATATATATATATATATATATATATATATATATATATATATATATATATATATATATACATATAGGGTCCGGATCCGGTGAGGACTCTTTTCCTCGCGATGACTGTGAGGACTCAAAAAAAAAAACTCTAAAAATGATCCAAAACAAAGTTTTTTCAAAAAAATTCCTTTTTTAAACATTAAAATCTCTATGTATAAGATCCAAAAAAAAAAAAAATTCCAAAAATGTTAAAAAAAAATATGGATCATAATAATGATCCACAAAAAAAATCTGGATCATTGTTATGATTCGCTAAAAAAAGTGGATCATAATTTTTTTTTTTGAATTTTTTTTTTTAAATGTAGTAATAATCATGGTGGGTTATATATATATTTTTCGGAATTTTTTGAAATTTTTATGAGGTGTCCTTGCGAGTCCTCACCAAAAAAAGAGTCCTCACAGGATCCCACTTATATATATATATATATATATATATATATATATATATATATATATATATATATATATATATATATATATATATATATATATATACACACACATAGATATTGTACCTTTGTTGTCAAAATATAAACAAAATGATATGGTTTTAATCACACTTATAACTTTGGAATAATATGAATAAACACATGAAAACTATATATTAATATAAGAAATAAAAAGGATATTACATACTCCCTATTTGAATATGTTTTGTGCTCATACTCTTGTATTTGTTAGATTCGGTTCGGTGATCGCATTTTTGCAATTGTTGTGATCGAAGATAAGGTACGGATATTCTAGGTGGTACTAGGATCAATTTGGTAAAATCATTCCTCTCAAATACTTACTGAAATTCTTTATAAATATTGTTGGTATGACATGCTTATTTGGAAAATTGTTTTGTTAGCCTTTAAAACGTGTTATGATTTTTCCTCGTTTTTGATGTTTAAGGAAATTGCTTACCATGTGTCTAATTGGGGAATCTTAATTTTTTTGGTCTTTGTAAATCATGTCAAAACCGTCTCTTGAAACCCGATTAGAAATTTGTCCCGAAAGAAGTGCGTTTGGGTGTTACATTTGATATGGTGATTCGTACAACTGTTCTCTAATCAAAATGAACGTATATGTCGCGTTAGTATCCGTTGGCCCTAAAAATTTGACACAAACCCAGAATATGAGTCATGATAGCTCATTTAAAATTTTGTGATAATCGGGTTATCGGAGACGTGGTTTTCTAGTCAAAACGTGAAACGATAATAAAAAGATTTTGAGTCTAAAACCAAACGTTTTTGTCATCATCAAGCCTTTTGAGTGTCTTTATGAAACCAATTATCTAGATTCGTTTTATTATAACATTTTACCATTTATAAATGTCCGGAAATTACTTCTAACTTTGTAAACGCATTCGGGAATTTTAAACGCATAAGTCGGTGAAAACGGTTTTCTTAAAATATGCCTAAGAGTTAAAAACCTATCCATGGAGGTCATGTGGGCGCATTATGGTGATACCTATAATGTGGCATCGACCGTAACGGTGCATTTTGTTATATCTACGGCATCTCCTTTTGGTTGCCCGGTAGTTGGCACGAGCTCTTTTGATTAGATTATTATAGGAGGCGTATGGATCAATCCTAGCTATTATATTTTTGTGTGATGGTGGACGTTTATCGTAGTGTCATACGAAACGTTTGGCACCAAAATGATTGATTAGTGGAGTAGCTACCCTATGATTTCATTGGATACTTTGTTATTTATTTGTTAACTCTTGGTGCATTATTTTATGAAAATTGGGTTTATAACGTATTGATCTATCTTGGTATCATTTTGAGATCTTATTAGAAATGTGGAATTATAAATATTGTACGTTTCTTTGAAAGTACGTTTGTTTTTAAACGAGTCGATGCATGTCACACTATACTAAATCATTATATACTTTTGTCTTTATTCTATCGCTCACAGGGCTTTGGCTCAGTCGTATTCCAATTTGTGTTTATTTCTTATACGACAGCTAATAAGGGGGCATTGGGAATAAGAGAAGAGGTTAGATCTGAAGTGGACTTAACACCTTTGCCTTAGAGTATTCCAACCTTTATAACTTTAGTTTTGGTCTACTAGTAGTTTTGGAACATTGTCTTTTGACTTTAGCTTGAATTTAGTTTGATTTGAATAAGATTAACACCCCTTTGTCGTTTAAAATTCCTTCTGATATCATTTTGTAAGATTAGTATCTTAGGGGTGTTACACCATAATTCACATATAACTAATGACTAGCATTCACGTATTCAATTCATATATCATTAATATATACTAACAATTAAATCATAAACTTTATCAAAAATAGTTATCCCAATTTGTTTTTTGCTATATACTCAGTTAAAAATCCACATATACTCACCTGGGATTAACGCTACTTCAAACGTGTTCTTAGACACAATCCTTTGCTTCCACAACTTTGAAGGGTAGATACAATACCTCCAATCTTTTCACTTATGACCTAATGCATTATTTCAAACACAAGGCTTATCATTACACACAACTAGTATGAGACATCTCACCAATAGCTAATCTCTAACACCAAATTCCCCCAAATTTCGTGATGTTCAAAACTCTAGATGTCAATAATTTCGAATTTAGTGTGAATCCATGTTACATACACGTATTCCATGACTAAACACCTTATATTAGAGTTCTATACTCCCCATTTTGACATTTGAGTAAACCCACCAAGTTAGGGTTTATAACTCAACAAGATTTCCCCATATTTAACCCATACAACTACACAAGAAGTGAATCTTACCTTAAATCTTCAACTGGAAGTGAAGATGGCTTGGATGGGGAAGAAATGATCTCCACATCACCTTTTACACTCAAAAATCGCACACACAAGACGAGGGAAAGCTTTGGGTGAAAAATATGGTTCAAATGACAAAATCCCGCACTTAGCATGTGAAGGGTTTCACTTTCCTTTACTGATTCTTACCATACTTATATGAACATGAACTTGTTCATACCGGTTGAACCAACAAACTAGTTTGATTCCTAAAAGCGGAATTGAGATCAAACTTAATCCTTAAACCCTAAAGGATTAGGATCTTGGAATTCTAAATAAGATTAACAATTAAAGTAAAATACAACTTGAATGAAGAACACCAAGAACCATAGGGTTCTTGGTTTCAGTTGGACGAACAAAGAAAGGGGCAGAGGGAAAAAGCCTTTTGATACCTTTGTTTCTCAAGCTTGATCCACTAGTGATATTCAAGACGAGAAACCTTCTAGCTGGTTTTTGATATTATCAAACCCTTAGTTGAATACTCGAAGAACACAAAACTTGTGTTCTTGGGGTTCTAGGATCCAAGGCAAAGGGAGGAGGGAGGAGAGGATTAGGGCTTTCAAGTATTGATTAGGGAATAAATGAAACCTTAAGCTTTCTATTTATAATTGAAGAAGTTTCACTTATGTCATTCTAGTTTAATTAAGATTCCTCTCTTTATTAACCTTTTCCTTTATTCGTTTCTAACGCTGATTGTTTGACTAGTTTTATTATTGTGTCTTAACTATTAAATATCTAGTATTATACACTTATATGATTTAATTTCTATAAATCATATTATGGATAATGTATAATTAATATAATATATATTTACTCAACTAGTAATACATAAATACTTGTTTTAATTAACTAGCTTAATTAATCTAGTATAAAGTTAAACTCAACTTAATACTTCTTGATTTATAATAATAACTATTATAAATCATTTCTCTTTGAGTATCATTGCATAAATACTCGATTATTACAAGAACTCACCGGTGTGACCCTTGAGTGTCCTATAGGTCTGGACGTGACATCATCGGTTAACCAACTGTGCACAATTTCCAACAGACTCCCACTTGTGCAAGTTTGTAACCTGAGCTTGATGACACTATCCTGCAGCGGCCCCTAGACAGGCATACACGGTAACCATGTCATAGAAACTCTTATACCCAGGTATAGTTAATAGAAAAACATTTTAATAGCGTCTATTAAAAACAAACTGTCTTTACTTCTTGGGTAATATGTTATGTTTATTCCTTGCAGTACGATATTTATGATAACAAATACGAGCTTGGTAAAACCTGTCAACTCCTGTATTCATAATCGTTTCTTGACTTCGTGATTTAAACTGCGTGATAACGACAAAGAACAAATCAGTTCATTTGGGCATGGCCATACACTCTATCAGTTTTCCATCACGTCAAGGGACCCATAAATATATCTCTTAAAGGGAGGTGCAATTACCATCTTTCTTATTTTGATTGAGACTACGAATTCCTTTGTACCCAGTGAAGCCTCATATGACCACCCTGTTACGGTATGGCGTTAAGGACATACCAAATTACATTAGTTATCGTATCCCAAACCAAATACCTCAGGCTTAAGGACAACCTATGTGATCAATACTTTTGACTTTTAAACCACGAAGTATTATCATAGTGGTCTATCCAATATTCGTCGATATGACAGAATATCACCGATATTTGGCCTACAAACAAACCGTTGTAGCTATATTCGAGAGACTCGAGTCTCCACCAAATATCGCGATGACATTAACACCTTGTCAAGGTTCCCACCAAGACATGTAGTCACGTATATATCATTTTGAAGGAGGTAACTTTTTCATTCATGAATATTCAAAAACATACAAAGTGTGAATAACAATGATACTAATTCACGTACTATTCCTAGCTGGACATAGATACAAAATTATTACTGGATCATTACTTATTCATGGTGTTCACTTCGATTACTTAATAATTTTATAATTGTAACTTTATCACGAATTACAATTCAATTATTTCAATTAACCTAAAGACATAAGACAAGTATTTGAAAAATACTATGAGTCTTGTCTTTATTAGATTTCATTCTAGCAACAGTAGAACAAATTCTAGTCTTTTCATTTTATGAAATTCGGCAAACTTAGGAAGATTGGAAATTTACTCCTTAGTTTCTTGAATTTGTAAAATTCATCTCGTAACTAAAAGACTTTTAGTTACTGATTTTTAGATATATTATTACTAGTTAAGGAAATATCTCTACACAATACATTATTCACGTGAATGTGAATGTACTATTAGATTTGCCAAAATCATTCACAAGACTTGCGAACGTGTTATTAGGTGTGCAATAATCTAATTTACGATCCTTTATTATTTCCCTTAACTTTAGCTAACAACTTGGTAAAATCTTTTTGGTAATATCTTTTGACTTTTGAATTTCCAAATCATATACTTGACCTTATGATCTCGTGATGATATCTTTATCTAGCAAGACTTGATAAATCTCGTGAACTTACTATTTTAGGAGACTTACTAAAATGTTCGTTAATTTGAAAAAACTCATTATGTTTCAAAAAATATTTCACATTTATTATACTAAGGCCATGTTTGGGAAAGCATATTAATGGGGCTTATGAGCTTATTAGTTTATTAAGCTCAAATTTGTATACATATTTGAGCTTAATAAGCTAATAAGCTCATAAGCCCGTTAATAAGCTTTCCCAAAAATGCCCTAAGTTTATTAAAACTTAATAAATATGCTAGTCATAGCTCCCACTATCTTTTATGGAAAATAAGCATTACTTAAACTATTACTTTGACTTAGTCAAAACCTTGAATTATTCAGTCAAAACTATAGTTTAACCTTTTAAGATTTTATTAATGTCAAAGTCACTCTTTGGATTTAACGAATATCCAATATTCCTGTTATGGAATTACCACTTTACTAAATACTATATTTAGTACATGTATGAAACACATGTAACAATAATTTTAATTCTTAAACACTTTAATATAGTTTAATCTGTTTAAGAATTTATTTAATGTCTAAGTTATTCTTTGGACTTCACGAATATCCAATATTCTAATTAGTGAATTATGACTTTATTAAATACTATTTTCATTACAAGTATGAAACACTTGTAATAATACTCTTAATTCTTAAAAACTTTAATAGAGTCTATCTTGATTATTATAACCATACTATAATAATATTAATGCTTTTAAAACATACTATCATGAATAATAACTATTATTCAAGATGTTTTAAATAAGTTCAATAAACTTTCCATTTCATTTTTCATAAAAAAAAAACTTAAATACTTTTTATTGGAAAGACTTTCTAATTTCAAGTATCTTAGGAAATGAGCTTATAAGATATTAACATACATCAATCAAACAAATAAAGCATAAGATTATCAATAAGTCAGAAATTTACTTACTAATAACGTTTTAGTCATAAACTTGGCTAGTTTAATCATCACGCATGCACATAATTCAATCATGGATTCAAATTGATAAAGCTAAAAACGAGATATATCATAAAATTTAATAAAAAAATTTCCCAACAAAATAAAGAAAAATTGTTTTATGAATCCAAACAAAGTACTGAATTATTAAAACCAAAAAACAAAGTGCATCATGTGGGATCATCACTATCTCATGCCAGGCCATCTTTACTTCCCATCCCCTCCTGCAATAAACGATTGCAAAAGTTAGATTACTCGTAATAAACTTTACAAGTAGAAAAAGTGAATGTCTAGAACTTGATCATGTTACCAGAGGAGCTAACATTACCTCCTACACTAGGACCCTTTGGACAATGTTTTTTCCATTGCCCGACCTCGCCACACTTGAAGCACCGATTCTCAGTCCTTGCTGTGTTAGGCTTCACCTTCTTGACCTTTTGTTTAACAACTTTACCATTTTGCGCACTTTGGTTAGGATTGGGTTTTACCATTTTCTTTGCCACCATGCCCCTTTCTCTTCTTGTTACTGCCTCCACCACTACCTATCATCAAAACATCCTTAGACTTATTCCCCAAACTCAACTGAATAGTCTTGAGCATGTAATGTAGCTCATCAATGGATTTCTCCATATTATGCATGTTGTAGTTGACCACAAAAGACTTGTAGTTATCACACAACCAGTTATGTATAATATTTGTTGCCAACAACAGCGATATCGGGTGGCCAAGTCTAGCAAGGTGATCCATAAGCCTTTCATTTTCATGACATGGGTGCTCACCGATGTTCCTCTAGCTATCGTGCATGAGTTGAAAACTCGATTAACATCGAATCTTTCAGTGAAAGCTTGTTCTTGAAATGTAACCCTTAACTGCTGGATAATCTCATATGCTAAAACATCCATCAGTCCTGTTTGTAACTCTGGACTCAAGGTTGCGAGCATCCGACACCTCACATCGCGTGCATCACTGACATGCTTATCATAAGATTGTCTTGCATCGGCTCTAGCATTCGCGGCAGGGGCATTTGGCACAAATTTTTCTAAGACATACCACTTTCTTTCATGCCTGAGCACAGTGCGAAGATTGCGCTTCCTGTTAAGAAAGTTTGACCCAGTCAATTTGTCCTTCTTTAGAATCGAGCGTATAGAAAGATTGTTGGCACTTGTCATGTCGGTTGGCATCTACAAATCAAACCCAACTTAATTGTTAATAAACTTTTTCTAAAATATATCATAAACCCATAAACAATATATATTAGACCTGGGATCCATATTTCAAATTCTCAACGCAAGATTTGGATACTTCCCGCCGAGACATGATATTTCTGGTAGGTAACATCCTTACCAATCACATCTAACTGATACGACTCATAGGGGGCGTTAAACACATAAATTTTAAGGGTTTACAACTTTGTACATTATAGTTATAATTTTAACTTTGTACGTGTCTAGTCGCAATAAAATCTAGTATGTTTAATTCTACTCTTGTACTTTTTGGGGCGGGACTCACGATTAACACCAAAGTAGATCGCACCATCTAAGATAGTGTGATGCTCTGCGCCGGGACTCCCGCTTATCACAAAACCCTACAACCTTAACCCTCGTAATGATTTGAATTTGAATCTAAGGTTATTTCTCCTTACAATGCAAATATCATTGAAAAAGGGAGGTGTTCCATTAGATGGGGAGTAATAAGATCTAAGATTTTCTTTGCTTTATTTAAGTCTCGAACTAGACTTAAACCTTTTTCCAATTTTCTCAGTTAAAACTATCTGTTTTAAAATGTACGACTTGTATACTAAACGAGGTGTACAAGAAGTTTTAAGATATAAATATAAAAATATTTTCCTTTTAAAACTAATTGTTTAAAATGTACGATTTATGTGTATACCTAAAGGAGGTGTACAAAATGTTTTAAGTTTTGAGAAAAACTTTTCTTTCTAAAACAAACTTTTTGGTAAGAATACATTGGCAGTGACTTGGTGAACAAGGCTACATGATTCTTATTTGATACAATATGTTGCACTTCAATCTTTTGAAATGCTTTTTGTTCTTATGTAAAGAACAATTTCAGCGAGATGTGGTAGTGTTATCATGTTTTGATATAACAAGGTTTCGATTGATCGATAACAATGATGTTATCTTCATAAGACAACTGGTTAATTGGGATCATTAGCCAAACCACATTTACTTCGAATATTGTGACTTACATATCAAATCCATACTGACTCTCTAGACACCTCAACGAGCGCGAGTAATTTAGAGTGATTTGTCGAAGTATCAACTAGAGTCCATTTATAAGACCTCTAGGATATCGCCGCATTCTTTATGGTAAAGTCATAACCAGATTGGGAATGTCCCTTGTGCGGGTTTGATAAGTAAACTGTATCGGCATAGCCGATAAGAGTTGTTGGAATTATGTGCACAGTAAGTCAACCTATGGTGATACATCCATGCCTACGAAACACTTAAGGGTCACACCGGTGAGTGCATCTAATACGAGCAAGTTATGTAATGATACTTGGAAGAGAAATTATTCATAATAGCCATTATGAATCAGTTAAGTATTAAGTTAAGTTTAACTTATTACTAAGATTAGTTTGACTAATTAATTAATGCAAGTATTTGTACATTTACTAGTTGAGTAAATATACAATGTGTTAATTATAGATTATCCATAATATGATTTAACGCTATTTAATCATACATTGTTTGGATAATATTGTTGTTTAGATTATATTAGATTTATTATATAATTAATTATTAAAAGTATAAATACAAGTATATATTTCGTGTATGTATATACCGAAATATACTAATGTATTAATATTCGACATTTAATAATTAAGTGTAACAATAATAACTAGATAAACTATAAGGGTTTAATGTGTAAAAGGATAAGTTTAATTAAGAGATTAATCTTAATTTAACTAGAAGGGCCCTAAGTGGAAGTCCTTATAATATAAATAGAAGGCTTGGGGTTCCCTTGTAAATGCTTGACACTCCACAAATGAACCCTAGCCTCCCTCTCCCACTATTCGGCCGAAACTAGACCGAAACTTGGACACCAAGTTTTGGTGTTCTTCGTTCTTCGTGTTCTTCGTTCGTTCTTCGTTTGTTCTTCAAGTCTTGAAGTACAAGATCGTTACAAGTGATCAACTAGAGGATCGCTCGTCGTGTTCATCATCAGTGGACTAACTCACTACAAGAAAAATCTGGTATAGCTACGGAAAATTGCGACGGAACTCATTTGCGAGGAAGAAATTTGCTACGGAATTTTGCTGATTAGCTACGGAAAATCAGTTTTTGCTACGGAAAATCAGCTTTTTGCTATGGAATTTGTCCGTAGCTATTCAAGAATTTTTTTGTAGTGACTTAAGCAAGTTAATGTATGTTTTTGAACACTCTCTTTCCTTCTCCCTCTTGTTCAAATCGACTACCAAGAACCCTCGGGTTCTTGGTGGTAGTTGACGAACACACACAAGCATTGTGTGTGTTCGAGTTTTTCTTACAAGGTTTCTTTCTTGTTAATCTAGTTTAGATTTCCAACATCCCATAATTCTTTAGGGTTTAAGGATTAAGTTTAATCCAAGTTCCGCTTTTAGGGATTAAACTAGCTAGTTGGTTTTAACCGGCAAGAACAACTTCATGTTCTTGACAGTATGGTTCGAACCAAGCATACTAGGTGGTTGACCCAAGTGGTCGATCAGTGTTGTGAAACCTTAAAAGGGTTGCTTTAACTGGAGCATCATTCGCACATGATCCACTCGATGATGCGTAGGGATAGAACAAATCCATATTCGTACTACTCTTAAAATGTCTTTAATACCATTTCAATGGTGGCGTGTTGGCGCATTGCTATGCCCAGTCATGCATATCACAACAAATAAGATGTCTCGTCTAGTACGTTGGGCCAAGTTCAATATTTCACTTATTGCACCTAGATATGAACACACATGGATCAATATCTCATTATCATCATCATCATTTGAAAGGAATTAGTCCCTTTTAATGTCTAAAAAACGAATGATCATGGGAGTAGATGGAGGTTTTGTGGCATGGTAACTAAAACGTCTTAAACCCTTTAGGGTGTAATTCTCTTGATGGAGGAAAACCTCATCTTTACGGTCCTCGATCTGCAGGTCGAGGCAATGCAGTGTTTTCCCAAGATCTTTCATCTCGAATTCCTTCTTTAGGATTTCCGGAGTTTCAAACAACTCTTTCGAGGATCCTATGAGATTCAAATCATCTACATAGACTACGATAACAACATACCCTGAAGTGGATTTATTTATAAACACGCATGGGCATATCTCAATATTCAAATATCCCAGTCTGATCAAGTAATCAGTCTGGATTATTTTTATCCATAAAGTGATCGTCTCAATCATATCGAGAACATGTTCTGTTATCTGTAACTACTTGATTCCGGCAACTTGAGTCCATTAGGGACTTTCATGTGTATCTCTTTGCTAAGAACCCATGGAGATCGGCTGTGACCATATCTACAAGCTGCATATTCAGTTTTTCGGAAACTACCAACCTAATTGAGTAGCAGAACGTTATAAGGTCCATTACAAGAGAATACAACTCTTCGTAATCAATACCAGGGCGTTTAAGAGAAACCAAGCGCTACGAGGAGAGCTTTGTATTGTATTCTCATTATGCTTCTTTACGAACACCGATTTATAACCAATTTGATTTAACATGAGGTGGTGTTAGAACAACAGGTTCAAACCCTCTTCCTTTCGGTAAGGAATCTATTTTACCTAGATTGTGTGTCTCTTTTAACACCAGTCGATATTTTGGGGAGATGAGAGATTGGTGTTTCATCATGAACATGCTTCTCCGATACACTCCCGTGATCTTTAATGTTCTTGACCAGTATGGTTCGAACCAAGCATACTAGGTTCGAACCAAGCATACTAGGTTCGAACCAAGCATACTAGCTAGTTGGTTTTAACCGGCAAGAACAACCTCATGTTCTTGACAGTATGGTTCGAACAAAGCATACTAGGTGGTTGACCCAAGTGGTCGATAAGTGTTGTGAAACCCTACAGTGGTATCAGAGCGATGGTTTAGAAATCTAAACAAGAATTACAAAGTTTTTTGTTTGTTTAATTTCCAAGTTTTTTAATTTTTTTGTTCCTTCTTCTTTTTCTTCTTAAGATTTTCGGAAAGGGTACAGAACCCTGGATCAAGAATATTAAACTCGTTTAGTTTAATTGGTCAAAAGGATTCTAACCCTAGAATTTTCGAAATCTATAAACAACCCTAGGAACAAGAACATTATACTTGTTTAGTTTAGTTAGGAAAAAGGATTCTTTTCCCCTCCCTTGGAATTGAAAATAGAAGAACCCTTAGACCAAGAAAGTCAAAGTTTTTGGTCAAAAGGATTCTTTCCTTTTTCCCCTAAATTTTCGAAATCTAGGACCAAGTATGTTAAACTTGCTTAGTTTAATTGGTCAAAAGGATTCTTTCCTTTATCAAGATTTTTGAAATACTAGAGGAAAACTTGGACACCAAGTTTGTTAAACTAGTTTAATTTAATTGGTGAAAAAGCTTCTTAGGCTTAAGAATTTTCGAAACCCTAGAAGAACCCTAGAACCAAGAAAATTAAACTAGTCTAGTTTAATTGGTTAAGAGGATTAATTAAAAACTTAATCTAAAACCTAGCATAATTAAACAAGTTCATGTTTAAAAGGTTTAATTATCGTTTTAGTTGGTTTATTAAAACTAGTTGTTTAAACCTAGAAATTTAGACAAAGTTTTTTTTATTGTCTATAAGGTTTAGATTAATAAGTTTATATAAATTTATTAAAGTTATAATCTATCCTAGAATTTAAACAAAGTTTATAATTGTTTAGATAGGATTGATTAGGATTAAGCTTTAACTAAAAGATGTTTTTGATCAAGAAAGTTAGAACCTAGTTTTAATTGATCAAAAACAAGATAAAGGGTTTAATCAATTAAAATTGGTAAGGATAAAAAGGAAATGTTAATATTAAGCTTTAAATTAACAAGATGTATTTATATTTTATATATATATATATATATATATATATATATATATAAGTGGGATCCTGTGAGGACTCAAAAAACGGTGAGGACTCGCGAGGACACCTCAAAAACATTCCAAACAATTCCGAAAAATATATATATAACTCCCCATGATTATTACTACATTTGACCAAAAAAAAAATTTGAAAAAAAAATTATGATCCACTTTCTTTTGCGGATCATAACAATGATCCATATTTTTTTTGTGGATCATTATTATGATCCATTTTTTTTTGGATCATTTTTTAAATTTTTTTATTTTTTTTGGATCTTATATGCTACGATTTTAATGTTTAAAAAAGAATTTTTTTGAAAAAAGTTTGTTTGAATCATTTTTAGAGTTTTGAGTCCTCGCAGTCCTCACCGGTAAAAAGAGTCCTCACCGGATCCGGACCCTAGTTTAGGTTATATATATATATATATATATATATATATATATATATATATATATATATATATATATATATATATATATATATATATATATATATATATATATATATATATATATATATATATATTATATATATATATATATATATTTCGGATTTTTAAATATTTAAAAGAAAATGTGATTTTAAAAGATAAATAGTTTGTACGTATTTTAATTAGATTAAGTCGAAATACATATGTACAAACTAGGTGTAATATTCTTATTATAATGTTATAAGTTTTTTTAAAGAAATAAATTATTATATATATCTCCTCCTATATATGAGGCCTAATTTGGCTTGGGTTTGACAACATGGCAATTCCAAGCTCTATGATTCGTCGGAAATGCCACATGTAATTCGGGTATTGGTCCACGTGAATCAACATCAAATTCAATACATTCCATGATACCACTCCTGCATTTAAGGAAAGTAACGATATATTAGGCCAACATTAAGGAGAAGATTTGATCCTTTTCTTTTAAATTAAATTAAATATCCTGACTTACAAATTTGATTATTTTCTTTTAACTATGAAGATACCCGAATTACAAGTTTTTTTAAAAAAAAATTCATTCAACACCATTATTCTCTGTGATTTACGGAATTCCTTAAATCACGGGATTTTATGACTATCTTGACCAAATTTGAATTTTTGTTAACCATCTTATATAATACCTTCCGATAATCACACATTAACAGTCAAACTGTCCACATACTGTTATTATCATTTTTAATTATGTTTTAATCCCTAGATAATACATTGGTTAAAATAATTATCTTTTATTATGAGAGCAGAAATAAAGTTAAACTCTTAATTATTTGTCAATCTGATATCCCTACAGTCAATTAAACCATAAATAACCTAGGTTATTTAAAAACTTATCAATTATTTGTTGGTAAAACATTCCAACATTTGTTTCCTTTTTTAATAATTATAATTTTTTAAAAAGTAAACCTTGACCATTCGTGTATCGAAGAAGTCTTATTTCGTTTGTAAATTATATGTAACATTTCTTCATGTATCGAATTTTTTACAAAATCATCATTACATCTATCGATTATTATGTCATTTTTAAAATTGTTAAGCTTTGTTGTTATGTTTCTACATAATAAATCTTAAAGCATACCCACCCATCGGGCGGGTTATGAAGCTAGTATATATATATATATATATATATATATATATATATATATATATATATATATATATATATATATATATATATATATATATATATATATATATATATATATATATATATATATATATATATATATATATATATATATATATATATATATATATATATATATATATATATATATATATTAAATATAAGATTAAATGGGACATTAAATATAAATGTTATTTTAATCATGTAGTTGTAATATTAAAATAACTAGAGTTTGTATTAAGTTATAATTAAACTAGGAATGTACAAAGTTGTAAATAACTAGATATTGTACAAACTAAGTTTTATTATAATTAGATAATTAGATTGTTTGAAGTTTTAAGTAATTGTAACTAGTTAATTCTACAAGTATATTACGAGTTACGTAAAATACTAGATTAATGATCAAAGGGTAAAATAACATGGGAAATTTAGAACCTATATTTAACTAGTCTAAGTTAAATATAAAAATGGTTAAAACAAAATAAGATTATTATATATAGTCTATATATAATAAGTTTATTAGTGTTCACCAAGTACAAACTAGTGATTGTGTTTGCTTGAGTTCCATCTTGGTTGTTGGAGCTAGTGGGAGCTACACAAGAAAATCGTGAAGTTTATAAATGTGTCCGTAGGACATATTTGGCGAATCTAATAAATAAATGTTTAATTTTATTATTAGACGTAGAAAAACTAGATATGTTAAATTAGAGTTATGACTTGTGTTCGTAAGTCATAAAGAATTAAAATGTCTATTTTAAAGTTTAACATAAGGTTTAAAGTTTTTCAAGTTAGTAAAATAAGTTTTATTTTATTAAGATAAGTCTTTTCATAAAATTTATTAATATCGTTTTGTACACCTCGTTTTAGGTATACAAGTAAAGTCGAACAAATTTAAAACTATAAGTTTTATAAGATATTTAGAAAAGGCATCTTGTGGAATTCTTGAATAACACAAGCCACAAATTTTTAAATAAGGATTAAAATTGGAATAAGGTTTAAGTTTAGTCTAAGACTTAAACAAACCCAAGAAAATCTTAGCGCTAAGTACTATCAACCTAATGGAACACCTCAGCTGTTCAATGATATTAATATTGTAAGGAGAAAGAACCTTAGATATGGATTCAAATCATTGCGAGTGTTAGGGTGCGTAGGGTTCTGTGATAATCGGGAGTCCCGGCGCAGAACATCGCATTGTCTTAGATGGTCTGATCTACTTTGGTGATAATCGGGAGTCCTGGCCCAAAAAGTACTTGAGTAGAATAAACATACTAGACTTTATTACTAACTTAGAAATGTACGAGTAAATCGTACAAGGTTGTAGTAAGTTATAAGTCTATACATTCTACGACCCCTAGGAAATCGTGTCAAGTCTTGATACGATCGGTAAGGATGTTACCTACCAGAAACAGCATATCTCGTCGGGAAGTGCCCAAACCTTGCAGCGAGAATGTGATATATGGATCCTAGGCCTAAAATATTAATTATGGGTTTATAATATATTTTAGAAATGTTAATTGATGATTACTCATTAAACTGGGTTTGATTTGTAGATGGCAGCAACAAACACAACGACAAACACCAAGAAACTCTCGCGACGTTTCATTCTAGGAAAGAGAGAATTGACAGGGTCAAATTTCCTCCATTGGAGACGTGATCTTAAAATCATGATCAGACAAGAAAGGAATAGAAAGGACCTAGAAAGAAACGTGTTGAACCCTGCCAAGGATGCAAAGAACGAACCAGGACAAGCATTTTACGCTTGTAAAGCGTTCGCTTCTTGCATGATGGCTAAGGGAACATCAGTGAGTGCACACGTCATGAAAATGAAAGTGCACATTGATCACCTTGCTAGACTTGGTCACCTCATGCCATTGCAGTTAGCAATTGACACTATACTCAACTCGTTGTCCGATGACTACAAGTTCTTTGTAGCCAACTACAACAAACACAATATGGATAATTCCATTTCTGAGCTGCAATCTATGCTCGAGGCTGTTGAGTTGAATATTGGGACCAACTCTAAGACGGATCGCACAGGAACTGATGATGGCGGTAGAGAAAGACAAAATGGTAAAGGAAAGGGTAAAACTAATCCTAGCCAAGGGATGACAAATGGTAAAGTGATCGAACATAAAGGCAAGAAAGTGAAACCTAGCACAGCGAAGGCCGAGAATCGGTGCTTCAAGTGTGGAGAGGTCGGCCATTGGAAATTGAATTGTCCAAAGATTGCCGGTAGTGGAGGACTTGCAAGTTCCTCAGGTAACACCACCAAACTTCTAACTCATTTTAAATTACTTGTAAAGTACATTACGAGTAATCTAACCTTTGCAATCGTTTATTGCAGGAGGAAATGGAAAGTGATGATAGCCTACATGAGATGGATCCCACGAGCACCAAGTTTTTTTAATTCAGTATTTTTTGGATTCAGCAAAACAATTTTTGGTTTATTTGTTTGAACAAATTACAATTTTTTAATCATATGATGAATTTCGGTTTTAAGTTTATCATCGTTGAATCCTTGGTTGAGTTATATTGTGTGTGCATGTGTGTTGATTATACTAGTCAACTTTTATGACTAGATTATAAAGTCAAGTGTTGACTTAATAATAATCTCATTGTTTATATATGTTTGATTGCTGTGTGATATATCTTAGAAGCTCCAATTACTTAGATACTAGTAATTAGAAAGTTATTCTAATACAAGTGTTTAAGAGTTTTATGGAAGCATCAAGTTCAAAGTACATTGAACTTAATTAAAACATCTTAAGTAATAGTTACTTATGATAGAAAGTTTTAATGTATTAGTATTAATATAGTATGATTATATTGGATATAATCAAGATAGACTTTAAGAGTATTATTACAAGTATCTCACACTTGTGATAAAGGAGTTTAATGAAGTCATAATTCCCTAATAGGAATATATTGGATATTCGCAAAGTCCAAGGAGAATGACTTAGACATTAAATAAAGTCTTAAAAGATAAAACTATATTAAAGTATTTAAGAATTAAAGGTATTAATGCTGGTCTTTTATACTTGTAATAAATACAATATTTAATCAAGTCATAATTCCATGATTAGAATACTGGATATTTAAGAAATCCAAGAAATGACTTTGGCATTAAATAAAGTTCTTAAAAGATACTAATATATTTAAGAATTGGAAGTATCGCTTCAAGTGTCTTATACTTGTTAGATACAATGATCAATGAAAGTTATGATTCCATACACAGGAATATTGGATATTCGCAAATCCAAAGGATTACTTTAATAATTGACAAATTCTTAAAAGGTTAAATTGTAAGTTCTTGACTGGGTCAAAGTAATAGTTTAGGTGATGCTTATGTTCCATAAAATATAGTGGGAGTTATGACTAACATATTCATTAAAGATATTAACGAATATAGTAAGTTAGGAAGATATTAACAACAAGGTATTACCAAGTCGTTAGCCAATGAGTTAAGAGAAATAATAAATGATCGTTAATTAGATTATTGCAAACCTAATAGCGTGATCACAAGTCTTGTGATTAATTATTGCATATCTAAGAGAATATTCACACTCCAGTAAATAAGTTAATCATTTAAGGAAATTTCTTTAACTAGTAATGATATATCTACGAATCAAGTAACTAAAAGAGGCTTTAGTTACAAGGCAAATTTTATGAATTCAAGAAACTAAGGAGTCAATTTCCAATACTCCAATGTTTACTAGAATTGTATAAAAGGCAAGACTAGAATGTGTTCTACAATGTTGCAAGAACAAAATCTAGCAAACACAAAAGTAATAGTGTTTTTCAAACACTTGTCTTATGTTTTTAGTTTAATAGGAATGACTGGATCAGTGATAAAGTTAAAATTAATATTGTAAAAGTCATTAAGTAATCAACATAAACAAAAGAAATAAGTAATGATCTAGTAATAATTCTGTATCTATGACCAGTGAGGAATAATAGATGAGTTAGTATCATTGTTTTTCACACTTTGTATGTTTTACAATATCCATGATTAAAAGTCTCTTTATTCAAAAAACATAATCCGTGACTACTCGTCTTGGTGGGAACCTTGATGGGACGCTAACGTCATCGCGGTATTTGGTGGAGATTCGAATTTTCTCGAAGATAGCTACACAAGTTTTTGTTGTAAACCAAATATCGATGATATTCTGTTGAAGCTCGACGAATATTGGATTGACCACCGTGATAATACTTCGTGGTTGAAAAGTTCAAAAGTATTATTCACTAGGATTGTCCTTAAGCCTGAGGTATTTGGTTTGGGATACAATGACTAATGTGCTTTGGTTCGTCTTAGACAAGTCTGAAATACGATTGTCATACGAGGCCTTACTAGGTACAGAGGAAGTTGTATTTTGAATCGAAATATAACAAGATGGTAATTGCACCTCCTTTTTAGGAGAGATATTTATGGGTCCGTTGACATGATGGAAACTGGTAAGTGCATGGCCATGACCAAACAAACTGATTTGTTCATTGTTATTTATCACATCAGTTGGAATCAAGAAGTCAAGAAATGATTTTGAATACAGAAGTTGATATCTTCTACCATGCTCGTATTCGTTATCACAAATATCGTACTGCAAGGGATGAACCTAAACATGTTTCCCAAGAAGTACTGACAGAGTGTTCTTTACTAGACGACGCTATTATATAGTTTTTCAAAAACTATACTCGGGTTACATAAGCTGTTTTTATGGGGTTGGTTACCTATATGCCTATCTAGAGGGCCACTGTAGCTCGTGTCATCAAGATAAGGTTATGAACTTGCACGAGTGGGAGTCTGTTGGAATTATGTCCACAGTTAGTCAACCTATGGTGATACATCCATGCCTACGAAACACTTAAGGGTCACACCGGTGAGTGCATGTAATACAAGCAAGATATGTAATGATACTTGGAAGAGGAATGATTCATAATAGCCATTATGAATGAGTTAAGTACTAAGTTAAGTTTAACTTATTACTAAGATTAGTTTGACTAACTAATTAATGAAAGTATTTGTACATTTTCTAGTTGAGTAAATATACAATGTGTTAATTATAGATTATCCATAATATGATTTAAAGCTATTAAATCATATAGTGTTTGGATAATATTATGTTTTAGATTATATAAAGCTTATTATATAATTAATTATTAAAAGTATAAATACAAGTATATATTTCGTGTATGTATATACCGAAATATAGTAGTGTATTAGTACTAGACATTTAATAATTAAGTGTATCAATAATAACTAGATAAACTATAAGGGTTACGACTGGAACATGTTTTCTCGAATATCTTTATAACTCGAATATCTTTATAAACATGTTTTCTCGAATATCTTTATAACTCAACAAGTTACGACTGAAACTTTGAAAATATAAGGCTTCATTTATGGTTAAACTAGTACCATTGGACAACATAAATTGGGATTTACCATAGCCTTTCAGAAGGGTCGACGGGCCCGAAATGGTTGTCAATCAACCATACTATCAACATTCCCAATATACATGCCTCAATGTAATAATAATTTAAAGTCGGTCACACGTATATACTATTTTCATTAGGAAAAAACTTTAAATTATTTCGAGAAACATAATCAATGTAAACAAACCATAATTCAAAAGATACCATTATTCAAACGGAAAAGTGTAATCCAAAGATAACATAATGAATGAGCTGAACAATAGCTATAATATTCCATTTGATCCACAAAATCAGCGATCTCAGTGAATTCTTGTGTTTCGCTATTTTCCTACAACGGGAGGATAAATATTGGTTTAGTTATCATATAAAATGATAAGTTTATATGTTTATTGTTTGTATGAGCTCAAAATGTGTGTCGAATCAACAGGTTCAAAAAACAAAGATGTGAATGGTTCTCACTTATCGAACAACATGTCGATTGATAGACACAATTCATCATATGTATATAACCACACTCAGGAGATAATTATTTAGTCAACACTTTTTGGTAGCTTTATTCGAATACAACCATTATCTTTATTAATATGACTTTTAATAAAGATTCCAAAATCACCTTACTTTATCATACTTGCTTTCAAAATCATCAATCATATTAGACTTATTCCAATAACACATTATACATACTTTCTTATCTCTTCAATCACTATCTTTTTTAAAATATTTATTAATAAAGACTCATAAAATATCATACGTTTTCAAAACTCTTTGCTATGTACCCAGTTTAAAGTCTCATGTACACAATTTAACGATAGCTATATCCAAATCGTGTTTATCAACACGAATCCTTACTTCCCACCTTTCGAATATCTCCAACTCTTAGGTCCTTTCAACCTATCAACATAATATATTACATTTCTAGTTATCATATATAACTAGTCATCATCTAAAGTCATCATAATACCCGAACCACCAAGTTCATCAAACTTGGTGGAAACCTCAAAACCTTAGCTTGATGTTTCCACCAACAAATCATAGATCCAGCTTGAACACAGGCTTCACATACTATTTATGGGTGTTTTACAGCCTCCATTCTCATACTTAAACAAGATCTTCAACATAGCAACCCCAAAATCACAATTTCCCCAATTTCTCAAACCATAACTAACTAAGAGATGATATTTACCTTAGATATTCAACAAGGAGGGCAAATACACAGGATTTGATGAATAAATTTGCTCCAAAACACCCTTTGCACTCAAAATCCGTATATAACACCTTGAGAGAAGAGTTGGGGTGAAAATGGGTGAAAGCCCTAATTTTCACGTTTTTAAGCTGTCAGGAAAAGTTAGCGACACGAACTTAATTTAGCACCTCTAATTTTCAAGGGAACTTCACGCCAAGAAATAAAGTTAGCGTCGCGAATTTTGCCACGACTCTTTTCGCGGTCGCTAAAAATGATTTATGTTTGGTTCATCCCTTTGGTAGGCAAAGTTAGCGCCGCGAACTCCACCTAGCGCCTCTAACTTTGCTGAAACGCTCATTTTTCTTATGCAAACCCAAATTTTTGGTACGTTTCAAACCCGAAAGTCATAAAACGTTCAATATCATAAAACAACACATTCAAGGCTCGATTCTAACATTAATACCACTTAAATATAATATTTCCATTTAAATTATGAACCGAAATTTACGGTCGTTACTAAAAATAACTTTTGGTAGGAACATGAAATATGTTTTTATATATATAATATGACGCTTCCGTAATAGTTAAAAAAATGGTTCGGATTTTACGGTGTTACATTTCGTCTATTGTCACTTTGGAACTCTGAATTTAGTTTTAGTATATAATCTCATAAATCGTTTATTATAAAAACTTAGCTTATTATTAAAGGAGATTTGATAACTATTGCCCTAATTGCAAAGATTAAGGGTGATTGAAATGATTAATGTGCATGGAAGCAATAACCACTCTAAGAGAGTTGCGTATCATGGTGTGGGGATGGCGGCTTTCATAGATATGGATGGCTAATGTACTTATTAAGCAAAGGGTTATCTCGACCAGACCCAACCTGATATTCTAGTAAGTTCGGGTGTATTAGGAGCACATGTTATTTTCGGGTTTTTAAATCAACATTATTCAGGTCGGATATAAGTAACTTCCCAACCCGATTCCTTATTGGGTTGGATATCGGGTTGGATATCAGGTTAGGATTGCATGCCGTTTTCGGGTTAGCACATTAAAGTGTAAAATCAGTTTCTTATAAAATATAATATAACCTTCCTTTGTTGTTCAGTACACAGATCCAACAACCACATTTCAAGTAGTTGTTCAACAGAAGTTCTTTTGCCATTCAAAATTAACTCAAGGCCTTCAATGGCTACTTATATACACAAAAATCTTAGTAAACGGCAACTTCAATAAATGGATTTTTCCATCAACAAAATGATACACTACTGTCAGGATCGAATAACTCAAACAGTTATTAAAATCACAGATCTACTCACAAATAGAAGTTACATCGGATTAACATTATTGTGATGAACAAGAACAATAAAGTGTAAATTATATGAATATAATTAAGAACACAGTTTTCACATAAAGCTTCATTCTATATTGATTAATTCGAACAATACACACGTATGTTTACAATTCATACTGAGCTATATATAATAGTTTTGAGGCCTAAACTTTTACCCTAGTAATAACTAGGACTAAATTACAATTAAATTACAAAAGATATTATATTCTAAACAAACTTTCCTAAGATCTCAGACACGATGTGCTCTATAAACGATCATCAGTAGTATTTGCAGCCATCAGTAGTAGATCGTTGATCAGTAGGAAATGCATCATCAGTAGTATCTTTTGTTCTTCAGTATCAACTCCTTAGCAGCAAAAGGAAATTGATCAATAGTATCTGCATATCAGTAATAACTATGATTAATCTCAACAATCTCCCCCAAAACTTATTAATTCATCTTGAATTAAACAAGTTTCTTTTCTTCTTTTTCTTTCTTCTCTTTTGCCCCTTCTTTCTTCTCCTTCTTGTATTCTTAAATCTCTTAGTCTTGTTTGTTCATCTATATACACTTGATGCTTTTGATAAATGTTTATACTTTTCTAAATATGATATTGCATCATGTGGTCTTATAAAAGAACAACAAATCACTTGATATATTGTCTTCTCTAAGTGATTGTATTCTTTTTCCGTTAAGAACAGTTCACATCTTTTGTTTGACCTCTCAAAGAAATACATGTTGACTGAGGGAAGAACATTCCAGGCAAATAGGTTATCTTCATTTTTAAATCATTCAGGGTACTTTCTGGATAGAAGGCAGCATCAATCATTTCTGTTAAGTATCCAGCACCTGAATTCTTCCATTGATCATTAAACATTCTTGGTTTTCCAATCTTTAGCATTGTGATAACATCACTTCTGGATAGTGACATTTGAAAGATGTATGTGCACAGTTAGTCAACCTATGATGATACATTCATGCCTACAAAATACTTAAGGGTCACACCGGTGAGTGCATGTGATGCGAGCAAGATATGCAATGATAGTACGAAGAGGAATGATTCATAATAGTAATTATGAATCAGTTAAGTATTAAGTTAAGTTTAGCTTATTACTAGATTAGTTTAACTAACTAATTAATACAAGTACTTGTACATTTACTAGTTGAGTAAATATATAATGTGTTAATTATAGATTATCCATGATATGATTTAAAGCTATTAAATCATATAGTAATTGGATAATATTGTTGTATAAATTATATAAATGTTATTATATAATTAATTATTAAAAGTATAAATACAAGTATATATTTCGTGTATATGGGTACCGAAATATATTAGCGTATTAATACTAGACATTTAATAGTTAAGTGCAACAATAAAAAACTAGTTAAACTAGTTAAGCGTAACTTATTTGTATATAAATAAGAGGCTTAGGGTAACCCTAAACCTCTTGATACAATTACACGCATACTGCCCCTCCCCCTCTCCTCTATTCGGCCGAAGCCCCAAACACCAAGAACACAAGTTTGTGTTCTTCTTGTTCTTCGTTCGTTCTTCGTGTTCTTCGAGTTTCGAAAATTAAGGATCGTTGCAAGTGATCATCTAGAGGATCGCTCGTCGTGTTCATCATCAGTGAACTTATCTTAAGCATTAACTAAGGTATGATTCATGGAACAGTCTTTCTTCCTCTCCTCTTGTTCGATCGACTTCCAAGAACCCTAGGGTTCTTGGTGGTAGTCGACGAACACACACAAGCATTGTGTGTGTTCGAGTTCTTCGTACAAGGTTTCTTTCTTGTTAATCTAATCTAGATTTCCAACATCCCAATCCTTTAGGGTTTAAGGATTAGGTTTAATACCACTTCCGCTTTTAGGGATTAATTTAGCTAGTTGGTTTTAACTGGTCAAGAACAAGTTCATGTTCTTGGTCAATATGGTCGAACCAAGCATACTAGGTGGTTGACCTAAGTAGTCGATCAGTGTCAATGAAACCCTTCAGTGGTATCAGAGCGTTGGTTTCGAAATCTAAACTAGATTAACAAAGTTTGTTTGTTTATTTTAATTTAAGTTTTTCTTTTTGTTCCAATTTCTTTTTCTTCTTCTTCTTAGTTTTCGAGAAGGGTAAGAACCCTAGGACCAAGAATATTAAACTAGTCTAGTTTAATTGGTCAAAAGGTTTCTAATACCCTAGGATTTTCAAAAATTGTAAAGAACCCTAGGATCAAGTATGTTAAACAAGATTTTTTTTAATTGATCAAAAGGCTTCTTTTCCCTAACCCTAGTATTTCGAAATTGGAAGAACCCTTATCAAAGTTTTTGATCAAGAGGATTCTTTCCTTATTACTTGATCTTCAAAATCTAGGACCAAGTATGTTAAACCAAGTTTTGAAAATCATGAGGTTACTTGGACACCAAGTTTGATTAAACTAGCCTAGTTTAATTGGTGGAAAAGTTTCCTAGGCTTAAGGAATTCCGAACCCTAGAAGTAACCTAGGATCAAGAAAATTAAACTAGTATAGTTTAATTAATTAAAAGAATTAATTAAGATAATAATCTAAAACCTAGATAATTAAGCAAGTTCATGTTTAATAGGTTTAATTATTATTTTAGTAGATTTATTGAAACTAGTTCTTTAAACCTATAAACTTAGACAAAGTTTTATTGTCTATAAGGTTTAAATTAAAAAGTTAAATAAATTTATTAAGGTTATAATCTATCTTGGAATTTAAACAAATTTTATTGTTTAGATAGGATTGATTGAAATTAATCTTTTAATAAATAATGTTTTTGATCAAGAAAGTCAAAACCCTAGTTTTGATTGATCAAGAACAAGATTAGGGTTTGACTAATTAATAAGATTAAAAGAAGTGTTAATTTTTAAGTTCTAAAATTAACAAGATGTATTATATATATATATATATATATATATATATATATATATATATATATATATATATATATATATATATATATATATATATATATATATATATATATATATATATATATATAATTTTCGGAATTTTAAATATTTAAAGAAAAATGAATTTTAAAATATATAATAAGTTTATACGTATTTTAATTAAATTAAGTTAAAATACATACGTATAAATTAGATGTAATATTCTTATTAGAATGCTACAAGTCTACTATAAATGATATATATATATATATATGTACATATATACATATATATATATATATATATATATATATATATATATATATATATATATATATATATATATATATATATATATATATATATATATATATATATATATATATATATATGTATTAAATAAAAGATTAAATGGAACAATTAAAAAGGTAATGTTATTTTGATCTTAAAGGATAATAGTGTAACTAGTTATTGTATAAAGTTATTAAATAATTAAGACTAGAAAGTACAAAGTTATGATTTCATTATAACTAGAAATTGTACAAGTTGAGATTATATGAAAAACTAGAAATATACAAAGTTATACATTATAATTATAAGGAGTATAAAGTTATAAGTTATTATAACTAGATAATTATACAAGTATAATATAAGTATTTTACAAGTCATGTAAGATACTAGATTAATGGTCAAGGGATAAATAACAAGAAAACTTTATAACCTATATTTTACTAGTTCAAAGTTAAATGTAAGAAAGGTTTAAAACAAACTAAGAATTATTATATATAGTCTTTATACAATAAGTTTATTAGTTTCACCAAATATAAACCGGTGATAGTGTTTGCTTAAGTTCCATCATAGTTGTTAGAGCTAGTGGGAGCTACACAAGAAAGTCACAAAGTTTATAAGTGTGTCGCTAAGACATAAGTATTGGTCGAATCTAGTAAGTCAAAACAAATGTTTAATTTTATTATTAGACATATGAAAAGCTAGGTATGTTAAACTAAATTTATGTTTCAAGTTTATGAATCATAAAAGAATTAAAAGTTTAACATAAGTTTTTAAGTTTTTCAAGTAAGATAAAAAATGTTTTTTTTATTAACATAAGATAAAACAAGTAAGTTTTATTATAGATAAGGTTTTTTACAAAACCTAGTAAAACGTTTTGTACACCTCGTCTTAGGTATACATATAAGTCGCGCAATTCTTGAAACTATAAGTTTTAAAGAAAAGTTCTTAAGTTTTATAAAGGTGTCTTGTAGAATTCTTAAATTCACAAGTCACACATTTTTAAACAAGGATTAAGATTGGAATAAAGGTTTAAGTTTAGTTTAAGACTTAAACAAACCCAAGAAAATCTTAGATCTAAGCACTATCCACCTAATGGAACACCTCACTTGTTCAACGATATTCATATTGTAAGGATAAAGAACCTTAGATATGGATTCAAATCATTGCGAGTATTAGGGTGCGTAACGTTCTGTGATAATCGGGCGACCCGGCGTAGAGCATCGCACTGTCTTAGATGGTCTGATCTACTTTGGTGATAATCGGGAGTCCTGGCCCATAAAGTACTTGAGTAGAATAAACATACTAGACTTTATTACTAACTTAGAAATGTACAATTATATTGTACAAGGTTGTAATAAGTTATAAGTATAAAGATTCTACGACCCCTAGGAATCGTGTCAAGTCTTGATACGATCGGTAAGGATGTTACCTACCAGAAACGTCATGTCTCGTCGGGAAGTGCCCAAACCTGGCGGCGAGAATGTGATATATGGATCCTAGGCCTAAAATATTAATTATGGGTTTATAAATATATTTTAGAGAATGTTTATTGATGATTACAAATTGAACTGGGTTTGATTTGTAGATGGCAGCAACAACCATGACGACAAGTACCAACAATCTCTCACTCCGCTCAATCCTCGAAAAAGACAAGTTGACTGGGTCAAACTTTCTCAATTGGGAGCGCAATATTCACATTGTGCTCAGGCATGAGAGAAAGTAGTATGTCTTGGAAAGAGCAGTACCAAATGTCCCTGCCGCTAATGCTAGAGCTGAAACGAGGCAAGCTTATGATAAGCATTTAAGTGATGCACTCGATGCGAGCTGTCTTATGCTTGCCAGTATGAGTCCTGAGTTACAAGCGGGACTTATGGATGTGCCTGCATTTGAGATGATCCAGCAACTTAGGGATTCATTTCAAGAGCAAGCTCGCACTGAGAGGTTTGACATCAATCGACCTTCAATTCTTGCAAGATGGTCAAAGGAACGCCGGTGAGTGCCCGTGTCATGAAAATGAAAGGGCACATGGATCACCTCGCTAGACTTGGTCACCCCATTCCATTGCAGATGGCAATAGACACTATACTCAATTCGTTGTCTGATGACTACAAGTCTTTTGTGGTCAACTACAACATGCATAATATGGAGAAATCCATTGTTGAGCTACATTTGATGCTCAAGACAACTGAATTGAGTTTGGGGATCAAATCTAAGGATGTTCTAATAATCGGTAATGGCAGTGGCGGTGGGAAGAAGAGAAAATGCCATATTGGTAAAGGAAAGGGTAAAACCTATCCTAGCCAAGTAGTGCCAAATGGTAAAGGTGTCAAACAAAAGGTCAAGAAGGTTAAGCCTAACACAGTGAGGACCGAGAATCGGTGCTTCAAATGTGGCGAGGCTGGGCATTGGAAAAGAAATTGTCCAAAGGGTGCAAGTGGTGGAGGAAACACAAGTTCCTCAGGTAACACAACCACACTTCTTTTCACTTTAAGATACTTGTAAAGTACATTACGAGTAATCTAACTTTTGCAATCGTTTATTGCAGGAGGAGATGGAAAGTGATGATGACCGGCATGAGATGGTGATAATCCCACGAGCACCAAGATTTTATAATTCAGTACTTTTATTGATTCAGTAAAAACATTTTATTTTATTGTTCGGATAATTTTTTATATTAAAACAAAGTTTTTGATTTTAATCAATTCGAATCCATGGTTGAATTATATTGTGTGCATGTGTGATAATTACACTAGTCAAGGTTTATGACTAGATTGTAAGTCAAGTTTTTGATTTACTTAATATTTCATGTTTTATCTTTGTTTGATTGTTGTATGAATGAATAATGTCTTGATAGCTCAACGTACTTAGATACTAGTAATTAGAAGTTTTTCTAATACAAGTATTTAAGAGTTTTATGGAAGCATAAGATTCAAAAGGTATTGAACTTAGTTAAAACATCTTATGTAATAGTCATTACTTATGATAGTACGTTTTAAAGTATTAGTATTAATATAATATGATTATATTTGATATAATCGAGATAGACTTTAAGAATATTATTACAAGTCTTTCACACTTGTGATAAAGGAATTTAATGAAGTCATAATTCCCTAATAGGAATAATTGATATTCGTAAAATCCAAGTAAAATGACTTAGACATTAAATGAGCTCTTAAAAGGGACAAACTATATTAAAGTATTCAAGAATTAAAAGGTATTATTGCAAGTCTTTTATACTTGTAATAAATACAATATTTAATCAAGTCATAATTCCCTTATAGGAATAATGGATATTTGAGAAATTCAAGGAATGAATTTGGCATTAAATAAAGTTCTTAAAGAATACTAATATGTTTAAGAATTAGATGTATCGTCTCAAGTGTTTTATACTTGTAAGATACAGTAATCAATAAAGGTCATAATTCCCTAAACAGGAATAGTGGATATTCGCAAATCCAAAGGATGATCTTAACTATTGATAGAATTCTTAAAAGATTAAACTACAAGTTATTGACTAGGTCAAAGTAGTAGTTTAAGTGATGCTTAAATTCCATAAAAGAGAGTGGGAGCTATGACTAACATAATTCATTAAAGATATTAATGAATTTAGTGAGTTAGTAAGACATTAACAACAAGGTTTTAACAAGTCGTTAGCCAAAGAGTTAAGAGAAATAATAAATGATCTTTAATTAGACTATTGCAAACCTAATAGCGTAATCATGAGTCTTGTGATTAATTATTGCATATCTAATAGGTTGTTGATACTCCAGTGGATAACATAATCATTTAAGGAAATTTCTTTAACTAGTAATGATATATCAACAAATCAAGTAACTAAAAGATAATTTCCAATCCTCCTATGTTTACCGAATTGCATAAAAGGCAAGACTGGAATATGTTCTAGATTGTTGCAAGAACAAAATCTAGTAAAGGCACAAGATATAGTATTTTTCAAAATACTTGACTTATGTCTTTAGTTTAATAGAAATGACTGGTTTAGTGATCAAGTTACAATTAAGGTTGTAAAAGTCATTAAGTAATCAACACGAACAAAAGGAATAAGTAATGATCCAGTAATAATTCGGTATCTATATCCAGTGATGAATAATACATGAGTTAGTATCATTCTTATTCAGACTTTGTATGTTTTACAACATCCATGTATAAAAGTCTTTTTATTCAAAACATTACAAATCCGTGACTACTCGTCTTGGTGGGAACCTTGATGGGACGGTAACGTCATCGCAATATTTGGTGGTAGATTCGAAGTTCTTCGAAGATAGCTACGCAAGTTTTATGTAAACCAAATATGGGTGATATTCTGTTGGAGCTCAACGAATATTGGATTGACCACCGTGATAATACTTCGTGGTTGAAAAGTTCAAAAGTGTTATTCACTAGGATTGTCCTTAAGCCTGAGGTATTTGGTTTAAGATACAATGACTAATGTACTTTGGTTCGTCTTAGACAAGTCTGAAATATGTTTGTCATACGAGGCCTTACTGGATACAGAGGAAGTTGTATTTTGAATCGAAATACAACAAGATGGTAATTGCACCTCCTTTTTAGGAGAGATATTTATGGGTCCTTTGACATGATGAGATAAATGGAAAGTGCATGGCCATGCCTAAACGAACTGATTTGTTCTTTGCCGTTTATCACAACAGTTTGAATCAAGAAGTCATGAAATGATTTCGAATACAGGAGTTGATAATTTCTACCATGCTCGTGTTCGTTATCAAAAATATCGTGCTGCAAGGGATGAACCTAACATAGTTGCCCAAGAAGTAGAGACATAGTGTTCTTTACTAGGAGACGCTATTATAGAGTTTTTCATAAACTATACCTGGGTTACATAAGCTGTTTTTATGGGGTTGGTTACCTACATGCCCATCTAGAAGGCCACTGTAGCTCGTATCATTAAGACAAAGGTTACGAACGTGCACAAGTGGGAGTCTGAAGGATTTATGTGCACAATCAGTCAACCTATGATGATTCATCCATGCCTATGAAACACTTAAGGGTCACACCGGTGAGTGCATGTAATACGAGCAAGATATGCAATGATACTACAAAGAGGAATGATTCATAATAGTCATTATGAATCAGTTAAGTATTCAGTTAAGTTTAGCTTACTAGATTAGTTTACCTAACTAATTAATACAAGTACTTGTACATTTACTAGTTTAGTAAATATACAATGTGTTAATTACAGATTATCCATGATATGATTTAAAGTTATTAAATCATATAGTAACTGGATAATATTATTGTATAAATTATATAAAGGTTATTATTTAATTAATTATTAAAAGTATAAATACAAGTATATATTTCGTTTATATGGGTACCGAAATATATTAGTGTATTAATACTAGACATTTAATAGTTAAGTGCATCAATAATAAACTAGTTAAACTATAAGGGATGGAAGTATTAAAAGGAAGTTTAATTAAGGATCTAATATTAATTAAACTAGAGGGTTCTGAGCGTAAATTATTTGTATATAAATAAGAGGCTTAGGGTAACCCTAAACCCCTTGATACACTTACACGCATACTGCCCCTCCCCCTCTCCTCTATTCGGCCGAAGCCCCAAACACCAAGAACACAAGTTTGTGTTCTTCGTGTTCTTCGTGTTCTTCGGTTGTTCTTCGTGTTCTTCGAGTTTCGAAGATCAAGGATCCTTGCAAGTGATCATCTAGAGGATCGCTCGTCGTGTTGTTCATCAATGGACTTATCTTAAGCATTAACTAAGGTATGATTCATGGAACACTCTTTCTTCCTCTCCTCTTGTTCGATCGATTTCCAAGAACCCTAGGGTTGTTGGTGATAGTCGACGGACACACACAAGCATTGTGTGTGTTCGAGTTCTTCATACAAGGTTACTTTCTTGTTAATCTAATCTAGATTTCCAAAATCTCAATCCTTTAGGGTTTATGGATTAGGTTTAATCCCACTTCCGCTTTTAAGGATTAAATCAGCTAGTTGGTTTTAACCGGTCAAGAACAAGTTCATGTTCTTGGTCTGTATGGTCGAACCAAGCATACTAGGTGGTTGACCCAAGTGGTTGATCAGTGTCAATGAAACCCTTCAACATTATCAAGGGTTTCCAAGCTTTAAATATTTTTACTGATTTTTCTTTTCTAATAATATCTATGATATTGTTCATCACCCTCCAGTTGATAATAGGATTATTCTATTGTAGTTCTTGAGGGTCTTCAAGTACAGGGAATTCTTGTTTTTGTGTCTTCTTAATTGTATCTGCGGCATCAGTCAATTTTCTTTTCTTTGTATTTTGATTGGAAGATTCGCCAATCATTTTCTTTCTTTTGTTCACCAGATTAGGGTCGATTTCTTTTAATTATGAGATTTTATCTTCTTTAACCTCTGTTTCTGACAACTCTTTCTTCTTTGCAGTCCAGTATTTGTCAACAAGATTTACCATTTTCATTCTTCCAAATGACTTTGCACTGTGACCTCTTGACTTCAAGTATTCTGCCATTTTTGATTTATTGTCATAAATTTGTTCAGGCAAGTCTTCCTTTTGTTGTTTTGATTCTTTGACTAGGTCTTCAAGAAGATTAAGTGATTCTTCATCAATTTTCTTCTATTTATCCAGTTCTTCTTGTTGACCTTCAATAAGAAATTCTACAATTTCTTGAATTGCTTCAGCTGCAATCTTTTCTCTTTCAGCTTTCTTTTTATTTTCTTGTTCAATAGTTTTAGCACTTTTTCTGTGATACCTCATTCTCTTCACCTTCCAATGATCTTGTTTTAGAGGTCTAACCATATTTATCTTATTAACCATGTGGTGACCTAGTGCTCTATGTGAAAAATCATCATCAAAAACTGCTTTTCCTTTTCCAACACATTGTGGAAGAGGAGTGTATTTCATATCTCTAACTGGATGTATTTCAAGATCTGGATCAAACTTGGTTATTTTGTCTTTAGTTAGGATCTTTGGGTGAGGAGATAATTCACATTCATCTACCTCTTCCCAGTTGACATCAGCATCAAAATCTGGAACATTTACTTTCTGTTCTGCTTGTGGTGTGGTTGCTACTGCTGATTCAATTGTAACTGGTACTTGAGTTGTTACTGCTACATACTCAGAAGTAATTGATGTTGTTACTACTGGTATTAAATCTTGAAGGTTTAAGGGTCTGTAGATTACTAGTTGTAGGTTTGAGGAGTTTACAACTAGTGAAGTTTCTTCAGTTGTTACTACTGTGACACATCAGTAGTAACTGATATATCTGTTGTTGTTGTTGTTGTTGTTGTTGAAGTACTTGTTCAATGGGATCATTAGTAATCACCTCAGTTTGTTCAATGACCTCAGTAGTGTCCATGGGATCAGTAGTACCCATGACTTGAGTAGTATTTACTACTTCAGTAGTAATTGGATAAGATATGTGTTCTACTACTGGTGATTGTGGTGCAGACAAAAATACATCTTCATCCATACTTCTAACTCCTCTATCAAGGCTTTCATCACTTTGACCCGTTTCACCATGAGCTTCTTTTAAATTTAAGAGGGAGGTTGCTGCTGCTATGGAGGTATCAATCATACCCTGTATTTTATCACCCCCCCCCAAGTGATCTCAACTTATGGAGCATCACTATCATCAATCTTGTTCTTCAACTTTCTTAATGATGGATGATTGTCTTTGAAGCCTGTATACGAATCTCTTCATCCTTCTGTTCATTGTACTGATGTAGTGCTTCATGTTGCTCATGGTTCTGCCTTGATTCTTTATGAGAACATTCTAACTATGTACAATGGTTTCAAGGGTTTCCATCCTATCCGTCAATTGAATTGGTTCCATGCTACCCTCATTCCTTCTAGGTAAATCATCGGGTTGATTTGGTACATTGGCTTTAAGGTTTTCCATCCTTTCCATCAATTCAGGTGGTTCCATTCTACCCTCATCACTGCTTGGTGATTCATTGGGTGATTTAGATACCCTCTTCTGCCTAGCAGAAGCAGAGGTACCTCCCCTTGTGGTTTCTTGGCACCGGGGTCCTTTAAGTGCTGCCTCAAAGGATGAGTCATCACTTAAAGTTGCCGAGGTCAGGGTCCTATTGATATTCTCACTAGCGTATGCACCAACATTTGGTACGTCAGTAGTGAGAGCCCTTTCCTCACGCCCTCTCTCCTCCTTGGAGGACAACTCTTGGAGCCTGGGGTTTGACTGAATTTGTCTCCTGGTGTCCTTTTTGGATGTTCTCTTCCTTTTATAAGTTTCAGTAATAATTTGGCTTATAGGTTGGTCTACCTCAGAGTGAAGAGTAGCACTCTAAGTTTCCAAACATTCCATCAATAATCATTTTAGAAAAGTTGAATACTTGATATGTGTACAAACATACAACAATAGATGTTATTGATTTATTGAACTCATTCCAAATACTCTTTTTAGGAGACATACAATGTTGAATGGTATGAACTAAAAATTTCCATTGGGGTGAAAGAAGACCCTTATGAAAAGTTAGTATATCAGTTCTTCCTTCATACCCATTCTTAAAATATTTGCAACAAGTATCTCCTTAGAGAGAAGAGATGTACCTGATTCATCATTTAGTTGAAGATGTTGTCTGATTAATTATTCTGTGATGAATACATCTTTTCCATCTACTACTGATTTGAGTTTTGAGATATTTCCCTCTTTACTTTCTCTGCATTTTCCTAGAATTGTTCAAGATGTTGTGCATAGACTTTAGGATCAACTTTAAGTGCAAATTTGATGTAATAATTTTTAAGGAACATCACTATAGGTCTGAAGTCCCTAGTTCCATCTGGATTTCGTAGAAAGGCCAACATATTGTGAAATTCGGAATATAGAAGATCAGTTTGTACTCCTATTGGTTTTCTCATTGCCATCTTGATTCGATTATTGAAAGTGAATTTAGAATTGAACTGTGTGAGATTTTGATCGGGATTGCCGACTTAGGGTTTATCGAGGGGTTTAGCAATTAGATGTTTGGTTAATGCACGATTAATCGGTTTCTGCTATTTATAATTTTCGAAATATCCTGCAAAAAGTCAGAAATACCCTTCGAATAATAGCATAACGACTATTTTCATGGGGTCAGTATGGTAAAACTACGTATTTCATAACAAACGGTCGATCAGTAGTAACTAAGTATCAGTAGTAACAACGTCAGTAGTAACTGTTGTTTTATACTTAACCTAATTCTTAGTAATCACAGATCAGTAGTAACTTACGAATACTAACCATAATCAGTACTAATGAATAATAAGTAGAAAAACAAAGAAAAGTTTAAAAAAATAATGTACAGAATTTTACATATGAAATTAATTTATTAAAATCATTCCAATAATGCTAACCAAGAAAGTAAATCTTCCCACATCAAATGCTTTTGTAAAAGATCTGCTAATTGATTATCAGTATGAATTTTCACCACTTTAATTAATTTCTTTTCATTGCAACCTCTTATAAAATGGAATCTGATTTCAATATGCTTAGTTTTTGAATGTTTTACTGGATTATTCACAATACTGATTGCACTTTGATTATCAATATGAATAAGAGTTTTAAGAATAGAGATACCAAAGTCCATTAGTTGATTCTGAATCCATAGTACTTGAGCACAACATGCAGATGCAGCTACATACTCTGCTTCAGCAGTTGATGTTGAAACATTTGTTTGTTTCTTGAATTGCCATGACACCAGTCTTGATCCAAAGAATTGACATCCACCAGTAGTTGACTTTCTATCTTGACATTCACCACCATAGTCACTATCACTGTACGCTATAAGTTCAAATGGTGAGTCATGTGGATACCAAAGACCAAGTGATGGTTTTGCTTTTAAGTATCTTAGGATTCTCTTGACTGCTTGCAAATGAAGTTCCTTTGGTCTTGCTTGATACCAGGCACAAACACAAACACTATACATAATATCAGGTCTTGATGCAGTTAAATACACTAAAGAACCTATCATTGATCTATACAAGTGTTCATCTACATCCTCCCCCTCAATGTCAGGATGTAGGTGTTTATGTGTTTCCATAGGAGTGCTTGCACTTTTGAAGTCTTTCATTGCAAATTTCTCTAAAATGTCTCTGACATATTTTGATTGATTAATCAAAATTCCATCTGATCTTTGATTGATTTGGAGTCCAAGAAAGAAGTTCATTGGACCCATTGAGCTCATATTTAATTGTATCTGCATCAGTTCTTCAAATTCTTTACACAATTGATCATTTGTTGATCCAAAGATGATATCATATACATATATTTGAACCAGTAGAATAACATATTTGACTTTTCTTGTGAACAGTGTCTTGTCAATTGCACCTCTTTTGAAGTTTGTTTTTTAACAGATATGATGATAATGTATCATACCAAGCTCTTGGTGCCTGATGAAGGCCATATAGAGCTTTATCTAATTTGCACACATAATCATCATGATCAGGATCTTCAAATCCTAAAGGTTGACAAACATAAACTTCTTCTTCAATTTTCCCATACAGGAAAGCCCTCTTTACATCCATTTGGTAGACTTTGAATTTTTGAATGATGCATATGCTAAGAATATTCTTATTGCTTCAATTCGTGCAACAGGAGCATATACTTCATCATAGTCTATTCCTTCTTATTGAGTGTAACCTTGTGCTACAAGTCTGGCTTTATTCTTGATCACTATTCCTCTTTCATCTTTCTTGTTTCTGAAGATCCATCGTGTTCCAATGGGTCTTTTTCCATTTGGAAGAGGTACAAGTGTCCAAACAGCTTGTAGTTTAAATTGAAGAAGTTCTTCTTTCATTGCTTCAATCAAGTTTGAATCTTTCATTGCTTGTTGAATTTTCTTGGGTTCATCCTGCGATAGAAAACATGCAAACAAACATTCAATAGAGATTAAACGGATATTACAAATATTTGAGTTAAATTGACTTCTTGTCTGCATATTAGAGTTAAGATCACTTAGAACTAAGTCTAAAGGGTGTTTCTTTTGAGCTCTTGAGGTGGGAACTTTATCAACAATTTGACTTTCAAGATTTGATTCATTAGATTCAGGAACTTGTGCATCAGTCCAGTTATCTTCTCGATCTTCAGAATTTTTTTGATTTTCTTCATTGATACTGGTATCAGTATTAACTTGATTGTCGTTGAAATCATGTGTTTCTTGGTTATTAGTGGCATCAGTACTATTTGGTTCAACATCATCATTCTGAGTTTCTGAGTTCCTACTGGTGTCAGTAGAATCTTGAGTGTTCAAGTTATTACTGGCATCATTATTACTTGTATTATCAAAGTTACTATTGTCCTCAGTATTTATTGTGGGATCAGTATTAACAATGATATACTTAATTTGATCTTGATTGCCATTGAGTGATGATGATCCTCCTTTAAGTGGTTGATTATCTGATCCACCTTAATTTAAATCATAACTAAAATTAACAAATTTTGTTAGTGAGTCAATATTAAATAACCAGTCTGGACCATTTCCTTTTTTGAATACTCTATATGATTTGCTTTGAGTTGAGTATCCCACAAAGATTCCATCATCTGATTTGCAGTCAAACTTACCAATTTGTTCTCCTGTAACTAAGATTGTACAAGGACAAACAAATGATTTTAGAAAGCTTATTGAAGGTTTTCTTTTATTAAAAAGTTCATATGGCATTTTAAGATGCGGCTTGACTATTAATGCTCTGTTTTGCACATAACAGGTAGTATTAACAGCTTCGATCCAAAATGTTATTGGTAATTTTGAATCTGCAAGCATGGATCTGGTTGCTTCAATGATTGTTCTATTTCTTCTTTCAGCTACACCATTCTGTTGTGGAGTTCTAGGAGAGCTGTACTACCTGTCAATACCTTTAAGATCACAAAAAGAGATTAGATTTTCATTTTTAAATTTTGTGCCATTATCACATCTGATGGCTTTCACTTTGAGGTCTCTTGTGTTTTCCAGTTTGATTATCAGGTTCTTGATGATTTCACTTGTTTCATCTTTAGTCCTGAGAAAAAATACCCAAGTATATCTGGATAAATCAATAGTAATAACTAAGCAGGATTGTTTCTTTCCTATACTCATAATATTTGTAGCCCCAAATAAGTCCATATGTAAAAGCTGCAAAGGGTTAGAAATAGAATTTATTGCTTTGGACTTATGAGAAGTCTTGTGTTGTTTACCTTTCAGGCATGCAACACAATGATGATCACACATAAATTCTTTTTGAGGTAAACTAATTACCAAATTCTTTTTAACTAAATTGTTCATGTATTTAAAGTTTGTGTGACACATCCTTCTATGCTAGAGTTCTGATTCATTGGTGTTTGCCTTAAATATAAAACTGTTGATCTCATTTAGAGAAATGAGTTATCCCCTATATCCAGGAAATACACATTGTTTTTCTTTGGTGTTCTTAAAACTACATATTTTTCATCTAAAACAAAATCAGGAGAAAGAATGATGCACTCTGCATCTGAAAAGAGAATCTTGTTCATTTTATCAGATACCTATGAGACACTAACCAGATTATATTTAAGTTCGACAACATAAAATACGTCATCAAATGTAATCTTACCATTAGATACTGGACCTTTACCTGTGATTCTACCACCTTTTGGATTTTCACCAAAAGCAACATATCCACATTCAAAAGACCTAAAATCGCTGTGAATTTGAAGATTTCCAGTCATGTGCCTAGAGCATCCACTATCAATATGCCATGTGTTTCCATCTTTAGGTACCTGGATACTCTGCACAAAATAAAAATTAGTTCATTTTGGGAATCCAAGCTTGTTTTGTCTTGGGTTCATCCTTGTAAGAAACGAATTTTTTAATGATTTTAACTTTTGATGAAGGTTTGGTGTTTGAATTCTGGTTACTACTGTTGTTTGGTGTTACTACTGATTTAGGTTTATATGCCGAGGTTTTAGCTTTTGAATATTTTATTACAGATGGAACAGTACTATTTTTGGGACGATCAGTATTAACATGGTAGTTATATCTCACTGCATTGTACCTTTGTTTGTGATCAGTAGTAAATGTTTGACTGTTTCTACTGATGTTTGAAAAACTTAAAAATTTTGAAGATTTAGTTTGGGTTCGATTATTTTCAAAGTTTTTACTTGTTTTAGGATTACCATGTGTGATAAATTGAACAAACCTTTGAGCAGTTCTTCCAAATTTTGGAACATCAACATGTGGATTTTAAGAAACCTTTCAGGATTTTTAACAGTTTGATTTATTTTTTATTCTTTTAATCTAAGTTCTTTTAATTTTAATTTATTATCTTTAAATTCCTTAAACTCTTTGCAGTTGATTGGATTGAAATGACAATCCTTTGCTACGTGATTAACTTTATTGCAAATCAAGCATGTTAATTTGGTTGATTTTGAACTCTCAGGTTTTCTTTGTTCTTTTAATTGATTCAAGTTTCTTTGATTTCCCCTTCTTAATATAGTTGCAATATTTTCAGCATTATATTCAGGAGATTCTTGATTTTGTGTGGTGTGAAAACTTGTATCAGTTGATTAAATGGTATTTTCTTCATCAGAGGATTCCTCACTTGTTTCAGTTTGTTTTTCTAATTTTAATTCATCTAAGATTCTTTCTGAACTAGATTTTAGTGGAGGAATGAAGTTTGTTGGAGGAGGAACTGCATGATATCCAACTCCAGGTATAACCTTTTCGGTTGTTTGATTACTTGTTAATTCTTCAATTATTTTAGAACTTTTTTCAAATTTTTTAATTGTTAAACTATTTTGTTCTAGTTCTAATTGAAATTATTCTAATTTGGTTATAGCTTCTTTTGCTTTTAATTCAGCATGTTCTTTATCATAAACAGCTTGTAATAATTCTTCTTTACGTTTTTTATCTGTTATTTGATAAATTTTAATTTGATTTTCTAAATCAGCTATGACGCCATTAAACTCTATTCTTCTGTTTTTGTTTCTAATTAAATCATCCAGAATTTCTTTATTTATATTTTCATGTTCTTTATATGATTTAATGCATTCAGGAGTGCAAGATTTAGAAGTTACCTAAGTGTTGGGATCAGAGAAGGCCATGAGTTCTTGATTTTGAGTATGTTCTTCAGCTTGAAAGCTCCAATCATAGCCTTGTCCTTCTTGAGATACTAGAGAAGTCGAGTTTGAGGAGGTGCTTTTGTTGTAATTTGATCTTTGATCTTTGTTAGGACATTCTCTAGCAAAGTGACCAAAATTACTGCAGTTATAGCATTTGACTATGGTTTTGTCAAATCCTTCCCTTTCTCCTATGTTGAAGTTTAGATCTTTTTTTCCAGTTCTTTGAAGAAATTTTTTTGTTTTCAAACTTAGCATAGCCATCTAACACTTTATGTTCATCTCTTCCAAATCATCAGGATTGATTTGTTCAAGATCTTCACTAATTAGTGCACTATGCACATGACTCGTAAAGAAGGATTCGCTGGCAGTATCTTCTGATTCTTTAGACTTTCCAGATGTAACATCCTGATTTGTACCTGCACTAGAAACAAAAGCAGCACTTTTTGAAGGTAAAGTAGGAGTTTTCTGACTTACCTATGATTCTAACACTTTTAAGTCATTGTAGAGTTCATCAAGTTCCTTCTCTTCTAATTCATCTCCTTGTCTATATATCACAGTATACATAGATCATTCTTCACCTAGAGATCTGAGAAACTTCCTGTTGTCATCATCTTTGTCTGGTTGGACTCCAACTTGATTGAGTTCACCAACAAGTTTATTGAATCTATCAAAAACTTGGGACAAAGATTCATTCTTTTGTCCTTTGAAGTTTTCAAACTCTTGCTTCAACACGGACTTCATGTTTCTCTTTGTGCTCTTAGTACCCACAAACCTTTCCTCCAGTGCTTGCCACAATTTCTTAGCATCATCATATTCAACAAAGAGATGTTGATAGTCATTAGGAATTCAAAGCAATAGTGTGCGTAAAGCCTTCAATTCAATTCCCCTGTCTTTCTTTCCCTTATCACATCTGACCTTATCAAATTCAGTAGATGACCTAGTTATTTGAATCAGAATGGTTTTGTTCCCTTCTTGAACAACTTCCCACATGGAATAATCAGTAATAAGCATGTACTGCTTAATTCTGTTTTTCCACATCCCAAAGTTGTTGGGAGTGAGAATTCGGATCTTGTTAGCCTGTGTGCTTCCATTGTTATCAGACATGATGATAACCTTTGTTTTGATTTTATTGAAAAACTTTTTGATGTTCTTGATTCATAGATCTAGAACCTTATGCTCTGATACCACTTGTCAGGATCGAATAACTCAAACAGTTATTAGAATCACAGATCTACTCACAAATAGAGGTTATAGTGGATTAACACTATTGTGATGAACAAGAACAATAAACTGTAAATTATATGAATATAATTAAGAACACAGTTTTCACAAAAAGCTTCAATGTATATTGATTAATTCGAACAATACACACGTATGTTTACAATTCATAAGGAACTATATATAATAGTCCTTGAAGCCTAAACTTTTACCCTAGTTATTCTAGGACTAGATTACAATCGAATTACAAAAGATATTATATTCTAAAAAAACTTTCCTAAGATCTCGGACACGATCTACTTCATAAACGATCATCAGTTGCAGCCATCAGTAGTAGATCGTTGATCAGTAGGAAATGCATCATCAGTAGTATCTTTTGTTCTTCAGTATCAACTCCTTAGCAGTAAAAGGAAATTGATCAGTAGTATCTGTATATCTGTTGGGTCGTTGAAAAGCATCCCCACTGAAGAGATTTAACGAAGACAAAAAGGCAAATAGTTAGAAGACAATCTGAGGATCAGTTCCTCAGATTGTGGGTAACTGTATCTGATCAGTTCAGATTTCAGTTACCTTGTTACACTATCTGATCACTATCTGAAACAACGATCAGTTCCCCATGCGGAATCAGATACTGTTAACAGATCAGATAGTATAAAAGGTTCAGCGCATTGGACAAAACGCTGAACCATTGAACAGAGACTTCTCTAAGCAAAACTCTTAGTGAAGGTCGCTGAAGCTGAACGCCATCTGAAGAAGCATGAGTATCCGAAAACTCATGGCTGCCAAATTTGTACATAGGCCCAAAGTTTCAGCGTCACAGAAAGACACAAGTTTGTGCATCGCTGATTATGGGAATATCTTGCAAATCTTTTAGAAGATATCAGTGATCACAAGACGACAGAAAGTACTGTCAGAATTTCGTTAGTCGTGCGCGTCCCATGATATATCCTCTGCACCAACAGAATTCTCACGCGTGGAATCGATCGATCCTTCCTTTGGCTCTAGGAGTCTAGGTGTCCCAATGATATAAATTGAGGACTTAGACGATCGATTCCAGTGTGCACCCAACAAGGTTACACGCTGCTGAATTTACTCCAGAACTTTATTCCCTCGAGCAGAGTGTAAACCACCAGTTAACTCGAGTTATCTGATTCGAGAATTGAGTCTGTATAACGAAAGTGTCTGGTCTTGTGCTTGATCATTTGTTGATCATAAACTTGTCTTAGATAATATATGTTGTTGTCTATCACATGCAAGCAGTTTAGTTAGGATTTGTTCTTAGCTACTCCGCAAACTGCTTGCATCTTTATTGTATCAATTATTGATTAATAAAGAAAAGTTTAAAAAGTGTTGAGTGTCTCCATAAATTTAAATTGGTCAGTGAAAGCGTATAGGTGTTATCTTTCACTTATTACGGTACTAACAATTGGTATTAGAGCAGGGACAATTAATTCATAATTGTTGATCTGCTTACTTACTGATCAAAAACGGGTGAAAAGCTATCTCAAATGAATCTTGGCTCAAAGACAAATGCCCCTGTGTTTACTGATGAAGATTTTGGTATGTGGAAAATCCACTTTCTGGGATTTGTCGAACATCAAAATGACATGGGACCAGATATTCTCATCAATGGTCCATACATTCCATAAATGTTCGTTCCAAGTGCCACCATTTCCAAGAAGAAGAAGAAAGAGGGTGACGATAAAGACGAAGATGAAAAAGAAGAAGACCTTTCTGATGTTGAAGAACCCAAAACAAAAGATCAATGCTCAGAGGCAGACAAAAAGCTGGCGGGGTTAGATGCTGAAATCCGGTTCCTCTTTCAATCATCCCTCCCAAACCACATTCTTATCACTGTATAAGAGTGTAAAACTGCCAAATAGATCTGGGATATTTTGATAACGTCGTATGAAGGAACCGATGAAGTTAAAGCCAGTAGAAAAGCAATGTTAAATCGAAAGTATGAAGCTTTCATAGTCATCAAAGGCGAAACACTCAACATGTCCTACAAAAGGTTCACCATCCTCATCAATGAATTAAGGGAGTTCGGCATTCACAAAGATGTCCAGGAGTTAATGTACAAATTTTTGGAAAATCTTCCAAAAGATTGGGCCGTCATGTCCACGGTGCTAAGAACCTCTGGTCAGATGAGAGATATGAACATGAGCAGTCTCTACAGTACACTGATGAACTTTGAAAATGAAAACAAGATGTATGATGGTCTAAATGAAAGTCCTACCTCCTCCGCTCTCATTGCAAGCTCTTCCAAGTCATCTCGCAAAGCACTAAAAGCAAAGGTGGAAAACGTTGTCGATCCAAACGATGCTGATGATGAAAGATTTGAGGATGCTGAAGATGGTGATTTCGAAGAACGTGAATCTAATCTAGGATAAGGTGACAATGATGATATAAAAGAACTCTCTGGAAGTATGGCTTTATTAGCCACAAGGTACAAAAGATTCTTAAATTGTAATAGATCAGGAGGTCAAAATGACAGAGGGGAGATGGTATGTTTTAAGTGTGGAAGAACTGGTCATATCAAAGCTGATTGCAGAGTTAAAGAGAACTATGGATCTGAAAAATCAAGCTCAAGCTTCTCGTCAAACTATAAAAAGAAATATGTAGATACTGAGAAGAAATACCAAGAGCTGAAAGCTCAGCTAGCCAAGGCTGAGAAATATGCAAAAGCATTAAAACCAACTGCTGAAGCTTGGTTAAGTGACTCAGAGACAAGTGAAGAAGTAGTTACTTGCAACACAAAAGGTCAATTCGCAAAAATAGAAGAGAAATCTGAGTCAAACTCTGAAGATCAACAAAATTGTATATGTCTGATGGCAAGGGTTGAGAATACTGAATATCGTCAGAAAGAAAAAGGGTCTCTTGATTCTAATACTCAAATGTCCCATGTTTCAAGGGAACGGGAAGACGAAGTTCCAAACAAAGGAAAAGTGTCTAACACAGCTTCTCTAGAAGATTATCCATCACTAGTCAGATCACTTGCAAAAGATATGATGATCACTCACAAAAGAAATGATCAGTTAGAGACCGCTGTCTCCACGATGACAAAAAGGGTAGAAGAACTTGCTCAAGAATCCTCAAAAGCTCAAAATTTAAAACTTGGAGTAATCAGGCTTCAGTGCTTTAACAATATCCTGAGAGAAGATAATTTGTTATTAGCTCAGAAAATGAAGCTCTTCAGAAATCGTGCAACTGAAGGGTTTCATAACAATGATCGACCACTTGGGTCAACCTCCTAGTAAGCTTGGTTCGACCATTCTGGTAAGAACACGAACGTGTTCTTGACCGGTTAAAACCAACTAGCTGATTTTATCCCTAAAAGCGGAAATGGGATTAAACCTAAACCTAATCCTTAAACCCTAAAGGATTGGGATGTTGGAAATCTAGATTAGATTAACAAGAAAGAAACCTTGTACGAAAAAACTCGAACACACACATAGCTTGTGTGTGTTCGTCAACCATCAACCAAGAACCCTAGGATTCTTGGTCGAATTCGAACAAGGGGAGGAGAGGGAGAAAAGAGTTTCTCAAATCATACCTTATTGCTTGCTTAAGATAGTTCACTGATGATGAACAAGTCGAGCAACCTTCTAGTTGATCTGATCAATGAACTTGTTCTTCAATACTTGAAGAACACGAAGAACGAAGAACACCAAGACTTGGTGTCTTGTTCTATTCGGCCGAAAATCCCAAGGGGGAGGAGGGTGATTTTTGTGTAAGGTGTGTAACAAATAAGGGTTACCCTAAGCCTCTTATTTATAGTTAAATAAGTTGCGCTTAGAACCCTCTAGTTTAATTAAGATTAGATCTTTAATTAAACTTTCCTTTTAACACTTCCATCCCTTGTAGTTTTACTAGTTTATTATTGTCACACTTAATTATCAAATGTCTTAGTATTACACACTTATATATTTCGGTAGCCATATACAGGAAATATATATACTTGTGTTTTATACATTTAAGAATTTATTAGACAATAATATAATCCAATCACTATAAGATTTACTAGCTTTAAATCATATCATGGATAATCTTTAATTAACACATTGTATATTTACTCAACTAGTAAATGTAAAAATACTTGTATTAATTAGTTAGTTAAACTAATCTAGTAATAAGTTAAACTTAACTTAATACTTAACTGATTCATAATGACTATTATGAATCTTTCCTCTTCGTAGTATCATTGCATATCTTGCTCGTATTACATGCACTCACCGGTGTGACCCTTAAGTGTTTCGTAGGCATGGATGTATCATCATAGGTTGACTAACCGTTCACATTATTCCTTCAGCAACTAATGGAATAAATCATCCAACTTCAACAAGCAAGTTCTAGAAGAACATAATTTCATTCAAGGTTTTTCTGAGAAGTATGAGCAATATCCAATCTGCATAACTCGTACATCTGTAACATCAAACGTTAAAAACCAAACATCCAGACTGTCTAAATCTCAAGAATTTCACTATGAAAGAGAAGTTTTTCAGACGGCAAGCGGACATCTGATCATCACCAGAGATTATGCTTCAGAGGAATCCATGTTCCAAGATAAAGAGATGTCTCAGGCTACTACTTCACATGAAGAAGTAGAATCTACTTATCATCAGAGACAAGCAAAAACCACTGAAGTTGATTGCTTCGACAATCAAACATTATTAAACTTCACCACTCACATCAGCTTGCTAACATCATCAATAGCTGATACTAAAGCTGATCTTGCACAACTCACAACTGAAATTAAGTCTGAGATGAATGAAGGGTTCACACAAATTAACAATCAACTGCAAATAGTCTTCATCCTACTAGAAAACAATGTCATTCCATCAGTCACTCTGAAAGACTTTGTAAGCTATCCTTTTCAACATCTCTCGTTTCATCTAGAGAAAATATCAGACGAATTAATCACCAGTGACTGTCTGATGACATTCTTTGATCAGATGGATGACCTTAATCAATCCCAAAATATCTCAATAGAAAACTATATCAACCAAAATGTTATTTTGAAAAAGATGAGGAAATGGAGGTTGATGAAACTCAAGCTGATCCAGGCGTTCAAAATCTATCAATGGAACAATATGTCAGACAGAACATCATTGTGGAAGTAACTGAAGAAATGGAGACGGATGAAAGCAATTCAGATCAAAAAATTAAACTCGAAAGTGATAAAAAGAAATGTAGTTATCACAGAAATGAAGATTGTTACAATCTCATCCATGAGGAAGTTATAGCCTCGAGCTCAAAAAGGTCATCTGAAGCTGAAAAGTGTGCTTCAAAAAGGTTGGTTACTTTAAATGACAACCAATACCCAATCTTCAGCGATGGATACTCAAAGATCAAAATATGAGCTGAAGAACGGTGCAGGGCACACAACATGATGGCATCTGATATATGATCTTTTGTAATCCCCTGCGACTCCACCACCTCATCAATAAGGCAAAGTGAAAGTTTTCCCATCAGATCCTACCTATCGCCAACCACTGTTGCAGCTATTTTTCCACATATGAAGTTGTTTCTTTTCTTCTCTTACCAAGTCTGAGGACTAATTTTATATTAGGTACAAGTTATTTCAATTCTCATCTTGTTCAGCTACTCATTTTGCATGCAAGAATTTTTTTTAAATGATCAGCTTAATTTTCCAGTCTTATAATTACATGAATGTGTCTATAGTGACATACAAACATATTACCTGATTTATCAGCCATATCTTCATATCTCATTATATTCAGATTTAAGACATTTTTTTTTAAAAAAAAAAATCAGATATCACATATGTCAGATGCATCCTGTCGACTCGTTGATTCAGATAGTCAAATGATTTCAGATAATTAAAATATGTCCTAGACTATCTGATATTAATGACCATCTGATGAAATATTAGTTGCTAGATTTCATCAGATCGTCATTAGGTAGGGCAATCTCATTGGACCTATCTTCATAACTGACACGCAAGTGCTACTGGACACGTCTGTCTCACTGATATTTAATGCGACTGCACGATGTCATTTCCCGCCACACTACCCTGCCATTTGATTGACTTCTTTCATCATTCCCAGACTACCTACAAATACCCTCCCATCTCCACCTCACGATCAATCTCAACGATTCAAATTCTAACCGTCGATCAAAACTGTCTCCCACGATCTTCCCCAAATTACTCTACACTTCACCATTTCGCAAATTTTCACCAACACTTTTTCTCTCTCGCAACTCTCAAAACCCTTTTGTCCTCTTTGCAAAACATCTCACTACCTGTAAGCAATGTCGAAATCAAAAAGAACTTATCTCAAGGTTCCCCTTTCAGCCTTGACTCAACCATCTCCAAACGTTTCATATTCATACCGAAACATATACTATACAAAGAACAACTAAAGAAGCTTTATAAATTATCATCTCAGAAATTTGAGACCAGAGTTTAAGGAGCTGCTAAAATTATTCGATCAACACCCAATCAGGGACACGTTAAACTTTGACATCCCCCTGTCAAAACCAATGTTACTCGAATTCTGGTATACATGCACCACCTCCAATGAATCTGGAGAAGGCGTTATAACCGGAACAATACTACAAGGTAAAAACACACCGTATCCTTCAACCTCACTACATTTAGGGAACCAATCAAACTCGATTATGTGAGACCCCCACAAGTCCATGAACAAACCCCGTCGCTTGAAGAAGCAAAATCAATTGTTCTGCCATACATCAAATACCAAGGAGATCACACCAGAGGTGTCTCAAGAACAAAAATGGGCTCGCTTTGGTAAGCGTTCTTTATGACCATCTCTCAATGCCTGACCAGTAAGACTGGTGGGTATGATTTCGTTTCTGGTCATGAGATGATATTAGGAGCGGCCCTGTTCTCTGATATTATGATTGATTTTGGCTCTCTAATCTTTGATCAACTGGTAAAATAGGTCGGTGCTGCAAGCAAAGATGAACTAATCTCGTTTCCCAGGTTCTTGTGTATGGTCTTTCTTCATTCTTTAGGAGAACAAGAGTTTTATGATAACATTGGCTCCTCTCTCAAAGCTGGTATGGTGGGGAGCTCAAACTTCACGAGGCAAGAAGAGAAGTTTTCTCTCGAACTCCCAGAAGGTATGTTGACATTCACTCGATTTGCCCAATCTGCCTCCTCTCAAGAGGATGATGTCGAATCTGATGATGACAACAATCAATCCTCTCCTGATCATTCACCACCACCACCACCGTCAAACCCATCAAACTTATCCCGGAGATATAGAACCAGATGCTCCAAACCCAGAGTGGTCCCAAATCCTACTCCAATTGAAATAAGAGAAATCCCATCCACCCCTTCACCAGTCCCTCTAGGGACAGAAAACGTTGATATGGACCATTCTCCGGTCCATCCAGAACCCAGGTTAGGTAATGAACTTGATGATCTTAACAGACTCATTAATGAGTTTGTAGAAGAGGATGTTGCTGATGTGAATAAATCGGTGGAGCACACGAGTGTCCCCACTGAAACAAATGTTGGTACTGAACCCGAACAAAAATACCAGCTACCAGTCAGCTGGACTGAGAGCTCCGATGAAGAACCTGCCCCCACAGCCGAGCAAGTTCCATTACCCAGGAAAGTTGCCACACAGAGGGTCCGAGGGACCGGGGTGTGCCAGCTGCGACAAATCTCCCTGGCATGATGGAAAACTTTAATGAAACATTCAGACAACTTGCTCGGATAAGAAGTTTCTGTGGGGTTATAAATACCAACATTAGGAACATCTCCAATCACCAAGCCATGTCAGACAGTGTTCAAGATTTCCTGGCTAACAATCCGGAAAATCTCCAAAGAAACGTGAACACACAAAACGGGCAGATCGATAATCTTATCTCTGCAATTGAAAATCTCACGTCAAGAAACGCTGATCTGACATCAAAATTCAATCGTCTCGAAAGATCCATTGGTGAAAGGATTGATAGTTTGTTATCTCGCATCTCTAGCCTTGTTGAGCCACTGATGAATAACAAAAATGCTCAAGGTGTCACCCCCACCCCTCATTTTCAGGGGGAGAAATCTGTGTCCCATCAAGGCACAGTGGAGAGGGTCGTTAGACCGGCCGGACTGGGAGGTGAAGACCAGAGCAACCAGGGCAAGGGGAAGAGAATCGCTGGAGACAACAGAGCTCATAATGTTGGTAGTGGTTTGAATCGTGTAGCCAATGAAAGTGTTCAGACTGGGAAAACCCATCAGATGACCTCAGAACGTTTTAGGAGGTCAGGGATCAGGTTTGAAGAGTTCCCAGATATCAAAATCACTCATGCTGGTGGTACTACCAGAATCCCAATCGTTCCATCCTCAGATCCCCTTGTCAGGGTTTCTGCAGAAGCTCCCATGGGAAAAATCCAAAATCTTCCCTTGGATAAAGGTAAGGGTCCTGCAACTTCTTCTCCAAAAACGGAAAAGCGGAAGAATCAGATGACTCATGATGAAGAAGAACTTAGGAGAACTGCCAGACGTCTAGGGATGCATGTAAAGAGGTTGCTGAAGCTATGGAGGAAGAACGAAAGAGGAGGGGCTTGGGAAGCCACAAGGGGAGAAATGAGTGATTCGCTGAAAACGATGGGAGGTGCCGATGAAAGAAGACCGGTGGTTGAAGAACCTGATTTTTTTTATGTTTCAAACAATGGTCTGTAATCCTTAAAACAATTTACTTTTCTGCACGCACCATAAAAACAATTTACATTTATGTCTTTAATTTGCTACTCCGTTATGCATGAATATCATCAGTTAATGATGGTTTTGACATACCTGAGTTTTCTTGCTTGCTAGATACTTAGAAAAACTCAAAAAGAAAATATGAGTTAGAAACTGTAGTGTGATCAGATTCTATCAGATCACCATATATGGTAATGTTTTCTAGGTACGTCGAAGACCCTTTGAATTGTGAAAAATACTCAAGGTTAAATATAAAACCTTCACATATTCAAAGGGAGTTGCCTAACTATTTGTCTACATCAAATAGGGGGAGATTGTTGGGTCACTGAAAAGCATCCCCCACTGAAGAGATTTAATGAAGACAAAAAGGCAAATAGTTAGAAGACAATATGAGGATCAGTTCCTCAGATTGTGGGTAACTGTAACTGATCAGTTCAGATTTTAGTTACCCAGTTACACTATCTGATCACTATCTGAAACAACGATTAGTTCCCCGTGCGGAATCAAATACTGGTTAATAGATCAGATAGTATAACTGGTTCATCGCATTGGACAAACCGCTGAACCATTGAACAGAGACTTCTCTAAGCAAAACTCTTAGTGAAGGTCACTAAAGCTGAAGGCCATCTGAAGAAGCATGAGCATCCGAAAACTCATGGCTGCCAAAAGTGTACATAGGCCCAAAGTTTCAGCGTCACAGAAAGACACAAGTAACGTACAAGTTTGTGCCTCGCTGATTATGGGAATATTTTGCAAATCTTCTAGAAGATATTAGCGATCACAAGATGACAGAAAGTACTGTCAGAATTCCGTTAGTCGTGCGCGTCCCATGATATATCCTCTGCACCAACGGAATTCTCACACGTGGAATCGATCGATCATTCCTTTGGCTCTACGTTTCCCAATGATATAAATTGAGGACTTAGACGATTGATTCCAGTGTGCACCCAACAAGGTTACACGATGTTGAATTTACTTCAGAACTTTATTCCCTCGAGCAGAGTGTAAACCACCAGTTAACTCAAGTTATCTGATTCGAGAATTTACTTCAGAACTTGTCTTAGATAATATCTGTTGTTGTCTATCACATGCAAGCAGTTTAGTTAGGATTTGTTCTTAGCTATTCTGCAAACTGCTTGCATCTTTATTGTATCAATTATTCATTAATAAAGAGAAGTTTAAAAAGTGTTGAGTGTCCATAAATTTAAATTGGTCAGTGGAAGCGTATAGGTGTTATATTTCACTTATTACGGGACTAACAATATCAGTAATAACTATGATTAATCCCAACAACTACAATAATTGACTACAATTGGTAAGATTTTGGTTAAGAGTGTTTTTCACTAAACTTTTTGTAATGAACCCCAATCAAACAAATGTATACTCTAAACACTCATTTACATTAGGAGAAATATAGATTGCAACCATATAGCTAAGAACTTTATATCAAATTATGTAAAGTTTTATGAAAAACTTACAAAAACCATGTAAAATTGAGCAAGAAGTAAAAAACATGATACATGAACAATTATATCAACGCCCAAAAGTGCTATGATGAACAACCCTTATCTATTATAAGTTAGAATTGGGCGGTGTTTTACTTGAAATTGACGTTTGATCTTGAATTTTCCTTAGTGCTGCTCTGTTAGTGCTGCTCCCAGTTAGTGTTGCTCTCAGTTAATTTTTAACAAACACAACGATTTTCTTGTCTCTGTGACATGTTAATTTTCCTTCAATTTAATCTTGAATTTCTTAGTTGCTGTTGATCTTATCTCTCTCAACCTCTAACTTGGTTTCAGCATTTATTAAATATGCATTAGAGTTTTTTGGTTCGAATTGAAAAAACCGACACATAAGATTTCATATATAAATTATAACTCTTCAAGTTTTGATTTTCAGTGGAGAAGTTATTTATTTCATTATAATTTCCTCGCTTTGATGATTTCATTTTTTCATTTGTGTCGTTAAATTTTGTTCCCACAACAACTAACCCTAATTTTCATCTGTGAGGATCTACCTACCGGAGTAGCCATGGCTATAGCAGCCCCAGGATAGCTGAACACAACAGAATCCCCAACCTGGGGTTCCCGAAGCGTCTATTGTTTCTAGAAATTGGAGCAGATTGGTGAAGGAACACACGGGTCAGTTATTACATGTTCTATTTAATACAATTGATTCTTACAGATTAAGGGTTGGTAATTTTAATAACCCCTGGTATTATGAAGGAAAATACTTCAAAGATTTCAATTTTATTCTGGCTCTTTAATTTGAGGAATTCATCTCACATTGTATAAAATTAGATTAATTAGGAATGATATTGTACTCTATAAATATACCATTCACTAGCTTCGACTGGGGGAGCATGCTTCAAAAGATATATTAAAGAAAAATAACAACAAATATTAATACTTTTAAAATGACATAAGAATCCATAGTTGTAATGATAAGTTTGTACAAATTTTGATACATAAATAAATGTTACAGAAATTTTGAATAGTTTCTGTTATTTAAAGGTAATATAAAGGAAGATTCATATTAGGCAAATATGTTTTGAATTCGTGTTCTCTAAATTTCGGAAACCATAGAATTCAAAATTACCTTAATGGTTTGTTGTATACTTGATGTAAATATTTCCGGACTAATTGGGATAATGATTTGCTTTAAATGAGTTTCAAAAGTTAGGAACTTTCCAAATTTAAAAAAAAAAAAGTAATTAATTGACCAAACCAAGTATACGTATTTTATGAATTCATTCATTATATTGTCATAAATTCGAAAGGAATTCAACAAATTACCAAAATTAATCCGAATAATATTTAAAGTATATTTAAAAACTTCCTAATCTACCGGAGTTATTTTTATCTAAAATATATTATATTGAATGAGTTATATACGAAGCCAAGTGGCATATGAGGTGACATTGGAAGCCAATGGGGATGCTTTAAAGTAATGAGCTGACAATGAAAACTCAAATCCAAGCCTCATATATAGATGAAGATTCCAAAAGAATCAATGACTATATCTGTTATTTTTTCTTTTTAATTCATTCTAATCCTAGCCTTTATCTCTTTATTTAAGTAATTTCATAATATTATCAAGTTTAATGCAATGGGTAAGTTTGTAACTAATGGCAACTTAATTCTCAGGTGAAATTTAGAATTTCCTGTGAACTGTTGATTAAGGCATGTAAACAGATCTTTTTATGTATAATTACAGAGCCGTATGAACCGTTGTTAAGGCTTAACAGTTTTTCGTATCAACCTCTATAACTTTCGATTAATAACTGTAATTTTGAAGTGTGCCATAATTATGTAGTCTCGCGGTTTAGATCTTTTGATGCACTTTTAATTATTTGTTATCCTTGCAAAAGCTAATATACTGAAAACAACAATGTATGTATTTTAAAATAGTTTTTTTTTAATTTATCTTTTTTAATTTTTATTTATAATTTTTATAATATACATTATAAAGCATAAATTTACATGTCTATGTCATTAGTAACTTTTCAATTCTATAATTCATATTATAAAAGCATTATGTGATTTATTATCGTTTAATTAATAATCATACGATTAATGTTTCATATTAGTAGTAATCATATGTAATTAACGACAAACTTTTTGTATTATATAAAAATTATGTCCAGTAAAATTATTGACAGTCCGTGATTTTTCACGGGTCATAACCTAGTTTAAAGTATATTTAAAAACTTCCTAATCTACCAGAGTTATTTTTATTTAAAATATAATATATTGAATGAGTTATTTACGAAGCGTGTGACATATGAGGTGACATTGGGAGCCAATGGGATGCTTTAAAGTGATGAGTTGGCAAAGAAAACTCAAATCCAAGCCTTATATATAGATGAAGATAAAGATTCCAAAAGAATCAATGACTATATCTGTTATTTTTTCTTTTTAATTCATTCTAATCCTAGCCTTTATCTCTTTATTTAAGTAATTTCATAATATTATCAAGTTTAATGCAATGGGTAAGTTTGTAACTAATGGCAACTTAATTCTCGGGTGAAATTTAGAATTTCCTATGAACTGTTGATTAAGGCATGTAAACAGATCTTTTTATATATAACTACAGAGCCGTATGAACCGTTGTTTAAGGCTTAACAGTTTTTCGTATCAACCTCTATAACTTCCGGTTAATAACTTTAATTTTGAAATGTGCCATAATTATGTAGTCTCGCGGTTTAGATCTTTTGATGCACTTTTAATTATTTGTTATCCTTGCAAAAGCTAATATATTGAAAACAACAATGTATGTATTTTAAAAGGTAATATATTATATCTTTAACACACTTTTAAAGTATATTTGTTAAGTACAATATGGATTATTTCCCGGTCCTCCGAAGAAAATATAACCACCCAAAGTGTTACTATACTGGAATTTAGCATCATAACAACCGGGTTTACTAACTGATAATGTTAAATTCAATATAGGAAGTATATGATTAAACTGATCAACATATTCCAACTTGCTCTGATATGCTGCTCTTCGATACCCTTCAACCGGGAAGTGACCGCTGCCCATCCATGTTGACGTGTTATGATGGAACCTTTGGGAATAAACTTCTCCCCCAAAGTCGATTGACGTTGCATGATAACGAAGATCTGTGAATAAAGTGTACGGCCAATATCCCATCAATTCTCCTCCCGCCCACAACCACCAGTTCCCGGCATTCGGGTCCTACAATATTCGACATATTTATAAAACGTAATCACTCATAGTTTTGTATGTAATATATCTAAATTGGTTTAGAAGTGTATTAACATAAGAGGGAAAAAAACTACATTTTTTTTCGTGATGTACTTATACGATTAATAAATTACCTTCCAAATCATAAAGGGGACTTCATATTGATTACCATTATATGTTGATACTGGTTCAAAAGCAGCTCCAAGAGCAACCTTACGATTGGTTTGAACAAATCCCGGACATTGCAAGTTGAAGCAACCAGTTCCCTCATAGTCATTGGCCTGTAATATTTTCAGTTTCAAACTATGAGTTCTAATTAAACAACAAATACTCACTTTATTGTTGTCCACCTCTAAATATCAATGGATTAATATGTAAAAATATAAAAAAATGATGCGAGAAAAATATTATATTTAACAAGCTAAAGACTTACTGTCCAATACGTGAATAGTCTTGGCATGTTATCTTTGTACATATGTGGGAAAGCCTGTCACAATATACTCGATGAAATTATACATATAATATGAATAAATGAGTTCAGGCGAGAACTCCATTTTTTATTAGGACTGTGAGGACAAATACTTCGTGTAAGGTTTTAATAGAATAGTTGGGATTTAATGTGAAAAAAAAAACATATATTAGAAGTTTATGGGTTTTATATAAGAAACAATTAATTTATAAAATAATTTTAATAAGGAATGAAAATTCAATTATAAAAATACTTTAGATGAGGAAAGAATATGAGAGTTAATTTTCGTAAAATTTTGATGCCTACACCACAGTGTACAATTATTTCTACAGTCTGTACAACTACATAAAGGATTTATTGTGGTACATGAGTTAAAAATGTGGTGTAAAATTCACTATCTAAAGAATATATTATGGACATTAAATAAATTTATAAATAATTATTTAAAAAGAATTTTAGTGAATAAGACTTTATCAACCTTTTTAGTTAAAAGATAATAGATATAAATGAGTGGCTAGAACGTCTTGCAAATCTAATGAATCTCGCATGAACCAATTTATATATATATATATATATATATATATATAGAGAGAGAGAGAGAGAAGTGGGATCCTGTGAGAACTCTTTCTTCGGTGAGGACTCGCGAGGACACCTCATAAAAATTTCAAAAAATTTCGAAAAAAATATATGTAACCCACCATGATTATTACTACATTTGACAAAAAAAAAAATTATGATCCACTTTTTTTAGCGAATCATAACAATGATCCAGATTTTTTTTGTGGATCATTATTATGATCCATATTTTTTTTTTTTTGATCATTTTTGGAAAAAAAATTATTTTTTGATCTTATACATAGCGATTTTAATGTTAAAAAAGAAATTTTTTAAAAAAAGTTTGTTTTGGATTATTTTTAGAGTTTTTTTTGGAGTCCTCACAGTCCTCGCGAGGAAAAGAGTCCTCACCGGATCCGGACCCTATATATATATATATATATATATATATATATATATATATATATATATATATATATATATAGATATATAGAACTGGATCCTGTGAGGACTCAAAAAACGGTAAGGACTCGTAAGGACACCTCAAAATATTCCAAAAAATTACGAAAAAATATATATAACTCCCCATGATTATTAGTACTACATTTGACCAAAAAAACATTTTGAAAAAAAAATTATGGTCCACTTTTTTTTACGGATAATAACAATCATCCATATTTTTTTTGGATCATTATTATGATCCATAATTTTTTTTTGGATCATTTTTTAAAATTTTTTATTTTTTTGGATATTATATGCTGCGATTATAATGTTTAAAAAAGAAACTTTTTGAAGAAAGTCTGTTTTGGATCATTTTTAGAAAAAAATTTGGAGCCCTCGCAGTCCTCACCGGGAAAAGAGTCCTCACCGGATCCGGACCCTATATATATATATATGTGTGTCTCGCGCGTACACATCAACTCAACTATATGAATTGCATAGCAAAATTATTATTTTATTATGTATATATTTACATTTTCATGGAAGTAGTTTTCTACATTCAAGTAGAGGTATAAGTGTTTACATATTATCTCATTTACCATTATTTTGAAGAGATTGACAATCGTTGTTGTTGATATATGATTGTGTATAAAAAAAATTGAGTGATTAAAGGGGGGGGGGGGGGGGGGGTAGGTGAAGATAACATAACATACATGCCAACCAGCTTCAACACTTTGGAAATCATGATTTGGAAGATCATACGCAGCCCAAATTTTTGAAGCGCTATAATCTTCTCCAACAACATATGGTCTCCAAACATTCAAACGTGCTCTTGCTCCAAAGAGTTTTGCATCTGTTGCATACCCTACTGCATACTGCAATCATACATACAATACCAAACGTAACATCAAAACACACACACACACACACATACATATATATATATATATATATATATATATATATATATATATATGGTTCCTTTGAGAATTGGAAAATTCGTGAGAATGTGAGAATTTTTCCAGTTCACGCGCGTAATAGCAATATCGTAATTAAGTCGAACTTCAGACACGATGTGTATTCATATATGAATACACTATGTGTATTCGTACATGATTCTTTCTAATCATATATGAATAAATATACTTTATTTCATATTTTTTTTTTTTTAAAAATGAAAAAAAATTGTTGTGTATTGATATATGAATAAACTATATTCATATATGAATACTTAGGGGTGTCGCGACGCGTGTTGCCCTTCTTCGTGGCGCGCGATGTCTTTTGTCACGTCCAACTCGACTTTGTAGTCATATATGAATATAGTGTATTCATATATGATTAAAGGACGCGCGTGCAGGATGATCGACGGTTGGGGTGTGTGTGTATATATATATATATATATATATATATATATATATATATATATATATATATATATATATATATATATATATATATATATATATATATATATATATATATATATATATATATATATATATATATATATATATATATATATATATATTCTACCGTAAATCGTATGTTTATTATTTTTCAAGTACAATAGTCGTTTTAGTATTAAAAATGAGATAGAAATTGAATACCTCGTCGAAAACAATGTCTTTTGAACTAGGTTTCTTTCCAAATTTAGAATTTGAAATGGATACCAAAATATCACTTGCAGTTGTTCTTCTAATCGGAATAGTACCATTTGGGCATGTGTTAGGACCATTTATATTGTATTAAATAGTTTAGGGACTAGATATGACAAGTTGTAATAGTTTCAATCTAGTCATTAGCCTTAGTCAAATGGAGTCAAGCTTAATTAGTGTTAATTAAGCTTGTTTAGCTATGAGGTATAAATACCTTGTGTTTAGGCTTAATTTGTAAGCTTTCCTTTCATTAATTGAATTACTCTTTTGAAAGCTCCAACATTCCCTCCATCTCTCTCAACTAACTCACACATAGTGAAACACCAAGAACACACACACTTAAGCAATTCTTCTATTTCTCATCTTGAATCAACATGAATTAGCTTGATCTTAGTGAATTACGATCTAACAAGTGGTATCAGAGCAAAATCTCTCTTAGAGAAGATCCAAAATCGAGCTAGATTGATGAAGATCTGAGAAAGTTTGAAGAAAAAGTCGTTCGTCATTGAAAATTTAATGTTGTAAAATTTTTGTTCGAATTGAAGATTTGATCATGGGTTAGTGTTTCTCCAGTGTTTCTAAGCAAGATAGAATCAAGTTTCGATCCATTCCGTTAACAGATCACTTCAATTTGATGATTTTAGCTAAAAAGTGAAAAACTCAAAAAGTGACTGTAATTTGCAAAATCTGAGCAAATGTGTTATGTTATGGATGATTTGATCGGATCAAAGTGTTAGAAAGTTGATTTCGAGCATTTAGAAAGAAGAATCATACAAATTGATGAAGAAATGAGTGATATCGGATCGAATTAGTGAAGAAAAGAACTTACTGTTCGTGTACGTGAAGAACTTCGGCTTCATACAAGATGAACAAGTTCGGCCCGAGGTTAGTAGTAGCTCGGCCCGAAGTTCTACACTGCTGAAGTTCGGCCCAATATCAAAGTAAGTAATTCGGCCCGAAGTTGTATTTCGGCCCATATCGAACATTACAGTATTTCGGCCCGAAGTTGTAAATTCGGCCCATATCGAACTTCCTGTAGTTCGGCCCAATAACCATTAAGAAGTTCGGCCCACTTCAGAAATATACATCTAGTTCGGCCCAGAGAATTCACCTAGTTCGATCTTCTGGTTACACATAGTTCTACACACAGTTCGATCTACTAGTTCTACACATAGTTCTACACACAGTTTGATCATCAACAATCGATTCAATCACGATTTTAATATCAAACAAATCAACAATAATCAATCGATCTTCAATCTTCAAACAACTTGCAACATAGTTCGACTTATTCAACTCAGAATTCAAAAACGTAAATCAATTCCGACACCCAATTCAAAAACGTAAATCAGACAAGTAGAAATTCTGAAATTGAAATTTTGGATTGAATATCTCGGCATCGACTGAAATTGAAACTCTGGATTGGAAGTAGAAATTCGATTTCTGGGATTATTCCGATACCTAATTTGAGAAATTCGATCTCTGGTTTATGATGAAACGAGTTAATGGCGTTGTTGAAGAAAGAGTTAGATTTTTTTGATTGTTCGATTTGCTGCGTAGTCTGCGTAGTCTGAAAGAGTTAAATTTGATTATTCGATACCTAAATCATATTAACCCAATTTCAATCAAGATCCCGTTTAATCGAAAAGCTGTTTCCTGAAGCCCAAAGTTTAGCCCAAAAACAAATACAAATACCATTTAATGAAAAGGTTTCATACCAGCCCAATACAATCGACACATATTCATTTCAAAAGATTAATTCCATTATTAACAAAAAATCGATCATTTCAAAAGATTAATTCCATTATTAACAAAAAATCGGCCCATTATTAACAAAGAAATGTGCTGATTTTTTTTATATCAACTTGTTTGATACCATATTTTTTTTAATATCAACTTGTCTTTTAAACCATAGTGATTTTAAATATTCATTCAAATCCAGTTGTCACAAGATACGATTTACTTGTTTAAAATCAAAATAAACCAATTTAAAATGACGTCAAGAGATGCACTGTCAATCGGAACCGATCTCAAACCTCCGGTTCTATACCGAGGTGAATACGCGCAATGGAAGAAACGGTTCCTCCATTTTATCAAAAATCAAGAACTGGCAACTGAAATACGTGACTCACTCGAAAATGGTGAAGCGGTATTCTACGAAGACGTAATAGCTGCACCAAACGCAACACCGCCAGTTCTTGGAGGTCGGACTCCGCTTCCTAAATCAAGATACAATGCTCAACAAAAACTACGAGCTAAAGCAGATCTACAATCGTTTTCATTCGTACTTCAGAGTTTACCGAACGAAATTTATAACAGCTTGGACAGTTTAGAAACCGGTAAAGAGATTTGGGATGAAATCAGAAAACAAATGGAAGGCACCGTTTTAGGGAATAAAGCCAAGATGGTAACCACTCTGAATGCTTACCAATCGTTTAAAGCTTCCACCGGGGAAGAATTAGAAAGCACATATCACCGTTATTGCAACTTGTTGAATGAACTTAGAAGGAATAACTTGAAGAAGGAAAATTTGGAGATTAACATCAAGTTCATCAACAGTTTACTACCAGAGTGGGCCACTTTTGGAAACAGTGCTATGCAACATAAAGATCTGAGCTCAATAGATGTGCATGAATTGTATGAGTACTTACTTCAAAATGCTCCAATGGTGAAAGATATAGTCCAAACCAAACAGGAAAATGCAAACACTCTTGATACTCTTGCTCTTCTTACAAGACAATACCAGTCAAACTCTTCTGGTAAACAGAAAGAAAAATCAGAAGAACCTGTTAAAGATACAAAAGAAGAAATGGAGACAGAATTAGAACAACTGTTGCAAGCTATGCCTTTCATCTCACGATATGAGAAGAAGTATTACTCAACTCCTACAAACAACAATCAGAGATCTTCATCCACCTTCAAGTCTGCACCCTCTGCGTCAAATACATCTGACAAACCCACAATAACACCTTTGGATCCGACAAAGAAATGTTATAATTGTGGACTTCCTGGTCATTTCTCTCGAGATTGCAAGAAACCTAAAGTTAGGAATTCTGATTACTTCAAACGTAAGATGCTTATGGCTAAGCAAATCGAGGCAGGAAAAGTGTTATTAGCTGAGGATCTAAGCTGGATGGAAGATTCTGATCCTGAGGATGAAGAGCATTCGGCAAATCTATGCTTTATGGCTCGTGAAAATGCTGAAATTTCTGAACGTTTATCTGATGATGCCAACAAAGAAATAGAGGTAATTAATTCTTTCTTATCTCATTCTTCACATTTAATTGATTCTGAAAATTGTTTTGCAACAAACCAGACTTCTGAAATTGAATCTTTAAAACAAAACCTTTTGAATGAAAAAGAATTAAATACTTTATTTCAAGCAAATTTAGCTGATTTAGAAAACGAAAATGAACAAATTGCTCATCAAAATACACAACTTGTTCATTTTATTAAACAAAATAAAAATTTTGAGAAAAAGAATCTGACGTTACAAAAACAATTATCAGAATTAAGTGTTAAATATGAGACTGATATTCAACAGTTGTCTCATACTATTTCTGAAAAAGAAATTGAAATAACTAATCTTAAGAGTACACAAAGTTCCACACATAATGCAGAAAATGATAAATATTACAAGCTATACATTGAAGCATGGAATGACTATCAAATTACTAAAAACTGGTTGGAACGTAAACAAAAAGAATTTGATGATAATGAGACTCAATTTAACTCATTAAACACACAAATAAAAGAATTATCAGAAACCATTCATGAAAATGACATTCAAACAAAACAAGAATTAAATAGCAAACAAAATGTCATACATCAACTACAAAATGATAAAATTCAACTTTCTTCTCACGTCAAACATCTTGAAGAAATCATTGCCAAACGAGGACAAACTGATCAAACAATTCACTTGAACAAGCCTAAAGATTTCAAATACTTCAATTCAAGAGAAGGACTGGGGGCAAACAATCCAGAATATCTGAAGATGGCTTGCAATGTGCTTCCAACACTGTATGATTCCAAATACATACATGTTGATGTTTGGCAAAGTTTCCTTCGCATGACAGATGAGGAAGAAGAAATTGAAGCATTCAACAGAGCTAAATCAGAGAATGCACAAATTAGTTTCAATTACAATGAATTAAATAAAACTTATGAAACTAAAAAGGCAAATTTTACAAATGATGAATATTTTCCAATTATTACACCTGCAGAATTTGAAATTAAGGAGAATGCGGCCCTTCAACAAAAAGTAACCCGTAAAGTTTACATTCCTTCTCTAATTCTAGAAAAGAAAATCTATCAATTGGAAACCGAAATAGATGAAACCCAAAAGGCATTTGACAAAGAAAAATCTGCTTTACAATCAAAAATTCATGATTTAGAAGATAAAATTGTTGAAATAAAATCTGTTTCAAGTCCCAGTGCTTCTTCAAAACCAAAATCAGTCAATGAGAATTCTTCTTCTCCTAAAACTCCAATTCTTTTGAGAAGAAAGTCTAATTCTCATGTTTTAAATTTTTCAGATAAAACTTTAAATTCCAAGCTTAAGACGCCGATGCAAGACAGGATGAAAGAAGTTGAGAAGTCTCAGAAGTCTAAGTCGTCTAAGTCTAGTATGCTTAAGTCCAATGAGCTTAAGAAGTCTAGATCTTCCTCGTTTTTAGCTTCTTCTTTTTCAAATTCTAATAATTGTAATAACTCAACAACGTTTATTTCTCCTGCTACATGTTATGGAATTGTCTATGATTCAACAATTTATCGTCCTGTTAATTTCACTGTGAATGGTGTTAATTTGATTGTTAAAACAGATAAAACTGGTAAAAAGGTTTATTTTGATAGAAAAACTAATACACCAATTTCTCAATATGATACACGATATTTTGTTAGAAAAGATGCTCCTTGTGGTCGACGACATGATGTTCTTCATAAAAACGGGTCAATCATTTATTCATGCATCACTTGTTATCCAGAAAATTGCAAAACAATGCTTGCTCGATCTCACACATCTTCATCTACACGTTCTTCTCCTAATCCGTCAAAATCTGTTTATCGTGTAGGTTCTTCATCCAATCCTTCAACATCCACATCTAAACCACAATCTAGGATTAAACCTAAATCGACAAAATCCGTATATCGTGTGGTTTCTACACCTAAACCAACCAAATTAGTTTATCGAACTGTGACTCCAACTACATCATTAAACTCCAGTTCTTCGACTTCCTCTAAAAAGCATTCCAAATTTGTTAAATATACATGGATCCAAAATGAACATTCAAAATGGATTTTATCCTCACCTGAGAAATCCTTAAAATGGTCTATCAAAGTAACAAATCCAGAACTGCCTCCTTGCAGTTCTCCAACTCTCTAAATTCAAATCATATCAACTAATTCTTCATAAAACATGTTTTACTAATCGTATAGGACCCATATCTGATTGGGTACCTTTTTGTTTTAATTGTTTTATGTAGAATTTATGGTATCTTGATTCTGGTTGTTCAAGACATATGACCGGAAACAAGAATTTGTTAACAAGTTTTAGAGACAAATATTTGGGTACTGTTAGATTTGGTAATGATCATTTAGCTGCTATTATGGGAATTGGAGATATCATCCGACACAACCTAATCATTCGCAATGTAACCTATGTTGAAGATCTCGCTCATAATCTTTTTAGTATCGGTCAATTTTGCGATAAAACATTAGAAGTTAATTTTCGTACAAAGAAATGTGCTGTTCGTACATATGATGGAGAAGAACTTCTTACTGGAACTCGAGAGACAAATCTGTTTACTATCAATCTAAACAATGTAGTTCCACTTGAAGAAGTTTGCTTAATGTCAACAGCTTCATCAGATGAATCTTGGTTATGGCACCGTCGCCTCTCTCATCTTAACTTCAAAACCATCAATAAGTTGGTGAAAGGTGGACATGTATCTGGTCTTCCAGATCTTAAATTTGAAAAAGATCATCTATGTTCTTCGTGTGAGATGGGAAAAATGACAAAGAAACCTCATAAATCTAAACAAATTCAAAGTACTTCAAAACCGCTGAATTACTTCACATGGACTTATGTGGACCTATGAGCGTTCAATCTTTAGCAGGAAAACGGTATGTGTTGGTTATTGTTGATGATTATTCTCGATACACATGGGTTCATTTCCTACGTACAAAAGATGAAGCAACTAATATCATCATATCCTTCATCAAGAAAACTCAAACCAATTTAGATTTAAAAGTACATACCATCCGCACTGATAATGGAACTGAATTTAAAAATCAAGTTTTAAATTCTTTTCTTGACTCAGTTGGTATTACTCACCAATTTTCCGCTGCCAGAACACCTCAACAAAATGGGGTTGTTGAACGAAGAAATCGAACTCTTGTTGAAGCTGCTCGTACCATGCTTTCATATTCAAAACTCCCATTATCTCTTTGGGCAGAAGCTATAAGTACAGCATGCTTCACTCAAAATCGTTCAATCATCAACAAAGCATACAACAAAACTCCCTATGAACTGATCAATAACCGCATTCCAAATATTAAATTTTTACATATTTTTGGGAGTCGGTGTTTCATTCTGAATGATAAAGATAAGTTGAATAAATTTGATGAAAAAGCTGATGAAGGAATCTTTGTGGGATATTCAAGAGAATCTGCTTCTTATCGAGTTTATAATCGATCAAAACGAACGATCAGAGAAAGTGTTAACGTTAATTTTGATGAGACATTTCCCATCAATTCAGTTACTTCAAATGCTGAAAATCCTTCGCCATCGTCAACGCCTTCAACATCTGAAAATGACTTGGATATTTTATTTCGTCATTTTTATGATGATTATCATAATATTCGACATACTTTACTGGAAGAGGCTGGCGTTCCATTTCCAACAGTAGCTGAAGTTCAATCTGTCTCTGTACCTGATATGCATAATTCAAGTTCAACGGATTCTCCTTCTCCTACTTCTGCTATTCAAACTACTAATTTTTCTTCTTCACCTACTGTTTCACAAACTGAGACTTCATCATCTCCGGAACATTCTTCACCTTTGCTACATCAAGCATCTCCGGACGATTCTCCACCCACGAATAATCAATCATCACCTTCTGGTCAAGCTGCTACTTCTTTCGATTTATCTATAGTTCCAGCTCAACCTCCACCTTTGGTGATAGATTTTTCTAAATTCAACGTTCAACGGGTTGATCCTCCACCGTCTACATCACATACTCAAACTGTGATAATTCCTCATCCTGAATTCACTGATACCTCAAATATTAATCCAGGTCAAATTCCACTTCCTCATTCTCTTAAATGGACAAGAGAGCATCCTTTACATCAGATAATCGGTGACCCTGAATCTTCTGTTCAAACCCGACGAGCTACTGCTGATGAATGTCAGTATACTGCATTTTTAAGCTCAAATGAACCAAAGAAGGTCAGTGAAGCTCTCTCAGACCCAGACTGGATTATTGCTATGCAAGAAGAAATAAATCAATTTGAAAGATTAAAAGTCTGGCGTCTTGTTCCAAAACCTCCTGGCAAATCTGTTATTGGTACAAAGTGGATTTTCAAAAATAAGAAGGATGAAAATGGAATTGTAATTCGGAACAAAGCACGTCTAGTTGCAAAAGGGTATGCTCAGCAGGAAGGCATTGATTTTGAAGAAACTTTTGCCCCTGTTGCCCGGATAGAAGCCATTCGAATATTCTTAGCATATGCAGCACATAAGAATTTTACTATCTATCAGATGGATGTAAAAACTGCATTTTTAAATGGCATTCTCAAAGAAGAAGTGTACGTTCATCAACCCGAAGGTTTTGTAGATCCACACTTGCCTAATCATGTTTATATTCTCGACAAAGCTTTGTACGGTTTAAAACAAGCTCCCCGGGCGTGGTATGATGTATTATCAAAATTCTTAGTTGAGTCTGGTTTTTCTAAAGGGAAAGTCGACACAACTCTCTTCATCAAACGTCAAGGGGAAGACATTGTTCTTATTCAAATTTATGTCGATGATATAATTTTTGGATCTACAAATCCAAAATATTGCAAGAAATTCTCTGCTCTTATGGTCAAACGTTTTGAGATGAGCATGATGGGTGAAATGAATTTCTTTCTTGGTCTTCAAGTTCGCCAATTACTGACCGGAATTTTCATCAATCAATCCAAGTATATCACTGATTTATTGAAGAAATATCTTATGGATGATTGTAAACCAATATCGACGCCGATGTCGCCTGGTTCGAAATTACATGCTGATCCGGATGGCAAACTTGTTGATGTTACCCACTATCGGGGGATGATCGGATCCTTACTTTATCTGACTTCGAGTCGACCAGACATTATGTTCTCTACTTGCATCTGTGCTCGGTATCAGGCAGCACCTAAAGAATCTCATCTTCAAGCGGTTAAACGAATATTTCGGTATCTGAAGGGCACTCGAGATCTTGGTCTCTGGTATCCTAAAGAAACTTCCTTTGATTTAACTGCATTTTCTGATGCTGACCATGCTGGATGCATGTTGGATCGAAAGAGTACGTCTGGGAGTGTTCAATTTCTGGGAGATAAACTGGTGAGCTGGTCTTCACGAAAACAAAATTGCGTGTCTCTTTCAACTGCAGAGGCAGAATATGTTGCTGCTGCAAGCTGTTTATCCCAGGTAATTTGGATGCAATCTCAATTAAAAGATTACGGTTTTTTATACAGTCGTATTCCTTTATATTGTGATTCTCGAAGTGCAATTGCAATTTCATGCAATCCTGTTCAACATTCAAAAACTAAACATATCGATCTTCGATATCATTTTATAAAAGATCATGTTGAACAGGGTAATGTGGAATTGTACTTTGTTTCTACAGATTATCAATTAGCTGATTTGTTTACAAAGGCATTAGACGAAAAACGTTTTAACTTTCTTGTGTCTAAACTTGGTATGCTAAATCTAAAAGCTTAAACTGTTTTATCTTTCATCTAAATGATTTATACACATTTCAGTGTATAACTCGCGCTTCATCTAAATGACTTATACACAAAACACTGTATAACTCGCTTTTCAACATAATGGCTTTCAAGTACATCAGCTTGAAACCCGCTCTTAACCAGTTTTTCACGTAAATGTAAAAAACTCTTTCCCACCTCTCTAAAAACTGTAAATTTTTCATTATTTTGTTGAGGGGGAGAAATAGTAATTCTAAGGGGAGAATTATTATTTCCAGGGGGAGAAACTTTCTAATATCAATACTTTTATACCCGTTTGATTTTTTTTAATCGACATATTTTTTTTATCAAACGACAATATCTTCCCATGGTTTGCCAGAACCGGCCTAACCTTCCAAGGGAATTACTTTTTAGCCAAAATTGGTAAATGTGAGGGTATATGTCTTAGGGTATAGATTTAGGTGAGTGCAAGGTGATGTGAAAACATGATAATTTTAAGAAAACACACCTTTGAGTGCTTCCAAACCGAAAATAAACCGGGCAACCTCACTAAATTGTGATCATTCATGTGTTGAATGATTCACCAGACTTAACTGGCACAGTCAAGCATTTGCACTCCACCACCAACCACTCAGATTCCTCTCAACAGGAATTTGTTTCAATTCATCAGGGGACGTAGCACATAATCTATCGACTACTCATGTGGAGTATGTTGGTATTGAAATAATTAACCTTCTGCCCCGGGTTACGTCTTCAATTGAATGCACATTGTGTCTAGATCTCACCGACAAATATTTCCAATTTAGGACACATACACTTTTATAAATGAATCTCCGTGTATTCATCGGAACACTCATAGTGGCATCACAATCTGGTGTTTCACGAGGATTGAGTGGAAATCCTGCTAGAGCTAAAATTGCGCCAACTCTAATCGCATGTCACACATTTGAATCAATGGTTGTGCAAACGACTATCGATTCATACCGTGTGTTAACGGATACTCTATGTGAGTCCGGTATTTCCTCAATTGTTCAAGTTGCTGTGCCTAAACTTTTATATCATAAAGGCAACAACTTATGCCGGAAAAACATACATTTTCCGATGAAAAATCCATGTTATTCTTACAAAGTAACATCATTAATGCTGAAAAATTGCACATGAGCGTTATAGTTCACTCTCAAATTACTCCTATGATCTGCTATAACCGGCATGATCTTCCCCAGGAGCCACCTACAATATAGGACAATATGTAAGGGTACATAGGTCTAGGTGAGCAGAATCAAGTATCACGTGATCATTATTGGGGTGCGCAGAGATAAAATTTGAGAGGGGGAATGTCGTATGGGGTGCAATTCAGCTATACATGGTAAAATGAAATGAGGGAGTAGTCGAAAAATGAATAAGTAAGCTTGAGTGAGGAGGGTGTGACAGGGTTAAAGAAAACGAAAAACCCTTTCCAAACTGATAAAACGCCGGGTAGCCACGTCTCTATCTGATTGCATGTGTTGCTCTCTGATATTGAAAAAGACATCATGGAACCCAGTGATGCATTGCACAACCCCCCCAGCCACTCAAGTATTTCTTAAAAAGTACTTGTTTCATTTCCACGGAGATTAGCTCATATGCTATCGACATCTCACTTGGAGATTGTTGATATTGAAACAGAGGACAAGTCTCTCCAGTCCTCGCCTTCGTTTGTCCACTCATTGAGTCTAGAACCGTAATACACTTTTAGGACACAAGGCATAATACCAAGCTTATCTTTGTGATAAAGCCGGAACATTCATAGTGATACCAACATTCTTGGTATTTCACGATGATTGAATGGAAATCCTACCAGTGCTAACATCTATTCCAACACTGAACGTAGGTCACACAGTTTGTGTAACTGTTGTGTTAATGGGTAATCTATGTGATCCCGGTTTGCCCTATTTGATTTGTTCATTGAGATTCAATGCCAAACTATTTGATCGTATATCTACGTTATCAACATCGGTTTGGTTTTCGATAATACAATATGATGTATATTGATTCATTCAAAATATGAATATATCATTATTCATCATATTTGTATCCATGGGCTTCGAAGATTTTCTTCATTTCACCTCGACGAACTTCACATTTTTCATGATGATTCCGATAAATCTTAATCATCATGAGGGGGAGAAAATTTACTAAGAAGTTCAGTTTATGAAGAAAATGCTTACAAGACTTACGAAGATATATTAGCCCAGTTTACTCCACTTCAAAAAGACATATGCACCAATTAAGGGGGAGTAAACAAGAAACCGAAGAAGATTTATTAAGAAATAATTGTTTGTTCGAGGGGGAGCGTAAACTTCATCAACATTTTATCCCTAACAACAATTATCAATACTCACAAATCGACAAAGCCACAACTTTAACAAAAGACTTCCGCTACAAACAACTCTATCTATCTATGGGTCTACATTTTCGTCGATTTACATGAAATAATTTGTGAAGAAAAAGAAACCGACTTATCTTCAGAAATTTCTCACAAATCCTCAACATTTCCATTTCAATTCTTAAACTGACAAATCATTCTATCCGAACCACAAATTCACATTCATATCCATCCAAAATCTAATCGAATAAATCATTCTTTCCAAATTCTATAACAATCATATCCATACAAAAGCTTAACTGTACAAATCTTTTGTATCATACAAAATACATACTATCCACATTCATTCAAATCTTAAATGTATATATCATTCTTTCCTATATACAAACATTCATACACACACACACATTCAAAACCTTTAACTTTCAAATCATTCTTTACATAATTCAAAACCATCATTATCCCATCCTCACAAATCTCTATCCAAAACTAAATCCCCAGCATTTCTAAAATCTCAGTCAAATTCTTACCAAACAGATGTTTCATTTCCAGAATTTTAAAATTTTAAAAAATACTTGTTTGAAGAAAGACAGGGATATAGTTCTAAAAGTTCGCAAAGAGGGAGATTGGATAATGATCAAGACAAATTAAGTCAAGACTCCATGAAATCTTCTGAGTTACTTTATATTGGTTGAAAAGCCGATTAAAAGTTTTATTCTAATCTGATTATCAAAAGCTGAAACTAATACAACATTAAAGCTACTCAACGGATAATTAAGTTTCAGACTTTGCTAGAGAAGAAGATTTCAAGAACAGGCTAATTCAAACTATTGATACAAAGGGGGAGATTGTTAGGACCATTTATATTGTATTAAATAGTTTAGGGACTAGATATGACAAGTTGTAATAGTTTCAATCTAGTCATTAGCCTTAGTCAAATGGAGTCAAGCTTAATTAGTGTTAATTAAGCTTGTTTAGCTATGAGGTATAAATACCTTGTGTTTAGGCTTAATTTGTAAGCTTTCCTTTCATTAATTGAATTACTCTTTTGAAAGCTCCAACATTCCCTCCATCTCTCTCAACTAACTCACACATAGTGAAACACCAAGAACACACACACTTAAGCAATTCTTCTATTTCTCATCTTGAATCAACATGAATTAGCTTGATCTTAGTGAATTACAATCTAACAGCATGATTCTCCATTTGAACTCCATAGTTGCTTGATTTCTGATTTGAATTCCACATTTTTATCTTGTATTGGTAGCTCTGGTGAACCCTTCATTTTTTCAGTAATACGTAAAAAGTTAGATTAAAGTTAGATTACTCGTGTAAGACTTATCAAACTTTTATAAACGTGGTTTGAGGAGAAAATTAGAGTAGTAAAAAACTACAGATATGATATAACCAAAGCAATTTTCCATTTATCTATAGTTTAAACAAGTTACAATAATCCGTATATATCCTTAAACTTCATATTTTTTATATATGGGGATAAGTGTTTATAATTAGTAATTTGAATAAGTACATCAGAAGTCCTTGCACAAATTTTAGAAATATTAATTTGAATGAATAGGTACGTTAATAGTCATTGCACAAATTTCTTTTTGCGCACATAAAAAAGTTTTCGTAATATATTAAGAAAAATCTTTAAACATACCAGTGGTGTTGTTCCCTTTAACTCGGGAAGATCGAAAGCTGGTTGGAGATTTATCAAGACGCAATCTATTATATCGTTATCAGGACTCTGATTTAAATTAAAAAAAACTGAAAGTTAATTATAAGTATTAAAAAAAGAAACGTTAACAATATGATAATATATAAAACGAACTTTTATATACAACTAAACATTATTTGCAATTTACCTTAATTGATTTAATAAAAGGCTTGTTGATCTTTCTTAGATGAGCATTAATCAACTTCATCTTCTTTAACTCGTTTGCTTGCATTAGGGTTTCATTTGATTTCCTAAAATATGTGAAAGTCTTTGACGAAACAAGGGTCGAGAGCATCAACAAAAACAACACAAAAGCCATAATGGTTGAACGGATCTCATGACAAGAATTGGAATGCGCCATATAAAGCACGACAAGCACCTTCACAATTGTGACACAAGTTATAATATGCACTTAATATTTTTGAACCAATTTGTTAACTTATATACATCATCTCTATGCTTAAGTATATCACACAATTTTCGAATTTTGAAAAAACATAGACTAAATATTGGAGTTTGACCAATAAATGCATGGTAAACTAATAGGACTTCATGCTGTAACATATAATTAGTGGGTTTGACTTACATTTCAAATGTGTTATTGTTGTAAAGTATTAAAATTTTCCTTATTGACGTCGAAACTAGTAATATTAGTTTATAAAAGTTAGATTTAACATATAGTATTTGATAGTGACAAAAAATAATTGGATGAGGCATGTTGCTGAGTTCAAACTTGATACATTGACTTACAATAATTCAGAGTTGAACATGTAATTAATGAAATGAAGAGGGATTAACAAGTTCCTATATTGGACCGCTTATTCCAATTTGGCATCTATTTACATTCATTCTCGTTTGACCAACAAGGCAAAAATGAGTTGGAATACATAACTATTACAACGAAACCCCATAATTTCAGAAAAATTTAAAACTTTTTAAGTAATAAATAAACTTTTTAAATTCAACTAGCAGGGTACTCGCGCAATGCGGCGACGAGTACCCGTAACTAAATTTTAGAGGTTTTTTTTTGGCAATAGTCAAGACGTTACCTTCAATAAGTGTTGAATAAGATGGGTGGTAAGACCTTCTAGAATACATATTATATTGTATCCGAAATAAAACAGGGGACAATTTCGACGTTTTGCAGTATTATGTTGTCTGTTTATTTGGGATTAAACAAAGTGTTATTTAGATCAATCGGTTAACTGAAAAGCACAATTACACTGATTCAATCCATACTTTGGTGTTGATGATGATTTTAGGAAGAAAAGAGATGATGGAGATTAGGGTTTTAGAGAGAGAAAGTTAGAGAGATGGTAGAGAGAACAATTGCTGGAAATGAGAATTTGATTAATGGCAAAAGTTAAAGTTTTAAGCCTTACATGTTGGTATTTATACCATGGCTTAAAACTTGGTTAGTTAGGACTAATTCCTAAACAAAACTTAACATCTATACAATGTTTCACTTTTACCCCCTAGACTATCTATTACAACTTTATAGTACCTAACAATCTCCCCCTTTGTAATAGTAGACTAGGTTGCATATCTTTGAAGACTTCTGTGTTTGTAAGGCTGGAGCTGAGATTTGAACCGTTGAGCAGTTATGTTGATAAAACAGCATCAGCCTTTGATCATCAGTGACAGACATACTTTTAATCGGCTTTTCAACCAATATAAAGTATTCCAGAAGACTTCATGCAAATCGACTGAATGTAGACCCATAGATAGAGCGGTTAGCAGCGGAAGTCCTTTCTTGAAGTTGTGGCGTTTGTCGATTTGCTGCAGATCATTGGTTTCTGATGTTTGTTGAAGTTGAAGCAGTGCGGAATGTTGATATGTTGTGGATTTTCTGACCGTTGTTGATAATGTTGGAGTACGGTCATAGAATCCCTTATCTGATTTATTGAGTTTTGTTGATAAGATTGAAGTACAGTCATCAGATTTTCTATCAGACATAGTGACCGTTGTTGATAAGAATGGAGTACGGTCGTCTGATCTTCGCACAAGAATGTATCAGGGTAACCCAGGATCACATAGATTGCCTGTTAGCACAACAGTTACAGAAACTGTGTGACCTACGTTCAGTGTTGGCATTGATGTTAGCACTGGTAGGATTTCCATTCAATCATCGTGGAATACCAATATTTTTGATATCACTATGAATGTTCCGGCAATATCTCAAAGATATGCTTGGTAGAGTGCCTGTGTCCTAGAGAAATTTAATTCGGTTCTAGACTCTATACGTGGACAAACGAAGGCGAGGACTGGAGGTGGGTCCTCTTTTTCAATATCAACAATCTCCAAATGAGATGTCGATAGTGGATGTGGTAATCTCCGTGATTTTGAAACAAGTACTTTTTGTACTTGAGTGGTCAGTGGGGGTTGTGCATTGCATCACTGGGTCCATGATGTCTTAATCAGAAAGCAACATATGCAATCTGATATAGATGAGGTTACCCGGTCATTTGTTCGGTTTAGGGAGGGTTTTCCGTTTTCTTTTAACCCTTTCACACACGCTCCTCACTCAACTCACTTTTTCATTTTTCAACCACACCCTCATTTTTGTTTTTACCATGTGATAAGCTGATTTGCACCCCATACTTCATACCCCCTCTCAATTTTTACCTCAGCGCACCCCAATCAAGATCCCATGATACTTGATTCTGCTCACCTAGACCTAGGGACCCTCACTTTTTAGTTCCTATATTTTCGGTGGCTCCGGGGAAGATCATGCTGGGTTTAGCAGATCATAGGAGTAATTTGAGAGTGGACTATTACGCTCATGTGCATTTTAATCAGCTTTCAAGATGTTGCATTTTAGTTCACATGGATTTTTCATCGGAATTTTATGTGTTTCCGGTATAAGTTGTTGCCTGAATGATTTTGAAGTTTAAGGCACAGCAACTTTGTTCTTTTAAGGTAACACCGGACTCACATAGAGTATCCGTTGGCACACGGTATGAATCTGTAGTCGTTTGCACAACCGTTGATTCAAATGTGTGACCTGCGTTTAGAGTTGGCGTGATTTTAGCTCTAGCAGGATTTCCACTCGATCCTCGTGAAACATCATCTGTAGACACACTGTGCATACAAAGAGACTTAACCCGGGGCAGGAGGTTATTATTATTCAATACCGACATACTCCGAATGAGTAGTCAGTAGCTTATGTGCAACGTCCCCTGATGAAATGAAACAAATCCCTGTTGAGAGGAATTTGAGTAGTTGGTGGTGGCGTGCATTTGCTTTACTGGGCCAGTAAAGTCTAGTGAAACATTCAACGAATGAATGATCACCTATTTAATTGGTTGCCCGGTTTGTTTTCGGTTTGGATGCACTCATAAGGTGTGTTTTCTTTGATTTATCATGTTTTCACATCACCTTGCACTCACCTATTACTATACCCTAGACCTAAACCCTCACATTTTCCAGTTGGCTGAAATATTTCCCTGGGAAGGTGTGGCCGGATCTGGCAAACCATGGGAAGGTATGTCTTTTGAAGTAGTGAGTAACGAGAATTAAAAGAATTTGTAATAAACAGATGCAATCTTTACTAGAGAACTAGTAAAGAGATCGTTTACGGATATTACAACGACTTATAATTAGCGTTACAAACATAAAACTTTTTATTTGGGTAATTTGTTTTTGGTTTTCTGAATTTTCTCCCCCTAGAAATAATAATTCTCCCCCTAGAATTAATATTTCTCCCCCTCGACAAAACAAAGATATTGAAAAGTTGTCAGTTGTAGAAACGTACCTTATACATCATCGGAGGGGCGGAGAAGAGTTTTTGCAGTTACGTATGATTGAACTTAATGCTTTCTGGTTATGAGCGGGTTCTGAATCTGATTTGATCAGAAGCCATTGTGGAACAGGTGAAGTGCATCCCAGCATTTGAATGTTAATGCCGCCCACGTCTTTCATACGGTTTTTGGCGATTAACTGATTCGTCCTGCCATCTTAGCCCATGATATGTACCGAAAGGTAGTGGCATGTTAGGAACTTCAGTTGTGTAGGTAGGCGTGTTTCTTCTTTCTCGTACACCCAGGTGAACCTCAAAATGTCTAATCACTATTCGCCAGCTTAGTCTTTCCTTAATGGCAGTGATTAGTGTGTCAATATTGCTTCGAAGAGAGGTGTTTTCTGGGTTGCTGGGATCTCTGTTCATGTGCCTCCCCTTTTTCTCCAATTTCTTCTTGAGGATGTTCAATGTGCCGTCACAGTACTTGGCAATGTCTGACACACGAAAGAAGACTCTTTCTTTGAAGTAGTTCGTGTAAGTCATTCCCAAGTTGGGTTCACCTAGAACAACTGTTCTCCGAGTTTGAATCTCGGAGGGAAGTGATCTGTAGGGAGCAGCTAAGTGAACCTTTGCTGTACCACTCTCAATAGCCATCTGCACATCTTCCATTCGAGCAGCTAATGTTTTAACAAGCATGAAGCGCTTCAGAGCAGCCTGAGCGAAATTTCTCGCATGATTTTTAATTGGATGAGGCGTGTCTGGTAGTAAGCGTACTGTGTTGTAAAGAAATTCTATATCCCGAGGTTCAAGAATATAGAAGTCTCCTTCAGTAATTGTGTACAGTTGATCATCTGCTCTGCGAATATGGAAGATTGTGTACCAGTAGTAGCCTGAGAAATGGTCGGTCGTTATCTCCAGGAGTTGTGTTATCGGGAATTTGCTGTATCGATCAGTTTTGCCCCTAAGGTAATGCATTGTAAGGTAATACATTTTCTTTTCTCGGAAAGGCAGTACCACTTCTTTGTATAAATCCTGATAGATTACAGGCAGCTCTGTCTCCTGGAAAATAGCAGAGAAGCGATCTTCAACAAATGGCATTTTAACTTGTTGAAAGAGGCACGCTTTGGAGATCTTCAGGCGGCATTTGTTAGCTTTATCCGCCGCTCTCTTCTCGCTATATGATAATACCGGCACATCATGTGTAGGAGAGGCAGTTGGTGGTTCCGGTGCTGGAGTTCTGGCGGCGACCAGTTGATCGTAGTTCCGGAAGTAACGGTATTAATTTTCTCGGGTGAAGGGATATCTTTTGACGTCAAATGGTTCATCCTCCCCTGCTTTGTCGCTGTCGGAGTCATCGTTTGAAGGGGAGGTGGCAGGTTGAGTTGATTCGTTAAAAGCATCCCTCACAATGTTGTCTTCTTCCGGGTCACTAGGTAAATCAATCACTGTGTCCGCCTCTTTTCTCAGAACTTGTTGAACATTGTCGTTTTTATTGTTCTCAACCTCAAAATTTATAGATTGGAGATGACACATAGATTCAAGTTTTTCGGCTTCAGTCATCTCACTGGATTTACGGTTATTTTGGGGCAAGATGTCTTCACTCTCATCTACTCGCCACTGGTTGAGTGGTTCAACGTTCAGCACCTGATTGTAATCAAACTCAACAACCGCCCAGTCATAAAAGTATTCATAGTCTTGTTGTCCTCCTCCCTGTGTTTGATGAGAGGAGCTGGGTTGTTGTTGGGAATGCCTTGCATCTCCGGAGTGTTGAGAACTGGATCCTCCACGTTCCAGAATTCTCCTCTGTCCTCCTCCTCCCTGAGGATCATCCTCAGGGTCTCCCAGTCTTCTGTATATAAGGGATCCTTGCCTGCATGGCTCGACCAGTTCTTCTAAGCGATAGTTGAACATCGCTTTAATTTGTTCAATTGTAAATGAACGGGATGCTTCCAGGAGCATTTCTCTGTTAAGTGGATCAGAAGTCGGTGGAAGAGGAGCAACATTTGCCAGCCTACCGTCAAGGTTTTCCAGCCTCGTACTGAGTGATTGGATTGTGGAGGTGAGATGAGGGATGATCTGCATTTCTGGATTTGGCATTTCAGTTGTTGTGGTAGTGGTAGCCTCGGATGATGTAGACTGTTGAGGGAGAGTCATTACAACTGTTGCAGGAGGAGTTGTATCGACCCTCGAGGCAGTACCACTTGTGTAGAATGGGGGAAGTGATGTGTCTATTGGAGGTGTTGTTATAAACGGTGAAATTGTGGTGGTCACTGATGGAATTGTGGTTGTGACTGGTGGTATTGTAGTAGTGACTGGTGGGATTGTGGTTGTGACTGGTGGTATGGTGGTTGTGACTGGTGAGATTGTAGTAGTGACTGGTGGGATTGTTGTTGTAACTGGTGGAGAAGTGATTGTGGAGGCTGGAATTGTGGATGATAGTGGGGGGACTGTTGTTGTGGTAGTTGGGATGGTGGATGAGATAGGAGGATCGGATGTTGTGGTAGTGGGAATTGTTGATGTGATTGGTTGTTGGGTGTGTGGTGGAGAGGGATCCGTGAAGATAGGATCATCAAAGGGGTTTGGGGATCCTTGTGGTGGTGGTGACTGTAGACCATGTTGGGGTGGTGAAGGTGGACCGTGTGGTGATGGTGGTGAATCTGGTCGATCAGACATTGTTGCGGCGGAGTCTGTTGATGATGAAGAAGAGGATGGTTCAGCTGGTTGTTGTGGTTGTCGTATGATGGGTCGAGTAGGCGGAGGTAGAACTTGTTCAGATGATGTAGTGGCAACCGACCCACTTCCTGAGGCACCGCTGGAAAGAATTCGAGGTCGTTTAGCACGTTGGTGAGCCTGTGGTTGTTGCTGTTCAGCCTGTCTACGTCTAGGACGTGGTTGAGGTGGTGGTTGGTGTGGTTGAGCTGGTGGTTGTTGTACTGGGGCAGCTTGTTGTGCAGGAGCAGCTGGTTGAGCTGGAACAGGAGGTGCTCCTTCAGGTGTCCAGTCAGGATAATGAAGAGCCCGGTATTGGTTCACACTATCAAGATTGAAGTTTGCGATTTTAATGAGTGGTAGTGGGATTGCGGCCTCATTGACTTCAGTTGTACCACTGTTGCCCCTTAGAAAATTAACGCTCGATGGTATGAATCGTCGTGCAACATCTCTGGTATGAATGTTTTGGTATCTCTCCATGAAATGTTCTATCATAATTGCCCAGAACCTCGGGTATGGCAGAAATGCCGGTTCCTTTGATTTGGAGAGCTTGAATTCTTCCCACAAGTAGGCAGCATAGTCAAAGTGGCGGTTGTAGCACATGGCATGATAGGCATGGTGAACTTCTTTTGAGGCCCTGTCGTGACCACCTTTCTTTGCTGTCATGCAACGGTTGAAGATTGTGAAGATATGTGACCAGCTTCTTGCCATATTTTTCTTTTTGAGTTCTCTTAAGTCAATAGTTGCCCGAGGAAGGAGAATACGGTCAATGGAAGAAACGGTTTCTCCATTTCATCCTGAGCCAACAAGCTGGTCCATCTATCCTTGAATCCCTTACAACCGGACTCGCTAAGTTCTATCGTGCTGTGGCTCCAGCCCTAAACACCGAACCAGCAATACCTGGAGGTGTAATCGAAATTCCCCCGGCGGAATACACTCAAGAGCAAAAGGATAGGGCTAGGGCGGATGTGCTCGCACACTCCTACATGCTACAAGGCATAACAAATGAAATCTACAGCAGCCTTGATAGCTTCAGCACGGGGAAAGAGCTTTGGGATGAAATTCAAAAGCAAATGGAGGGTACCGACCTGGGTAATAAAGCAAAGATGGTTTCGACCTTAAACGCCTATGGTCAATTCAAAGCTACCCCAATGGAAGAACTAGGGGAAACGTATCTTAGATTCTGCAACATGCTCAACGATCTCCGAAAGAACAACCTCATCAAAGAGGAGCTTGAGATCAACATCAAATTCATCCAATCCCTACTACCGGAGTGGGAGATGTTTGGAAACAGTGCAATGCAGCACAAGGATTTGAGCTCCATAGATATTCATGAACTATATGAGTACCTACATCAAAACGAGCCTATGGTGAAAGGAATCGTCAAAAACAGGCAAGATATGACAGACACCTTGGCAATGTTGACCAAACAAAATATGGCTCTTAACAAAGGTATCAACGAAGCAATGGTTGCAGCACAAACAAAAGAAGTGGTACATGAAGAACCAGAAACTCTGATCCCAGCAGGGACACAAGATGAAATCGACTCAGTTCGTCAAGCCTTGGCTCTCATTTCCTCCTATAACAAAAAGTACTATAAGAAACCAACCAACAACAATCTTAGATCATCCTCAAATTTCAAATTCAATTCCTCTTCTCAAACCCCGAACAACAAATCCTCATCTTCCTCCACCGAGCCACCTAAGAAATGTTACAATTGTGGTCTGACTGGCCATTTTGCCAAAGAATGCCAGAAGCCAAAGGTGAAGGACTCAGAATACTTTAAACGGAAAATGCTCATGGCCAAACAAGTTGAAAATGGGAAAGTTCTACTGGCTGAGGATCTACAGTGGTTGGAGGACTCTGATGATCAAGAGGAAGAGGAATGCACAGCAAGCCTGGCTCTCATGGCGAGATCTAACGAACTCAGAGCTGCACTGGGCATTCCTGAGAATGATGAAAATGAGGTACACTCTTTATTAACTGATTCAGACACTGATGAATCAGAAAATTCCTTGTTTAATGAAAAACTCTTTACTAAAATTGATGAGAAATCACACTTGACAAAACAAATAACTGATTTGGAATCTGAAAAAGATCAACTCTTAAATGATTTGAGTGAATTAAGTCAAGTTTCTCTTCAAATAACTCAAGTAAACAAGGACTTACAAAATCAGTTGTCTACATCAAAATCAGCTTTTCAATTTCAAATTACTGAGTTACAAAATGATCTACAAACACAAATAAATACAACGAATGCATCAAACACACAAATCCAAAAATTAAAAGATGAAAATTTAACCTTCCGTCGCCAACTTGAAACTCGTGTTCCTCAAGTAAATCAAATTAATAATTCAAATCAAAAAACACAAGAGTTACAACAACAGTTGTCAACATTTCATGCTGCTCACACCAGTGAAGTAAATCGTCTAAATCACATAATTAATTCAAAAAATCTTGAAATATCAAACCTAAAAACGATGAAGACGGTATCAAATGACAAAGACGACTCCAAGCAGCTGATAAATGACTTAGCTATCCAACTCAGTCGAGAGCAAACATGGATGAAGTCTGCTGACATCAAGATGAAGGATTACCAAGATAAGTTGAAGGCAGCTGATAACGAAATTCAAAAACTAAATGAACAAATCACAAACATCACAAACAATTTTAACAAGGAAATCGATGAACAATCAGCAACCATACACAGTCTTACTGTCAAGAAAGAAAATGCTGAAGAACACATCTCCAAACTGGAGCAGACGATTGTGAAAGCTGGTCACACTGAACAAACAATAAAATTAAATCAACCAAAAGAGTTCAGATCTTTCAAATCAAAAGTGGGTCTCGGCGCTGAGAACTCCCGTCCTCTGGAAAAAGCTGCTGATGTTGTTCCCACACTATACAATTACGATTACATGAACTTGGGAATATGGCAAAGCTTTCTTCACATGCCGGACGAGGAAGCAGAAATCGAGAAATTCAACAGAGAAAAGAAGGAACACGCTCAAATCAGCTTTAACTATTCTGAATTGAACTATACATATGAAAAGAATAAAGCAAAATTTCAAAACAATGAGTACTTCCCGATTGTCACTCCAGAAGAATTTTCCATTTCTGATAATGAAGTTTTAAAACAAACAATTGAACCAAAGCTTTATGTTCCACCGTTGATTTTAGAAAAGAAAATTGTTCAACTTGAATCTGAAATTGACGACACTCACAAAGCCTTTGATAAAGAAAAGGAAAAACTTCAAATCAAAATACATAATTTAGAGGACACCATTTTAGAATTAAAAACTAAAACGAGCAATGCTGTTTCCAAAAATTCTAAAGCCTCTCTATTAGGGCCAGCACCGACAAACCCAGTTCCAACGATCTTGAAGAGAAGCTCTAATCCACCTATTTTGAATCTTGCAGATGGAAGATTAGAGTCCAGAGGGAAGAAGTCCATGAAGCAACCAGAAGTCAACAGAGCCACACAGTCAAAGAAGTCTATTCAGACTGGATCCAGTATGCTTAAGAAGCCTTGTCTACTTAAGAAGTCTAGTCCACCTAAGTCTGTAGTTTCATCTTTTTCTGTTCAAAATAAATGTAATGTCTCTAGACAGTTTATTTCTCCAAAAGAAGCTCATGGCATGTGTAAAAACTCTAATTTTGTGAAAACTATTTTAACAGCTTTTAGAACAGACTATGATTCTACTGTTTATCGTCCTGTCCGTTACTCTCCTGATTTTGGTGATGTGTATGTTAAAACTGACAAATATGGAACAAAAAGATTTTTTGACAAAATTACAAAGAAACAGATAACTCAAACTGATAAACGTTTTTTTGTAAAACTTGATGCACCTTGCAGTATTCATAAGAACATCGTCTCTCATAAATCTGGTAAACTTATAAACACATGCAGAACGTGCTATCCATATCTATGCAAATCACACGTCACTAAACCAGCAAAATCAACTCAAAAGATCTTATCATCTCCGGTTTTCAAACAACAGAAGAAATCTTCTCAAACTCCACAAACTTCTGTTTCTAACAAAAGATCAAAAGCTCAAAAGCTACCCTCAAAACAATCAAAGATGCCGTCTAAACAACCACAAATTTCTGTTTCTCACTTCTCTTCTAGTCGCACATCTCCTCAGGGTAAAGCTGCACAAAAGCCAAAACCGTCAGTTCTCCCCAAATTCGACAATCCATCCACTAAAACGTCCACTCATGTGAAATATACTTGGGTTAAAAACGAAAAATCTCATTGGATTATCCAATCCTCTGAAAAATCTCTCAAATGGATCATCAAATCTGAACTGCCTCCTAGCAGTTCCCAAAAGCTCTAAATTGATCATCTCATAATATCTGCATAAAACATATGTCTCTAATCGTTCTGGACCCATACAAGATTGGGTACCTAAAATGTTTTATTTGTTTTATGTAGAATGTGTGGTACCTCGACTCGGGCTGTTCGAGGCACATGACAGGAAACAAAAATCTCCTGACCAACTTTCGTGAAAAATACTTAGGAACGGTCAAATTTGGAAATGATCACTTAGCAGCCATCTTAGGTCTTGGTGATCTTATCTGCCATAACCTGATAATCAGAAATGTTGCCTTTGTCGAAGACCTCTCACATAATCTCTTCAGCATCGGAAAATTTTGTGACAAGACTCTAGAAGTAAACTTTCGCACAAAGAAGTGTGCCATTCGGACATATGACGGGGATGAACTTCTAACTGGAACTTGTGACACAAACCTCTTCACTATTGATCTTAATGACCTGAGTACAACCGAAGAAGTCTGTCTCGTGTCTAAAGCTACTGCCAATGAGTCATGGTTATGGCATCGACGTTTGTCTCATCTCAACTTTAAAACCATGAACAAACTCGTAAAAGGAGGTCATGTGTCGGGATTGCCTGATGTTGCCTTTGACAAAGATCACAAATGTTCTTCGTGTGAAAAAGGGAAAATGACCAAAAAGTCTCACAAACCTAAACCTGCTCCCAGTACTTCCAAACCTCTTGAACTTCTTCATATGGACTTATGCGGTCCAATGAGCGTTCACAGTCTTGCAGGAAAACGTTATATTTTGGTTATTGTTGATGACTATTCCAGATACACATGGGTTTATTTCCTTCGTTCAAAGGATGAAGCCGCAGAGATCATAATCTCATTTATCAAGAAAACTCAAGTAAACCTGGAATTAAATGTTCAAACAATCCGTACCGACAATGGTACTGAATTCAAGAATCGGATCCTTGACTCTTATCTTGAATCTGCTAGCATCACCCATCAATTTTCCGCTGCACGAACTCCTCAACAGAACGGTGTTGTTGAAAGACGAAACCGCACTTTAGTGGAAGCTGCTCGTACGATGCTTTCATTTTCAAAACTTCCTCTGTCGTTATGGCCAGAAGCCATCAGCACCGCCTGTTTTACACAGAACCGGCGGCAACATATTCTGCTTCAGCGGTTGATAGTGAGACGCAGTTTTGCTTTCTTGATGACCAGCTGACTAGCTTATCCCCCAAAAATTGAACTCCCCCAGATGTACTCTTCCTGTCCAGCATGCACCCAGCATGATCAGCATCAGAGAAGGCAGAAAGATCAAACGAGGTCTCCTTGGGATACCAAAGACCAAGATCTCTGGTGCCTTTTAGGTAACGGAAGATTCGTTTGACTGCCAGAAAGTGAGATTCTTTGGGAGCAGCCTGATACCGAGCACAGATGCATGTTGAAAACATGATATCCGGACGACTTTCCGTTAAGTAAAGGAGTGATCCAATCATACCCCGATAGTTTGTGACATCTACCGGTTTACCATCCAGATCAGCATTTAGTTTGGTGGTCGTGGACATCGGTGTTGCGATAGGTTTACAGTCGTCCATGAGATACTTCTTCAGCAGATCAGAGAAATACTTTGATTGATTGATGAAGATGCCAGTTGGAAGTTGACGAACTTGAAGACCTAGGAAGAAGTTCATCTCACCCATCATGCTCATTTCAAAGCGTTTTACCATGAGATCGGAGAAACGTTTGCAATATTTCGGATTTGTAGACCCAAAAATAATGTCATCGACGTAGATCTGAATTAAGATGATGTCTTCCCCGTGTCGTTTGATAAACAAGGTGGTATCAACTTTTCCCTTTGAAAAACCAGTTTCAACTAAGAACTGGGAAAGAACATCATACCATGCCCTAGGGGCCTGTTTCAAGCCATAGAGAGCTTTGTCGAGAACATAGACATAGTCTGGATGTTTGGGATTTACAAACCCTTCTGGTTGATGAACAAACACCTCCTCTTTTAGAATACCATTTAAGAATGCAGTCTTTACATCCATCTGATAGATAGTGAAGTTTTTGTGAGCTGCATATGCTAAGAAAATGCGAATGGCTTCTATGCGGGCAACAGGAGCAAATGTTTCTTCGTAATCAATGCCTTCCTGTTGAGCGTAACCCTTAGTTACCAACCTTGCTTTGTTACGAATGACGATTCCATTTTCATCTTTCTTGTTCTTAAAAATCCACTTAGTTCCGATGACTGATGATCCCGGTGTTTTAGGAACTAAGCGCCAGACCTTTAATCTTTCGAATTGATTAATCTCTTCCTGCATCGCAATTATCCAGTCTGGATCGGAAAGCACTTCACAAACTTTCTTCGGTTCAGTGGAGCTTAAGAATGATGCATGATGACATTCATCCGCTGAAGCCCGTCTAGTTTGGACCAAGGAGGCCGGGTTTACGATGATCTGGTCCAAAGGATGTTCCTTTGTCCACTTCGTAGAGTGAGGAAGTGGGAGTTGACCAGGGTTAACGTTGGAATTATCAGTGAAAGCAGGATGTGGTATGATTGCAGTTTCAGTATTATGAGGATTGATCGGAGGTGGTGGATCGACTCGAGGAAGATGAAATTTAGAGAAATCAATCACCAGTGGAGCGTTAATATCTGAGGGAGGTGGGGGATCGACTGGTGAAGATTGAGTTCCGTGTGTCGATGTTGAAGGACCTGCACTTGATGTGGGTATTGGTGAGTTTGGAGCAGGTGAGGTAGGTGATGGGGTCTCATTTGGGGATGGAGTGTTGATTTCCGGAGCTGTGATTGATTAAGCATCTGCCGGAGGTGGGGGTGGAGGTGGGGGTGTAGGTGGGGGTGGGGGTGGGGGTGGAGGTGGGGGTGGGGGGTGGAGGTTGTGGGTAGAGGTCTTTCAATGCCAGTTGAGCTTGAATCAAGCAAGAATGTTTCATCAAATGAGACATTGACCCTTTCTCTGACCATTCTTGTAGAGCGGTTGTATACTCTGAATGAGGCTGAATCCTTTGAATAGCCTATAAAGACTCCTTCCTTGGCTTTCTCTTCAAACTTGTTGAGTTTCTCGTTATCAGATAGGATGAAGCATCGACTACCAAAGATGTGGAAGAAGTTAACATTTGGTATTCGATTGTTGATTAGCTCATAAGGAGTTTTGTTGTATGTTTTGTTTATGATTGAGCGGTTCTGTGTAAAACAGGCAGTGCTGATGGCTTTTGCCCATAACGACAGAGGAAGTTTTGAAAATGAAAGCATCGTACGAGCAGCTTCCACTAAAGTGCGGTTTCGTCTTTCAACAACACCGTTCTGTTGAGGAGTTCGTGCAGCGGAAAATTGATGGGTGATGCCAGCAGATTCAAGATAAGAGTCAAGGACCCGATTCTTGAATTCAGTACCATTGTCGGTACGGATTGTTTGAACATTTAATTCCAGGTTTACTTGAGTTTTCTTGATAAATGAGAATATGATCTCTGCGGCTTCATCCTTTGAACGAAGGAAATAAACCCATGTGTATCTGGAATAGTCATCAACAATAACCAAAACATAACGTTTTCCTGCAAGACTGTGAACGCTCATTGGACCGCATAAGTCCATATGAAGAAGTTCAAGAGGTTTGGAAGTACTGGGAGCAGGTTTAGGTTTGTGAGACTTTTTGGTCATTTTCCCTTTTTCACACGAAGAACATTTGTGATCTTTGTCAAAGGCAACATCAGGCAATCCCGACACATGACCTCCTTTTACGAGTTTGTTCATGGGTTTAAAGTTGAGATGAGACAAACGTCGATGCCATAACCATGACTCATTGGCAGTAGCTTTAGACACGAGACAGACTTCTTCGGTTGTACTCAGGTCATTAAGATCAATAGTGAAGAGGTTTGTGTCACGAGTTCCAGTTAGAAGTTCATCCCCGTCATATGTCCGAATGGCACACTTCTTTGTGCGAAAGTTTACTTCTAGAGTCTTGTCACAAAATTTTCCGATGCTGAAGAGATTATGTGAGAGGTCTTCGACAAAGGCAACATTTCTGATTATCAGGTTATGGCAGATAAGATCACCAAGACCTAAGATGGCTGCTAAGTGATCATTTCCAAATTTGACCGTTCCTAAGTATTTTTCACGAAAGTTGGTCAGGAGATTTTTGTTTCCTGTCATGTGCCTCGAACAGCCCGAGTCGAGGTACCACACATTCTACATAAAAAAAATAAAACATTTTAGGTACCCAATCTTGTATGGGTCCAGAACGATTAGAGACATATGTTTTATGCAGATATTATGAGATAATCAATTTAGAGCTTTTGGGAACTGCTAGGAGGCAGTTCAGATTTGATGATCCATTTGAGAGATTTTTCAGAGGATTGGATAATCCAATGAGATTTTTCGTTTTTAATCCAAGTATATTTCACATGAGTGGACGTTTTAATGGATGGTTTGTCGAATTTGGGGAGAACTGACGGTTTTGGCTTTTGTGCAGCTTTACCCTGAGGAGATGTGCGACTAGAAGAGAAGTGAGAAACAGAAATTTGTGGTTGTTTAGACGGCATCTTTGATTGTTTTGAGGGTAGCTTTTGAGCTTTTGATCTTTTGTTAGAAACAGAAGTTTGTGGAGTTTGAGAAGATTTCTTCTGTTGTTTGAAAACCGGAGATGATAAGATCTTTTGAGTTGATTTTGCTGGTTTAGTGACGTGTGATTTGCATAGATATGGATAGCACGTTCTGCATGTGTTTATAAGTTTACCAGATTTATGAGAGACGATGTTCTTATGAATACTGCAAGGTGCATCAAGTTTTACAAAAAAACGTTTATCAGTTTGAGTTATCTGTTTCTTTGTAATTTTGTCAAAAAATCTTTTTGTTCCATATTTGTCAGTTTTAACATACACATCACCAAAATCAGGAGAGTAACGGACAGGACGATAAACAGTAGAATCATAGTCTGTTCTAAAAGCTGTTAAAATAATTTTCACAAAATTAGAGTTTTTACACATGCCATGAGCTTCTTTTGGAGAAATAAACTGTCTAGAGTCATTACATTTATTTTGAACAGAAAAAGATGAAACTACAGACTTAGGTGGACTAGACTTCTTAAGTAGACTAGGCTTCTTAAGCATACTGGATCCAGTCTGAATAGACTTCTTTGACTGTGTGGCTCTGTTGACTTCTGGTTGCTTCATGGACTTCTTCCCTCTGGACTCTAATCTTCCATCTGCAAGATTCAAAATAGGTGGATTAGAGCTTCTCTTCAAGATCGTTGGAACTGGGTTTGTCGGTGCTGGCCCTAATAGAGAGGCTTTAGAATTTTTGGAAACAGCATTGCTCGTTTTAGTTTTTAATTCTAAAATGGTGTCCTCTAAATTATGTATTTTGATTTGAAGTTTTTCCTTTTCTTTATCAAAGGCCTTGTGAGTGTCGTCAATTTCAGATTCAAGTTGAACAATTTTCTTTTCTAAAATCAACGGTGGAACATAAAGCTTTGGTTCAATTGTTTGTTTTAAAACTTCATTATCAGAAATAGAAAATTCTTCTGGAGTGACAATCGGGAAGTACTCATTGTTTTGAAATTTTGCTTTATTCTTTTCATATGTATAGTTCAATTCAGAATAGTTAAAGCTGATTTGAGCGTGTTCCTTCTTTTCTCTGTTGAATTTCTCGATTTCTGCTTCCTCGTCCGGCATATGAAGAAAGCTTTGCCATATTCCCAAGTTCATGTAATCGTAATTGTATAGTGTGGGAACAACATCAGCAGCTTTTTCCAGAGGACGGGAGTTCTCAGCGCCGAGACCCACTTTTGATTTGAAAGATCTGAACTCTTTTGGTTGATTTAATTTTATTGTTTGTTCAGTGTGACCAGCTTTCACAATCGTCTGCTCCAGTTTGGAGATGTGTTCTTCAGCATTTTCTTTCTTGACAGTAAGACTGTGTATGGTTGCTGATTGTTCATCGATTTCCTTGTTAAAATTGTTTGTGATGTTTGTGATTTGTTCATTTAGTTTTTGAATTTCATTATCAGCTGCCTTCAACTTATCTTGGTAATCCTTTATCTTGATGTCAGCAGACTTCATCCATGTTTGCTCTCGACTGAGTTGGATAGCTAAGTCATTTATCAGCTGCTTGGAGTTGTCTTTGTCATTTGATACCGTCTTCATCGTTTTTAGGTTTGATATTTCAAGATTTTTTGTATTAATTATGTGATTTAGACGATTTACTTCACTGGTGTGAGCAGCATGAAATGTTGACAACTGTTGTTGTAACTCTTTGTTTTTTGATTTGAATTATTAATTTGATTTACTTGAGGAACAAGAGTTTCAAGTTGGCGACGGAAGGTTAAATTTTCATCTTTTAATTTTTGGATTTGTGTATTTGAAGCATTCGTTGTATTTATTTGTGTTTGTAGATCATTTTGTAACTCAGTAATTTGAAATTGAAAAGCTGATTTTGATGTAGACAACTGATTTTGTAAGTCCTTGTTTACTTGAGTTATTTGAAGAGAAACTTGACTTAATTCACTCAAATCATTTAAGAGTTGATCTTTTTCAGATTCCAAATCAGTTATTTGTTTTGTCAAGTGTGATTTCTCATCAATTTTAGTAAAGAGTTTTTCATTAAACAAGGAATTTTCTGATTCATCAGTGTCTGAATCAGTTAACAAAGAGTGTACCTCATTTTCATCATTCTCAGGAATGCCCAGTGCAGCTCTGAGTTCGTTAGATCTCGCCATGAGAGCCAGGCTTGCTGTGCATTCCTCTTCCTCTTGATCATCAGAGTCCTCCAACCACTGTAGATCCTCAGCCAGTAGAACTTTCCCATTTTCAACTTGTTTGGCCATGAGCATTTTCCGTTTAAAGTATTCTGAGTCCTTCACCTTTGGCTTATGGCATTCTTTGGCAAAATGGCCAGTCAGACCACAATTGTAACATTTCTTAGGTGGCTCGGTGGAGGAAGATGAGGATTTGTTGTTCGGGGTTTGAGAAGTGGAATTGAATTTGAAATTTGAGGATGATCTAAGATTGTTGTTGGTTGGTTTCTTATAGTACTTTTTGTTATAGGAGGAAATGAGAGCCAAGGCTTGACGAACTGAGTCGATTTCATCTTGTGTCCCCGCTGGGATCAGAGTTTCTGGTTCTTCATGTACCACTTCTTTTGTTTGTGCTGCAACCATTGCTTCGTTGATACCTTTGTTAAGAGCCAGATTTTGTTTGGTCAACATTGCCAAGGTGTCTGTCATATCTTGCCTGTTTTTGACGATTCCTTTCACCATAGGCTCGTTTTGATGTAGGTACTCATATAGTTCATGAATATCTATGGAGCTCAAATCCTTGTGCTGCATTGCACTGTTTCCAAACATCTCCCACTCCGGTAGTAGGGATTGGATGAATTTGATGTTGATCTCAAGCTTCTCTTTGATGAGGTTGTTCTTTCGGAGATCGTTGAGCATGTTGCAGAATCTAAGATACGTTTCCCCTAGTTCTTCCATTGGGGTAGCTTTGAATTGACCATAGGCGTTTAAGGTCGAAACCATCTTTGCTTTATTACCCAGGTCGGTACCCTCCATTTGCTTTTGAATTTCATCCCAAAGCTCTTTCCCCGTGCTGAAGCTATCAAGGCTGCTGTAGATTTCATTTGTTATGCCTTGTAGCATGTAGGAGTGTGCGAGCACATCCGCCCTAGCCCTATCCTTTTGCTCTTGAGTGTATTCCGCCGGGGGAATTTCGATTACACCTCCAGGTATTGCTGGTTCGGTGTTTAGGGCTGGAGCCACAGCACGATAGAACTTAGCGGGTCCGGTTGTAAGGGACTCAAGGATAGATGGACCAGCTTGTTGGCTCAGGATGAAATGGAGAAACCGTTTCTTCCATTGACCGTATTCTCCTCGGTAGAGAACAGGTGGTTTCGTGTCTGATCCAATGGACAAGGCGTCCTTGGAAGTCATATCTTGTTGGAAGAAAGAACGACCGAGAAAAAAAAATATTTAAATATGGAAAAGAAGTTCGGGCCGAAGTACAAAAGAAGTTCGGGCCGAGGTACAAAAGAAGTTCGGGCCGAAGTACAAAAGAAGTTCGGGCCGAAGTTCAAAAGAAGTTCGGGCCGAGGTAGTGAAAGAAGTTCGAGCCGAAGAAGGGTTTGAAGTTCGAGCCGAAGTAGGGTTAAAGTTCGGGCCGAAGTTGGGTAGTAGTTCGGGCCGAAGTTAGTGTTGAAGTTCGGGCCGAAGTTGTGTAGAAATTCGGGTCGAAGCTGTGGTGTGAAGTTCGGGCCGAAGTTGTGATGAAGTTCGGGCCGAAGTGTGATGAAGTTCGGGCCGAACTTGTTACTGTTCTCGGGCCGAACAATTTCTTGAGCAGAACAGTTATGAGCAGACCCTGAAAACCCACTAATTTGATCCTAAAATGCTCGTTTCTTGCCCAAATTCACTGATTCTTATAGCAAACTGACCCAAATACTATTTTCTTCAATCCATTGCAACTATATTACTCAAAAGCAACCTAGATCTATTCGAAAATTTGAATTTAGAGGGTTTTTGAAGCTTTAATGGTTTTTCCTAAAACCCTTAATTCTTCATCAGTATGGATTAGATTCGATCCTAGCTTGATTCTAAGCTTAATATAACAATAAAAGGAAGCTATTCAATCCATAATAACAAGAAATAATACCTTAAATCTGATTTTTGATCTTAAACCCCTTTTTCTTCAAAAACCTTCAAAAACCCACTGATTCTTCTGATTTTAACACCAATTGATGGATTTGGATCGTTTTCAAGATGAAATTATGCTCTGATACCAATTGAAAAGCACAATTACACTGATTCAATCCATACTTTGGTGTTGATGATGATTTTAGGAAGAAAAGAGATGATGGAGATTAGGGTTTTAGAGAGAGAAAGTTAGAGAGATGGTAGAGAGAACAATTGCTGGAAATGAGAATTTGATTAATGGCAAAAGTTAAAGTTTTAAGCCTTACATGTTGGTATTTATACCATGGCTTAAAACTTGGTTAGTTAGGACTAATTCCTAAACAAAACTTAACATCTATACAATGTTTCACTTTTACCCCCTAGACTATCTATTACAACTTTATAGTACCTAACATTAACACACAGTCAGTATTCACAAAAGGTCTTGTGTTCGAATCCTGTAAGTAGGGGTGTTCGTTTGGACGGTATGGTTTTATCCGAACCAAAGAGATGAAACCAAATAAAGTCCGGTTTTTAAAAGTTCAAACCAAACCGTCCAAACTAATTCGAAAACCAAACCGATCCGAACCTGTGAATCCGTATGTATCGATTAAACAACAGATTAAACAAGAACAAAGGTGAATTAGAAGATTAGATGAAGAACACTTTGAAGCTTTACACACACACACAAACGATCGTGATTTTCAATATACGGCAAGCTTAAGTCAATACTAGGTTACCACTAGGTATTTATACCTAGGCCTAGTATTGACTAATTACATAAAGTACCCTAAACTATTGATTACAATAAACTGTCACATTACACCCCTAGACTATTACAATACTCTAGAATGTGACCCAACAATCTCCCCCTTTGTAACAATAGTCTTGGAAGCATGTCTTCGAAGTCTTCATCTTTAGCAAAAGCCTAGTCTTGTAGATATTTCGTTGCATAATGATCAGGATCAGGCTTGAGCTTTGTTAATCTGTGAAAACGAATACTTCTTGTAGCTTTTTAACCACAAAAGGTATTTTGAAGACAATACTTTGAAGATACATATTGATTGACCAAAATTGAGACCCATAATGATAGAGAGATTAACAGCGGAAGTCTTTTCTTGAAGTTTGTGGCTATATGTCGATCAATTATCTTTAATAATTGTTGTTCGGGAAATTTTTTTGATAAGGTTTATGCTCCCCCTCAAACAGACAATTATTTCTTCGTGGAGTCTTCGGTTCCTTGTTTACTCCCCTTTCACTGGTTCATATGTGTCCTTTTTATGTTGAGTAAGTTAGGCTAGTATATTCTCCCCCTCATGATGAGCAGGATTTATCTGAAGCATCATGTAACAGGAAGAATCTCCGAAGCTTGTTGATGAAAATGTGTTGAATAATGATACATTCATTTTTTTGAATGAATCAATATATAACACATTTTACAGCATAGTCATATAGGGTAAACCGGGATCACATAGATTTCCCGTTAACACGACAGTTGAAAAACTGTGTGACCTACGTTCAGTGTTGGCTTTGATGTTAGCACTGGTAGGATTTCCATTCAATCATCGTGGAATACCAATAAGTTTGGTATCACTATGAATGTTCCGGCAATATCACTAGGATATGCTTGGTGGAATGCCTGTGTCCTAGAGAAATTTAATTCGGTTCTAAACTCTATATGTGGACAAACGAAGGCGAGGACTGGAGGTAGGTCCTCTTTTTCAATATCAACAATCTCCAAATGAGATGTCGATAGTAGATGTGGTAATCTCCGTGATTTTGAAACAAGTACTTTTTGTACTTGAGTGGTCAGTGGGGTTGTGCATTGCATCACTGGGTCCATGATGACTTAATCAGAAAGCAAGTTATGCATTCTGATATAGACGCGGTTACCCGGATTTTTGTTCGGTTTAGGGAGGGTTTTTCGTTTTCTTTAACCCTTTCACACACGCTCCTCACTCAACTCACTTTTTCATTTTTCAACCACACCCTCGTTTTGTGTTACCATGTGATAAACTGAATTGCACCTCATACTTCATACCCCCTCTCAATGTTTTTACCTCAGCACACCCCAATCAAGATCCCAAGATACTTGATTCTGCTCACCTAGACCTAGGGACCCTCACTTTTTAGTTCCTATAATGTTGGTGGCTCCGGGGAAGATCATACTGGATATAGCTGATCATAGGAGTAATTTGAGAGTGGTCTATTACGCTCATGTGCATTTTAATCAGCTTTTTAAAGATGTTTTATTTTAGGAATGTCACAGGGATTTTTCGGTAACACCGGACTCACTTAGAGTATCCGTTAGCACACGGTATGAATCGGTAGTCGTTTGCACAACCGTTGATTCAAATGTGTGACCTGCGTTTAGAGTTGGCATGATGGTAGCTCTAGCAGGATTGCCACTCGATCCTCGTGAAACATCAGATTGTGATGCCACTACGAGTGTTCCGATGGATTCACTCTGTGCAAGTGATAGTGCAAGTGTCCTATAATGGAAGATTCTTGAGGGTGAGAACTAGACACACTGTGCATACAAAGAGACTTAACCCGGGGCAGGAGGTTATTATGTTTCAATA
>OY970822.1:55572992-55611670 GCA_963853835.1 Calendula officinalis
CATGGGTCATATTAGGATACCCATTTACCGTTGCAGTTAGCAACAGTAATGATACTCAACTCGTTGTTAGATGACTATAAGTCCTTATGTAGTCAACTACAACATGCATAACATGGAGCAATCCATTGTTGAGCTACATTCCTTGCTCAAGACTACTGAGTTGATTTGGGGACCAAGTTTAAGAAATGATCTCGTAGTAACCGATGATCAGAGAAAGAGGCGCAGTGGAAAGGGAAAGGATAAAACCGATCCCAGCCACGGCATGCCTAAAGGGTAATGGAGTCAAACAAAAAGGTCAAGAAGGTAAAGCCAAACAAGGACCGAGAATTGTGTCTTGGTTGTGGCAAGGGTCAAAGGGTAGAAGGCAATGCTTGCTCCTTAGCTGACTTGACCAACTTCTAGATACTCGCTTCCTACTTGTAAAAGTTAATTACAAGCAACTCAACTTTAGCAATCATTTATTGCATAAGATGATAAGTGAGATGACTGGCATGAGATGGTGATGATCCACGAGCACCAAGATTTTATAATTCAGTATTTTTATGGATTCAGTAAAAACAATTTTATTTTATTGTTTGGATAATTTTTATTTTATGTTAAAACAAATTTTTTTGGTTTTAATAAATTCGAATCCATGGTTGAATTATATTGTGTGCATGTGTGATAATTACACTAGTCAAGGTTTATGACTAGATTGCAAGTCAAGTTTTTGATTTACTTTATATTTCATGTTATATATATATTTGTTTGATTGTTGTATGAATGAATAATGTCTTGATAGCTCAAGGTACTTAGATACTAGTAATTAGAAAGTTTTTCTAATGAAAGTATTTAAGAGTTTTATGGAAGCATAAAGTTCAAAAGTTATTGAACTTAGTTAAAACATCTTAAGTAATAGTCATTACTTATGATAGTACGTTTTAAAGTATTAGTATTAATATAGTATGATTATATTGGATATAATCAAGATAGACTTTAAGAGTATTATTACAAGTCTTTCACACTTGTGATAAAGGAATTTAATGAAGTCATAATTCCCTAATAGGAATAACTGGATATTCGTAAAATCCAAGTAAAATGACTTAGACATTAAATGAGCTCTTAAAAGGGACAAACTATATTAAAGTATTTAAGAATTAAAAGGTATTATTGCAAGTCTTTTATACTTGTAATAAATACAATATTTAATCAAGTCATAATTCCCTTATAGGAATAATGGATATTTGAGAAATCCAAGGAATGACTTTGGCATTAAATAAAGTTTTTAAAGAATACTAATATGTTTAAGAATTAGAAGTATCGTCTCAAGTGTTTTATACTTGTAAGATACAGTAATCAATAAAGGTCATAATTCCCTAAACAGGAATAGTGGATATTCGCAAATCCAAAGGATGATCTTAACTATTGATAGAGTTCTTAAAATATTAAACTACAAGTTATTGACTAGGTCAAAGTAGTAGTTTAAGTGATGCTTAAATTCCATAAAAGATAGTGGGAGCTATGACTAACATAATTCATTAAAGATATTAATGAATTTAGTGAGTTAGTAAGACATTAACAACAAGGAATTACCAAGTCGTTAGCCAAAGAGTTAAGAGAAATAAATGATCATTGATTAGATTTTTGCAAGCCTAATAGCATGGTCACAAGTCTTGTGATTAATTATTGCGAATCTAATAGGATGTTCACACTCCAGTGAACAAGTTAATCATTTAAGGAAATTTCTGTAACTAGTAAGAATATCTACAAATCAAGTAGCTAAAAGAGATTTAGTTACAAGGCAAGTTTTATAGATTCAAGAAACTAAAGGAGTAATTTTCCAATCCTCCTAAGTTTGCCGAATCATGTAAGAAGGGCAAGACTAGAATATGTTCTAAAAGTTGCATGAACAATATCTAGCAAAGACAAAAGTAATAGTATTCTTAAAAATACTCGTCTTATGTCTTTAGTTTAATAGGGATGACTAATTGTAATTAGTGATAAAAGTTACAATTAAAGAGTCATCGAGCAATCAACACAAACGCAAGGAATAAGTAATGATCCTGTAATAATTCGGTATCTATGTCCAGTGAGGAATAATACTTGAGTTAGAATCATTTTTATTCAGACTTTGTATGTTTTACAATATCCATGAATAAAAGTCCTTTTATTAAAAAAGATATAAATCCGTGACTACTCGTCTTGGTGGGAACCTTGATGGGACGTTAACGTCATCGCGGTATTTGGTGGTAGATTCGAAGTTCTTCGAAGATAGCTACACAAGTTTTGTGTAAACCAAATATCGGTGATATTCTGTTGGAGCTCAACGAATATTGGATTGACCACCGTGACAATACTTCGTGGTTGAAAAGTTCAAAAGTATTGTTCACTAGGACTGTCCTTAAGCCTGAGGTATTTGGTTTGAGATACAATGACTAATGTGCTTTGGTTCCTCTTAGACAAGTCTGAAATATGGTTTTCATATGAGGCCTTACTGGGTACAGAGGAAGTTGTATTTTGAATCGAAATATAACAAGATGGTAATTGCACCTCCTCTTTAGGAGAGATATTTATGGGTCCTTTGACATGATGAGATAACTGGAAAGTGCATGACCATGCCCAAACGAACGAATTTGTTCTATGTTGTTTATCACAACAGTTTGAATCAAGAAGTCATGAAATGATTTCGAATACAGGAGTTGATAATTTCTACCATCCTCGTATTCGTTATCACAAATACAGTGTTGCAAGGGATGAACCTAACATAGTTGCCCAAGAAGTAGAGACAGAGTGTTCTTTACTAGGAGACGCTATTAAAGAGTTTTTCAAAAACTATACCTGGGTTGCATAAGCTGTTTTTATGGGGTTGGTTACCTACATGCCCATCTAGAAGGCCACTGTAGCTCGTATCATTATGATCAAGGTTACGAACTTGCACAAGTGGGAGTCTGAAGGATTTATGTACACACTTAGTCAACCTATGATGATACATCCATGCCTACGAAACACTTAAGTGTCACACCGCTGAGTGCATGTAATACGAGCAAGATATGAAATGATACTACGAAGAGGAATGATTCATAATACTCATTCTGAATCAGTTAAGTATTAAGTTAATTTTAATTTATTACTAGATTAGTTTAACTAGCTAACTAATACAAGTATTTGTACATTTACTAGTTGAGTAAATATATAATGTGTTAATCAAAGATTATCCATGATATGATTTAAAGCCATTAAATCATATAGTAATTGGATAACATTGTTGTATAAATTATATAAAGGTTATTATATAATTAATTATTAAAAGTATAAATACAAGCATATATTTCGTGTATATGGGTACTGAAATATATTAGTGTATTAATACTAGACATTTAATAGTTAAGTGCAACAATAATAAACTAGTTAAACTATAAGGGATGGGAATGTTAAAAGGAAGTTTAATTAAAGATCTAATATTAATTAAACTAGAGGGTTCTAAGCGTAGCTTATTTGTATATAAATAAGAGGCTTCGGGTAACCCTAAAACCCCTTGATACACCTCACGAAATTCCTTGCCCCTCATCTCTCAATTTCGGCGGAAGCCCCAAACACAAGAACACAAGCTTGTGTTCTTCGTGTTCTTCGTGTTCTTCGTTCGTTCTTCGTGTTCTTCGAGTTTCGAAGATCATAACAAATCAGATCGAATTATGAAATTTATAGTCAAAAATTTTAGTTTTCAAGTTTTTTCACAAAAATCTCAAATTGAGATGAATAGTTGATGGATTGCAATGAAATTTGATTCTATTGTGATTAGAATCAATGGAGAATCATGATTATCCAATAAAAACGATGATTACTAACAAAAAAATTTGACATTAAAATTCCACAGCTCTTTTCAAAAAAATTCAAATATCTTCAAATCTGGATCAATTTAGCACGAATTTGGATCTATTCCAAGTGGATTGTGCTCTGATACCAATTGTTAGATCTTAAACAATCATAAACTCAATGATCCATGGTGATTTGAAGGAATTGATATGAGCTAGTGTGTGTAAGTGTGTGTGTTTTGAGAGAGAAGATAGAGGAGGGAAGGAGCTTTCAAAAGTGTAATTCTATTAAGTGAGTGGAAAGCTTACATCATCAAGCTTAAAGGTATCTATTTATGCCCTTACCTCTAATCTAGATTAATTACCACTAATTACATGTTTAAGACCAAAACTAGACTTAAGAGTCACCATACCCTTCGTTGGGTGATTGAAGTCATGGGTGGTTTGGAGAGAGGAGAGAGACTTTTATTTTTATTTATTTAAGTGTATTTTGTGAGTGAGATGTATTGTGGTAGATCTTAAAAGAGTATTATTAGTTAGCCACCATACCTCTAGGGGTGAGCAGAAAAAGCGGGTAACCGGAATTGGAACCGGAACCGCTTTGGAACCGCCGGTTCCGGTTCCTAAAATTATGGAACCGCCCTAAGAGGTTCCGGTTCCGGTTCTCAAAATTTAGGAACCGGTAACCGGTGGATAACCGGAACCGGCGTTTATTCGGTCTATTTTTGTTAAAATTTTATATATTTGAGAAATTTAATGTCCAAATATAACAATATGATATATTTTATGTCATTTTGAATGAGTTTAGTAATTAATTAGTCTGAATATAACGTTTTAACTATATAATATTTAGTAAATCATATGTCTAAGTGTTTGGAATTTATGATTGTTCAAAGATTAGTAGATAAAATGATAAAAAAATGATTAATATTTAAGCTTTGCATCTTATTTTAACTTTACGATTTTAGAGACAGGGTAACCGGAACCGGCACCGGAACCGGAGGTTCCGGTTCCGGTTCCGAAAATTGAGGAACCGGTACAAGAGGTTCCGGTTCCGGTTCCAGTCGGAACCGGCGGGTACCCTGCTATGCTCACCCCTACATACCTCATGCTCTTAGTATAGCTCTTATCTTCACTACAGCTGGTACTAAGGTTTGGTATTAAAATATTAAAAATAATGATTAGTTTTAGATAATAATAATAATTAAATAATAAATTTTGAAAGAAACATCCAAACCCCCTTAAAATTAAAATAAGCAAGTGGGATTTACAATTTTTCGCATTGTTAGCAATTGATCGAATACTTTTCCATTTTATCCTCTTACTTTGACTGAGTCTATACATACAGATTCTATATATACAAGTCATCACCTAACCCTCCCTGCACCCTTCTATATTACTCCAATTCACACAGTGACAAATCGAAGAACAAAAAGCAGAATTGTAATTTTATCCATCCGAGCTTGATTTCATGATTCAAATGTAACCAAAAGGTATGGAATTTCTTTTTTATATTAATAATTTTGTTTTATATTTCTGTAAGGTGATTAAAGTTTTCAAGGTGTTTTTAACTATCGGGTTTTTAGTGTGTTTGGTTGATGATTATCGACTATGTGCTATTGATTATATAAGGACCGTTTTTTATTTGCTTCTGAACGTGTTAACGAGCTCATCAATTGTTTTATGATGATTTATTAGGGTATAAAATTAGATTGACCAAAATGCATTTTAGTACAAAAAACTTGCAAAAATAATCCATTTAGTACCATAACTCGTTAATTTAGTCGTATTTTGTTACATGATATATGCCCAAATCAATTTATTTAAACTATAAGCAAATTGTGGAAGAATTTAAGACTACATTAGTAAGTCAAAGTACCAAAATGATTATTTTCTCAAGTTCAATGTATTATGGTACACCTTTAATAAATTCATGATAGTAAATAACTCCGTCAAGGAAGTTCAGAGTATTAAAATCTATTTTGGACAAATTAATTTATAGATAGACAAGAGTAAATATTCATTATTATTTTTTTCAAAAAATGTATCATCTGATGCATAGGTATTTTTATTTATTGATCTGACTGGAAGATTAAGTTTTTTTGAACGAACCTTAAATTTACCGGTATTTTATCCACTGTAGAATTTTAACACATAATCTTAAATTATGAGCAACACTAAAGACCTCACTATACTAAAAACTTTAATTTTTTGAAAATTTTAGCTATCATTAACTTATCGGTATATGTTTTATTTATTTATATTTTAAGGAATTTTGTTGAACAAATATTAAATGCAACATGTAAACACCATAATGGGACAACAACTTTTGACTACACTATCGGTAGAGGTGGTTTGAAGACTTCAGTTGCATAGTGTAGTGTTTTGAAATTAATTAATTTGCCCATTGCTCTAGACGCGTATTGAGTCCATACATTTAATTCGTAGACAATATCAAAATGATGACTCATAAGACTAGTTTTAGATTTGTGGATTAGTAAAAAAATGAAAATTATAAATTTTGGTGATAGTTTTAAGAGTAAATCTAACATGTCATAAATCTACTAAGTTGTGATTAAGTGAATCCTTTTTAAGATTTATAAAATGATTTTTCTAATTTATATCATAGTGGTATATCTTAACATACAATGAATTAACATAATTTTTTTTTATCTAAACCGAAAATTGTAGCATTTTGTAAAATAATAAAAATTAGAATTTATTTAAAATCAATAACACTAAAAAACCTTCGAGCCAATTAAAAATGAATAAATCAACCCGATTAATGAATTTTGCGTTTCAAAATTTACCTTGATTTTATTGAACAAAAGAAATATTCTTTGAAAACGACCAAAGAAGAAGTTTGGTGGTATTGTATTGCCTTTCCGTTGCATCACAATTAGGTGTAAACGAACCGAACGTTCAATGAACCGTTCGCGAACGTAGTGTTCGGCGAGAGTTCGTTTATGTTCGTTCATTTAGCTAAACAAACGAACACGAACAAGATTTTGTGTTCGTTTAATTAAACAAACGAACACGAACAAAGGCCCGTTCGTTTGTTTACGTTCGTGAACATCCGTTTGTGAACATCCGTTTGTGAAAATCTATCCGTGTTCGTTTGTTAGTGTTCGTTTGAGTTTGTTTATATTTGTTTGTTAGTGTTTGTTTGTGTTCGTTTGAGTTTGTTTATGTTCGTTTGTGTTTGTTTATGAACGTTTGTGTTTATTTATGTTTGTTTGTGTTCGTTTGTGTTTGTTTCGTATACGTTTGTGTTTGTTTATGTTCGTTTGTGTTCGTTTATGTTTATTACCCTCGTTCACGAACAGTTCGTGAACACTAAATTTTCTTAACAAACGAACACGAACACAAAATTCCATTCGATAAGTGTTCGTGAACCGTTCACGAACACATTTTTTCCTTAACAAACGAACACGAACAAGCCCCGTTCATGTTCGTTCGGTTCGTTTACAGGCCTAATCACAATGTCACGACATTTTCTTTTCCTTTTTACTGAAACAATTTACTACATTTTTTTTTCAGTTTTTAAAACATTACCTTTTCAATACATGTTATTTTAAAATCAACGATTTGTTTAGTTGAACACTAGTTTTTACAACGGGAATTGATTTGTATAAGGCATCTTTTACTAATATAAGGCACACTATATGAATTTGACATTTATACCCTTCCTAATTTTTTACCCTTATGGTTGAACCCTTATATATCTCACAATTAGCATTAAATGCCGTCAAAAAAAAAGATAGACTCATCATCATCTTCAATTTTGTAACAGTTGACGTCAATTAGAATTTTCTAGCAATTTTGTAACCCTTATATATCTCACAATTTTGTAGCAGTTCGATTAGAATGAATTGTGCATATATAAAAGAATCAAATACAGTTTAATCTAATTCATGTTATATACAATTTTATTTGATCGATTCATATGTCAAATAAAATAATTGGGATTATTACCAAGATGATGATGAAGATCGGCAGGTAAATAATTGTACACGACAAATGATTGAAGAGATGACGAGTGACTTCTTTTGTTTTTGATCGACGGCCACTAATACTAATTGTAGGTTCAGGGTTTAATTAGGGTACAAAAATTAGTAAGGGTATAAATGTCATATAAATATAGTTTGCCTTATATTAATAAAAGTTGCCTTATATATACAAATCGATTCCCTTTTACAACCACATATTTTTTATGACTTTTAATGAACTAAACTTAATAAATACTGCTACTTTATGTACATTTTAAGAGGGGTTTAAACTGATACGTATGTAGTAGGTTTAGGAAGTTTAAGAAATTAAAATATAAGTAATAGAATATGATACATATTATTTGAACTTTAATTTGTAACATTTTATTAAAATCAATACAATTTTTAGCTTAAATGGAAACTTGATTTCATTAATTACACGTAATTTATACCCTGAAACATACCTTAGAAAACCCCATAATTAAATTACACTTTTATAAATCTATATAACTTGCCCTTGTGGTGCGGATTACATTTACTTTCCACATTTTAATGATGGGGAACCAATAGTGGGTGAATTGACATTGGAGAGTGGAGACCATAACGGGGGAAGGAATTCATTATTCATATTAAATTAACCGAAATAATCTAAAAACATAATTAATTTTACTTAATCGTATCAATTTTTTTAACAACAAATATTTATAAAAAAAAAAAAACTAGCAAGAAGCCAATAAAAATTAAAGCAATTTTTTAAGGCAATCAAAACAAACTAAAGATAAGGCTTCTAACCTAAAAAAAACCCAAGGTTTATAGCTTAGTGGTATTGGTGAAAAAGATAATATGTTACTCATGGCCAAGGTCATGGGTTCAAGTCCCGTCGTGGACGTGGGGTTTATTCACTATAGGTGGAAGGTTCGAGAGAAGGCATACTGCCCCTTGTGAATGTCACTGTCTATGCTCGAACCACTAACTTACTAACTTCCGTTAAAAAAAAAAAAAAAAAAAAAAAAAAAAAAAAAAAAAAAACTAACTAAACATTTAAAATCTCTACAATTAAACTAATTAAAAGAGTAATGATGAACAGGATAAAATTATCACATTTTCTAGAGTTAAAATATGATAGAGTTTCGATACTTAATTCATATCATATGTTATGCTTACTTCGTAGGTCTGTTAACATAAATATACTTTTACTCACGCTTATTATGTATAAGTAAGATCTTACTTACACATAATAAGCGTGAGTAAAGGCATCTCTACATGTGAATTTTAACTTACTTTTTTATATTGCTAACACACTCGTTAAACGTACATCATCTTTGTCCAATAATATGATTTAAACCCACGTAGGAGATATCAGATACCACTATGGTTTTCATTTACTAGTGCCCAAGATGAGAACGAGGAAATTGTTTTAATTTTGTGAAACCTTTTTTTTCGTGCATGTTTCAGTTGAACCCAAAATTATTTAGGCTTTTAGTTTTACCAAAGTGTCACTAAAAACTTAAATGACGATACTTTTCAGTTGTACTAAAAGATGGAGAAATCAACACATAGACGATCGATCTTCATCGCCTTATTCACAATTCTACTACTAGTACCGAAATCCAAGGGAGATGCAAGATCCCAAATCGTCAAATTGTCTTGCGACAACCAACTCGAAAACAATTCAACAATATTCGTACCGAACTTTGTTCGTGCAATGGAATTAACGAGCACCCAAATGCAAACTACGCGTAATATGTCGGTAATTGTCGGCACGGGACCCGATGCAAACTATGCACTCTCACAATGTTATGGCGATCTCTCTACACAAGATTGTCTCATATGTTATGCGGGAATCCGTACTTACCTCCCGGGTTGTTACCCGAACAACGGGGGTCGGATTTATCTCGACGGTTGTTTTATGCGACTGCAAAATTATAGTTTTTTTGAGGAGTATACGGGCCCCAACGACACTTTTATTTGTGGGAATAGGACAAGAAAGAGTAGTTTGTTTGAAGTGTCAGCAAGTGAGGCTGTGGGCAACTCTGTATCCAATGCATTGAGATTTAATGATTATTTTGCTCGGGAGGAGGTTTTAGTGACTGGTACGAATGAGTCGGTATATGTGTTGGCTGAATGTTGGAAGACTTTGAGCCCGAGTTCTTGTAGGGCGTGCTTGGAGAATGCTTCTGCATCGATAAGGACATGTTTACCGTGGTCTGAGGGTCGTGTGTTGAATACGGGATGTGTTATGAGGTATTCTGATACCAACTTTCTCAATCCGATACCAATCCCAAGCAGTTCTAGCGATAGAGGTAACAACACTTTTGTTTTACTGACACTTTTTGTTGAGTTTTAGTGACTTTGGTATTGGCACCACATATAAAAAGGTTTCTATGAATGGGTTTTAGGCTTTTAGCAACACTTCTCTTCAAATTAGGAGGGGTAAAAACTTTATTTTAAAAAGGTGAGTAAAATGCATAAGTTATAGGTAGTTTGTTATATTTCCCTAATTTTTTTGTCATTGGGGTTTTACCTAATGGATTACTAACTACACTTTTTAATTTATACTTAGGTAATTAAATCACTTGGCAACCTTTAACTGACTGATTTTAAGCTTTTGGTGACTAGTTTTTTTAGTTATAGTGACACTTTTATATGTGTCACTAAATGAAATTTTTATTGTAGCTTATAATATTTTTTTGAACAGCTAACGCACACCCCCTAATTCTACATTTTTTTTGTCTACACCCGGATTTGAACCTACAATCATGTGGGACACCACAAATACCAGATTCCGCTAGACTATAACACAGTGACCAATTATTACAATAACTCATATAGTCATATTAATGAAACCGGTAGTTTATTTTTTTGGGTTTTGCAGGAAGGATAATAGCTATTGTAGTGTCTGTTGTTAGTTCTGTGGTGGTTTTCGTAGTTGCTTTGATGATCGTTTTGTATATCAAAAAACGCAGATATGTACAACAGAAAAGAAAAGGTATAAACATTTAATTTTGATTCTGTTTTGGAAAACCAAGTAAAAACCACAATGACCAAGTTATAATTAATAAAATTCATCTAACAAACTTATAACTGCTTAAAATTTTCAGCTTCTTATGATGTGGAGAAACTGGCTAAGATTCTTATCGATAGTAGCTTAAACTTCAAATACTCGACCCTTGAGAAAGCAACAGGAAATTGGGATGACTCCAATAAGCTCGGCCAAGGTGGATTTGGGACCGTCTACAAGGTAGATAAATTTAATTATCTAATTACTATTTAGAGTGTTAAATATGATTAACAAATTTACATAATTTGTTAACAATATACCTTTTTGACTAAAATGATTAGTGGACGATTTTTGACTTGTTTGACAAGCTGGGCCGTCCCTGGGTATAGGCGACAAGGGTGGTCGTCCATGACTCAAAATTTAGGGCCCACTTTAAAAAAAAAAGTTAGCCCATGTATACTTGTGTGTAAACTCATTTGAATAAAGGTAAGTGCAACGAAATATTGAAAATAGGCGGACTACAGGGTCCAATCTGGACATTTTACTTGGGGATTGAGGTGACAGTTTTAATTTGGCGAAAACTTTTTATTTATTTGGAAAAAAGTTACTTTAGGGGGCTCATTTTTAAGATTATTCCCAAAGCCCATAAATTGATTGGACCGGCCCTGTTGAAATTGCTACCCATTATACGACTAATGTGAATGGTTATAATACTATCAGGGAGTTCTTCCAGATGGACGAGAAATAGCTGTGAAGAGGCTATTTTTCAACAACAAATTCAGAGCAGCAGATTTTTATAATGAAGTTAATATGATTAGCAGTGTTGAGCACAAAAATCTAGTTAGGTTGTTAGGATGCAGTTGTTCGGGACCCGAAAGCATTCTTGTGTATGAATATTTACCATATATGAGTCTCGATCTCTTCATTTTCGGTATGTTCAAAAAACTATATTCACTACAATTTTTCGTTTTATGTCAAATAATAAAATTTAGCTAAAAAGGGAAGACAATGGCTAACATGTTTCGATCTATTACCCATGTCCATTTTGCAACTGAGAACTTGAGATGTAAATAATGTAATTCTGAAATTTATGAATTTTTATAGAAACAACAAAAGGCAGGGAACTAAGCTGGGAAAAGAGGTTTGAGATTATTATTGGTACAGCAGAAGGTCTGGTTTATCTTCATGAAAATACCAAAAGCCGAATTATTCACAGGGATATTAAAGCTGCTAATATCTTGTTAGATTTAAGGCATCGTGCTAAAATAGCTGATTTTGGGTTAGCTAGATCTTTTCAAGATGATAAGAGCCACATCAGCACCGCCATCGCAGGAACACTGTAAGTATCTTGTCTTCACCTTTTTGATTTACCATTTTTATGTGTAAGAATGAAATATACTCTGCTAACATTTTCTTTTTTCTTTTTAATTTAATTTGAATAGTGGGTATATGGCTCCAGAGTACCTAGCACATGGTCAGTTAACCGAAAAGGTAGATGTCTATAGTTTTGGTGTGTTACTGCTGGAGGTGGTCACTGGAATGGAAAATAACAAAAGCAAAACACAAGAATATACCGACAATTTAGTGTCTATCGTAAGTATACAAAACTTCAATTCACAGTTTTTTAATATATACCAAAATATGATAATATCAGTCGGGTTACTGCATATTAAAGACAGGGTCGTCCCTGAATTTTTGGACGTCAGTTAAAAGATTAACTAATTATTAATAGCAAAGTACGTAACACTTATGCAAGTATGCAACTATGCAATGGCGGTGGCAAGGGGGGGGGTCAAGGTGGGCCATTGAACTCCCCCAATTTCTAGGTTTTTTTTTTTTAAGTATAAATTATAATATTGGTATAATTGACCACTCAAATCTTAAAGGAAAAAGGGTTTTATGCGGCAGAAATTGGTGACCATCGACCTTGGCTCCTCTCAATACTCTCACTTTCAGTTGTTCAGAAAGTAAAGCCTTAAGCCTTTAAGCTCTAGTCATCTTCATCCCATAAATAAGTTAATCAAGGATATATTTATTTGTTTTTCTATTTTAGTTGGTGCATCATCAAGGGGCGGTAGAACATGGTCTCAATTTCAATATATGTAATATTTTTTCAAGGCTTAAAATAAAGACATGGTCGTCCCTAGGCATGTGGCGACAAGGGCGGCCGCTCGAAAACCCACAAAATTTGGGGGCCCGCTTTCAAAAAAATCAACCCATATATACATATGTGTAAACTTATTTAAATCAAGGTAAGTCCAACGAAATATTAAAAAACGGCAGACTAAAGAGTCCAATCCGGACATTTAACTTGGGGCGTCACTTTTAATTTGGCGGAAATTTTTTAGTTATTTGGAAAAACAAATTTACTTTAGGGGGCCTAATTTTAATATTTTTGTTAAGGGCCCAAAAATTGCTTGGACCGGTCCTGAATATAGACTTATATTTTGCTACATATTTATAATTTTAAGTTTTACCCCCTCTTAATATTTTTCCTGATACCGCCCCTGCAACTATGCACGTTTTTATTTATTTATTTATTGTAAGGATAGTTTTGTAAAGTACATTAAGTTTAGACAACTTATTAACCTAATCTCGGCCAAATCTCGGGTCCGATATTTGACATTGAGATTATTTCTAGATTCGAGATCTCAATAACATCTCGCCAAGATATTGTCCATTTTGACTAACCAGAGTACTAATTAAAATATTACCTATTTGAACTAATTAACTATTTCTTATAAACAGTTATATATAACTAACTTACATCAATTTTTTTTAACTATTTGATGTAACTAAACTACATAAAAATGTAAAATTTGAATTACAACACTAACACGTGAATAGTTAGATACATTTTGACACATACTCTAAGAAGATACATACTTTATCCGTTTCAAAATAAGTAACGTATTACGTATTTTAAAGCAAAATATTGTAATGAATGTTAAATTGTGTTAAATTAGATGATTAGTGGGTGATGAGTCTCACATATTATGATTAAAGTAATTAGTTTAATTATGTTTAAAAGTAAATAATGATAAATGAGTCATTTCACTTTATTAAATGATATAGTTAGTGGGCATGAATCCCACTAATTTTTACCAAAAAAAAAAAAAAATTCAAAGTGTGGCACTTACTTTGAAACACTTCAAAATGAAAAATGTGTCACTTATTTTGGAAAAAGTTTATTTATTTATTTATTTATTTTAATTCCAAATACTACACGCTATTAACAATTTTGATGCCAACGAAATTAAGAATAATAAATAATAAATATAACATGAAATCATTGATAATGTATTATTTGTGGGTGAACAGGCATGGAAACATTTCAAGCAAGGAACAGTGGAGGAAATTTTCGATCCGAATCTAATGATGCACATATTTCCCAACATAAGTTATCAAAAAGAAGCCATAAAAGTGGTACACGTAGGACTACTTTGCACTCAAGAAGCTCCATGTTTAAGACCATCAATGTCAGCAGCACTAAGAATGTTAGCAAAAGATGATGAACCGTTACCAACACCCTCTAATCCCCCTTTTATAGACGAGAAAACCATGGAATTCAACGATTCCACACAAACGTCGTTACTAAATTACCATAATGGGGATGGTTCTAGTACCAGTTCAGTTGCAACAGTTTCCCACAGCCATTTTTACCCGAGGTAACTGTAACTATAGTTACTCGTGGTAAATATATAAGAACCATCACATAAGTTACTATACCTCACTACCCCCTTAATTTCCTAAGCATTTGGGACTAAACATAGAAATGAGGTCGGTTGAAGTGAACATGTGCTCGATATACCTATCTTAAAAATGTCAATTATACACGAGTCTATTTGTTCCTTTGATGATGAAGGACCTTCTCTTAATGAACTACACATTTTGTTACAAACAAAATCGCGAGGTATGACGATCTCGTTCGCCTTCAAGTTAGTCTTAGCTCAGTTCGGTTTGTAAATCTTTTGGTTTATTATTATGCATATATATTGTAGATATTAGGTGTCTTGTGTAACTTTGTACATCTCTTTAAACTTATATATTGGTGATAGAGTGATGTGATCTAGAAGAAAGTTCATAGTTGGAGGGCATAAAATTTATCGAAAATTTTTTAAATGACAAAATTGATAGAATTTATCGAAAATATTATTGATGAATTTTTTATTTCATATTTAAACTAGGTGAAAATTATCAAAGATTTTTAAACGTCAAAAAAGCGTTGATAACGTTCATCGATCGAAGAATATTATCATATTCTTTTACCTTAATATTCTTGTGAAAATGATAACGACAATCAGGTCAGTTCAACTAATTTTTGAGACCTGGGCAAAATTTTAAAATTGGACCTCTTGAAGTAATATTTTCACAAACAATTAAAAATTTTCCGCCAAATTAAAAGTGACGCCCCAATCCCCAAGTTAAATGTCCGGATTGTACCCTTTAGTCTGCACATTTTCAATATTATGTTTGACTTACCTTGATTTAAATAAGTTTATACATATATATACATGGGTTGATTTTTATGAAAGTGGGCCCCTAAATTTTGTGGGCCCTGGGCGGTCGCCCTTGTCGCCCATGTGCATGGACGGCCCTGATAACAATCACGTATTAAGAATTGTACATTAATTAGTAGCAATTTCTTAATACATTAATTAGTAGCAACCACTTATAGTTAAAGTTGTCGTTAACAAAATATTTTTTAAAGAAAAAAATGTAATTTTGATTGAAAATCTAGCAAGAAACTAGTGACTGCAAACCATCTTGAAGAACACGACACAAAAACCTAAACAACAACAAAAATCCCTTGGCCTAAAAACCACCCGAACACCTTAAAGCAAACACCAAAATAGAAGAAAACTTGGCCTAATACATGTGAATGAAGATTTTAATGTCAAATCACGTTAGAAGAAATCAAGGACCAATGTACCTTTCAGACTAACATTATAATTTTTGTGGGTAATTTTATATTGCACGAGCGATGAAAAGAAGCCATTATGTCAATGTAGGCCCCATTTCTTTACATTTTATGATAAAAGAAATGAAGATAAGATCGACCAATTAGGCAATTAATTGAAAAAATACGAACAATGGTATAAACGACTCAAACCTCAGCTCTATATATTGAAGGTGTGCGTGGGTGGTAATGGGCCACAATGGAGTTAGGGTCAAAACAAAGTGTTTCTTTTAAGACCACTGCTAATGGTAAATAATACAACTGACGCTGTCAGTTGCTGTCAACTCAGCACCACGTGAACAGATAAACTAACTAACACTAAACTGACGTAGTCATGCCAACAGCACTCCGTCACTTCACCAACTTTAGTTAATTTACTTTCTTTTTAATTAAAACAAAAATATAACTAAAACATAATACTTTTATTAAAATAAAAAAACATTACAATAATTTAAAAACATAAAAAAGACAATACGATAAAAAAAATACAATAATTTAAAAACATTAATTAACGTTGGCGAAAATTTGGTGGGAGTTGTGAAATGTGGTCTACTAGTGCATTGCGAAGTCTGTGATGCGTTGCTTGATCCCGTAGTTCTTTGGCCATTCGAGCGTGTGTCGCAACTCTCTCATTCCACGAGCGTTGCGGCGTGTTTACCGGGTTATCCATATACGCCTCCTCAAGTGGACACATGTTGCGACCGTTGTCCTCAATTATCATGTTGTGTAAAATTATACAACAATACATTATTCGACGTATTTTATTGACGCTATATGGTCTTGCCGAGTTTTTAAGGATTTGTCAACGTCCTTGCAAGACACCGAATGCTCGTTCAATATCTTTTCTTGCGGATTCTTGATATCTTTTAAACCGAGTTTGTTGTTCAGATAGCGGATACTTAAATGTCTTCACAATGGTTAACCATTCCGAATATATCCCGTCACCGAGATAGTATCCTTTAGTAAATTGTTGCCCGACAATGACAAAAGGAATAGTGGGAGTTTTGTCTTGCAGCAAGTCCTTGAATAAGTCTGATGCATTAAGGACATTGATGTCGTTGCTCGAACCAGTTGGGCCGGAGTAAGCGTGCCAAATCCACAAATCATAAGACGCAACCGCTTCTAGCATGATCGTTGGCTCCCCTTGGTCACCTCGTGTGTATTGTCCTTTCCATGCCACCGGACAATTCCTCCAAGGCTAGTGCATGCAATCGATGCTGCCGAGCATACCAGGAAAACCATGTACCTCAGCATGACGTTGATGTAAGCGCTCGACGTCATGCGCGTTGGGTTTTCTTAAGTACTCAGCACCAAATAGATGGAATACACATTTGACAAAATTATCCAAACAATCATACGATGTTTGTTGTCCCATGTGTAGATATTCATCAAACAAATCGGCAGCACAACCATAGGCCAAGTGTCGTACATCGGATGTACATTTTTGAAGAATATTAAAACCCGATCTTCCGGTAGCATCGTCCCGTTGACGAAAATACAAAAAATGTGCAGGTAAAGGAGTCTGAGAGTAAGAAGTTATTGTTAGTCCCAAGACTAAGTAAATAAGATTTGATGATCGATAGCTAAGAAGAATAAATATCAGCTGAAGTATGTATCTCAGCTGAAGCAAGTATATACAATAAACCTTCAACTGAGTACGTACTTAGCTTTAGGAAATCAAGTCAAATCAGCAGCTATTAACGAGAGTTCATTCGAAGTCTATGACCAAAGGAAAAAGACCAGAAGAAGACTATTCAGCTGATTGTGGAATCAGTTGATAGTACATGCTGCAGATGAAGACTTAAAGGAAATGTTCTTGACACTTTGAACATTTCCCTTTCCCGCTCAAAGAAGAAGAAAACGATGAGGATCTTCTATTTTGGAATAGAAGATAATGTCAGTACATTATCATCGTTTGTCCCTCCAAGCATGTAAAGAGAAAGTCAACTATTTCTGTACTTATGTAGTACACCTTTCACTGTGCGTCAGAAAGGGTACCGGAAGTAGTTGACACAAAGTACACTTGGGACAATAACTTGTGCAAGAGCATTTAATGATCCATAGACAAGTCCACATCGACGAATAATATGTTTACACGTCGTCTAACTTGTGGACAAAGGAACATGGACCTTGGGCTATAAATACAGACGTAAATGCTTGCATTTACACACACCTTTTAGAAATCATAGCACAAGAACATTCTCTGAGAGTTAGTTATTTGTCTCAGTATTAACTCCTCCATAGTTATTATTAAGGCATTAATATCAGCTGTTAGTATCAGCTGATATAACTCTCCTTGCATAGTCTTCTAGTTTCGAGCGATCTAAAGTGTCATTTCAAATATAGAGTTTTAGTTAGTTGTGTACTATCTATTTCCGCAAACTTTGTACTGTATTAAGTTGTTTTAATAAACTCTTAATCATTGAAATCTTGTTGTTCATTTATCTTATCTTCGTTACTTAGTCATAACGCAACACGTTTGTGTTGTTTGGATCCAACAACTGGTATCAGAGCAAGTGTCAAAATTGTTTTCCATTAATTTTGAGCATCTGTTATGGCTGAACCTACATCATCAGATCTTCCATCATCTTGAAAACCTCCTAAACTCACTCAAACCAACTATCCCATGTGGAAAACGTGTATGTTGTCCCACATGGTTACCTATCACCCAAAACTTTAAGACAACATCACGATAGGAAAATACGTTCCCAAAACCCTCATCCCTGGTACTCCTGAAGTCCCAGAACACTATGTGGTGAAATCTGAGGCTTAATGGATAGACGCTGAAAAACGTCTTGTTCATCTTAAGAATAAGGGTAGGGACATGCTTTTTCATGGAGTTGGTGATGGTATCACAATATTCAATTTTGTGACTCAGTTAAAGAGATGTGGGAGAGGCTGGCTGAAGTTTATGAAGGCGCATCGGTTGTGCGTGAACATAACAAAAACATGCTCATACATGATTACGAGCTGTTTAAAGCCAAGCCTAGTGAGACAATAGCTCAAACTTTCAATCGTTATAACATTTTGTTAAACGAGCTGAAGTCTCATGGGGTTGAAAAGGACGATATGTCCAAAATGTGTAAGTTTATGGCAGCCTTACCTTCTAAATGGGCTACCATCATAACTTGCATGAGTACATCTCCTACTCTAAAAGATTATACTCTATCCTCTCTCTATGGTATGTTTCTGAGCCATGAGAGAACAGTACTCAACAAATTTCAACCTCCAAAGGATTCTAAAGTGAGTCCCTCTGGATCTTCGACTGCTCTTGTTTCTTTAAACAAGCCTAGCAGAATCGAATATCCTCCATCAGATGATGAAGCTGACAACACTTCAGCGGCTGGTTTGTTCAGCATGCCTGAAGTCAGCATTGAAGAAGTCGATGAAGAAGAAGACTCGCTCCTCAGCTAGAGGCTCAAGTAGCAGATCTATCTCATCAGCTGTACCTTCCAGACCATCTGGAAGTACAACTGACATCTCTGAGATAACTTGCTACAACTGTAACAAGAAGGGACACTATGCTAACGACTGCAAGCAGAAGAAAGCAAGTTCATCATCTTCAACTGGTGAGTCCATTGAAGAAATATACAGAAAGCTACAAGCCTTCACCAAAAAGATTCTGGAAGAAAAGAAGGCACTTGAAGGAAAAGCTGCTGACAAGGGTCTCGTAGCTGAAACTCATGATTAGGCTGACTCTGGTGACAGCTCATCTGATGATGATGAACAAATGGCCACAATGTGTTTGATGGCTCGTGCTGATGATGATGAAAGTATTACAGCTGATGATGCTAGTTCTTATAAATGGGTCAACATTGTTCATAAAAAGGTAACATCTCTAATCTCTGCTGAGGCTACTAAAGCCAAAGATATTGTTGATTCTATTATTTGTGATTTGCACTTCATTGATCAGCTGAAAGGTGAATGTTTGGATAAACATAGTGCTATTCTACGTGAAAATGCATTTTTAAAAGAACGTTTAATTGACCACAAAACTTTAAAAGAAGAACTTTCTGAAACAAAATTTATTAACTCAGTTCTTCAACATGATCTAAGTGAAAAAGTTAAAGAACTTGAAGCAATTAAAAAGATTTGTGAATCATGGTCTCGTTCATCCAAACGTGTGAATGAATGTGTTAACTCACAAATCCCTAGTCAAGTACAAGCTGTACTAGGAGGAGACTTCCTTGATGCAGCCGCTGTACCTGACAGCAGTACAGATGATCTGTACTTCTTGTCAGCTGATGCTTCTGTGCCAGCTGAAGAGTTGGTTTTTTGTTCCTTCGTTAGGTCTACCAAAACCTATGCTACTGAGATGTCCTCAGAAGATCCTTTTGTAGCTACTGGTGAAGAGTCATCAGCTGACTCCTCTGCCATGGTAGTTAGGATACCTACTGTGGTCATTGTTGAACCTAGAAAATCTATCTTGGGTTCAGCACCTGCTGCCTCTTCTGCTAGACCTCAGCAGAAGGCTAGGAGAACAGCAGGAAATAAAACTGTTCTTACACCCTCCAAGGGTGAGCCAGTTGGAGTTCGTACTCGAGCTGCAAAGAACAAAGGTAAGAGTGTTCCTAAGAATACTCCAAGTCCTTCTTCAGCTGTGTCTGTCAGACGGCTGAAAGGAAAGGTCAGCAAGCTGACATCACTCGTTCAAACTCTGACTATCTCTGATAATCAGAAAATGAAAGGTATTTTGGGTCCAGTTCACAGTCCTATTGCCTCGCCCTCTACTCCACTTCAAAGAAATAGAAAATGCTATAAGTGTGGAGATCGTGGGCACATGGCAAGTGAGTGTGACAGCACATGCCTGAGACCTTCCCCAAATTCAGTATGTGAGCCTACTGAAAAGTCAACTTCTGTGAGCCCAAGCGGGAAGTCACAAGGACCTACCGAAGTGTGGGTTCCCAAAAAGAACTAACTCTTTTAATTTATGTGCAGGGTGATGAGAGCAAACATGTCTGGTACTTAGACAGTGGTTGCTCGAGACACATGACTGGTTACAAATCCCTGCTGGAAGAGTTTGAAGTTTGTGCTGGTCCCTCAGTAGTTTTTGGTGATAATGGTAGAGGCTCAACTGAAGGTTATGGAACCATTTCTAATGGATCCGTAAAAATCACAAGAGTTAGTTATGTGAATGGGCTGAAACATAATCTAATCAGCATTAGCCAACTTTGTGATGCAAAGTTCTCAGTGAACTTTAATGAATACAGAGGAACGGTGACGGATATGAATGGAAAGGTAGTATTAGTTGCTCCTAGAACCAATAATGTCTATACACTTGACATGAATCCTCAAAATCAAGAAGTTTTTCTATTCTCTCATTCTACTGAAGAGCTGAATTGGTTGTGGCATAAGAGGCTATCTCACCTGAACTTCAAAAATATATCGAAGCTGGCTCGAGGTCAGCTGGTGAATGGTCTGCCACAAATCAAATATGAAAAGGATAAGCTTTGTTCAGCTTGTGAACAAGGCATGCAACATAAAAGCTCCTTTAAATCAAAGCAATGTTTTTCCATCGGCAGCTGCCTACACATGCTTCATATGGACCTTTTTGGCCCTATGAGTACTGAATGTCTAGGTGGAAAGAAGTATACACTTGTTATAGTTGATGAATATTCACGATATACTTGGGTAATATTTCTTCGTCACAAAACTGATGCAGCTGAAGAGATTATCAAGTTCATCAAAAGGATGGAACTTCTAAATGGGTCTAGAGTCATGATGCTGAGATCAGACAATGGTATTGAATTCAGGAACAAGACTTTAGAAGATTTCTGTTCAGATGTTGGGATCTCCCAAAACTTCTCAGCTGCAAGAACACCTCAACAAAATGGTGTTGCTGAAAGAAGGAACAGAACCCTAATAGAAGCTGCAAGAACATTGCTTGCTGAGTCAAACATGCCTAAGCAATTTTGGGCAGAAGCTGTTAACATATCTTGTTTTACTCAAAATAGGTCTCTCTACGTGAAGAGACAGAAGAAGACTTCTTATGAGATTTTTCGTCAGAGGAAACCATTCATAGGTTTCTTTCATGTGTTTGGCTGTGTGTGTTTTGTGTTAAACACACGAGATCAGCTAAGTAAATTTGACTCTAAAGCTGATGAAGCTATTTTCTTGGGATATTCCACTTCATCCAAGGCATATAGAGTTTTCAACAAAAGAAGACAAACGTTGGAAGAGTCCATAAACGTTACTTTTGAAGAACACTCAAAGGCCTTGAACCCCACCTCTGCTGACTCGTCTGATGCATTTCAGAGATCAGCTGAACCATCTCCTGATGATACAGCTGAAGCATTTTCCGATGCTTTAAATCTCTTTGATGTTCCCATAAATGAATCAGATGAGACGTTCCACGATGCTCCTACATATCTTGTAGATATTGTAGCTGTTCAACAAGAGATTCCAATAGCTAGAGCATCACCCAAGGCTATCTCTAAGCCACCTCTTCATACTTCAAGAAGATCTGTTCAAAATGAAGTAATTCATCCTACTGAGCAGTCAGCTGCTCAACAAGGATCTAATTCTGCTGAATCTTCCTCTTCTACAGCTGCTCCTCAATCTAAGTGGACCTCAGAACATCCAATTGAGTTAATCATTAGAGATCCACAACAAGGAGTTGTCACAAGAAGTAAAGCATCATGTAATCTCTGCTTATGGTCTTGTTTCTTAGCAACTGAAGAACCGAAAAATATTAAAGCTGTTTTAAATGACTCAAGCTGGATTCAAGTGATGCAGGAAGAACTCAACCAATTTGAGGTCAACAAAGTATGGCAGATGGTGCCCCCACCAGCTGGAAAGACTATAATTGGTACTAAATGGGTATTTAGGAATAAAATGGATGAAGAAGGTGTGGTTATTCGCAACAAAGCTAGACTTGTTGCACAAGGATATAGACAGGAGGAAGGAATCGATTTCGATGAAACATTTGCTTCAGTGGCTAGGCTTGAGGCGATTAGAATATTTCTAGCCTACGCTGCTTACAAAAACTTCATAGTTTTTCAAATGGACGTGAAGAGTGATTTCTTAAACGGGAAGCTGCAAGAGGAGGTATATGTTAAGCAACCACCAGGGTTTGAAAATCCTAAGTATTTAGACTACGTGTTTAAACTGGATAAGGCGCTGTATGGGTTGAACCAAGCTCCTCGTGCATGGTATGATACACTCTCCACGTTTCTCATAGCAAATGATTTCACCAGGGGAAAGATTGATAAAACCTTATTCATTCGCAAAATAAAAGGTGATATCATTCTTGTTCAAATTTATGTGGATGACATTTTGGTGCTACTGATGAAAAACTTTGTAGACGCTTTTCTAAACTTATGTCTACAAAGTATGAGATGAGTATGATGGGTGAATTAACTTATTTTCTTGGCTTACAAGTTAAGCAATCTAAAAATGGAATTTTTATAAATCAAGAAAAATATATCAAAGATCTTCTAAAGAAATTTGATATGAATTCATCATCATCCATGAAAACACCAATGGCTCCACCAAATAATCTAGATGCTGACATAACTGGGAAATCAGTTGATGTAAACCTTATTCATTCGCAAAATAAAAGGTGATATCATTCTTGTTCAAATTTATGTGGATGACATAATTTATGGTGCTACTGATGAAAAACTTTGTAGACGCTTTTCTAAACTTATGTCTACAAAGTATGAGATGAGTATGATGGGTGAATTAACTTATTTTCTTGGCTTACAAGTTAAGCAATCTAAAAATAGAATTTTTATAAATCAAGAAAAATATATCAAAGATCTTCTAAAGAAATTTGATATGAATTCATCACCATCCATGAAAATACCAATGGCTCCTCCAAATAATCTAGATGCTGACATAACTGGGAAATCAGTTGATGTCACATTCTATAGAGGAATAATTAGATCATTACTCTATCTCACCGCCAGCAGACCAGATATTATGTTTGCTACTTGCATGTGTGCTAGGTATCAAGCTGATCCTAGAGAATCTCACTTAATAGCTGCAAAAAGAATTTTGAGGTACCTTAAGGGTACTCCAAGCCTAGGTCTTTGGTATGCCAAAACTCTGGGTTTGATCTAATTGGCTATTCAGATTCAGACTTTGCAGGTTGCAAAATGGATAGAAAGAGCACCACTGGAGGATGTCAGCTGCTTGGTTGAAAGCTAGTCAGCTGGACAAGCAAGAAACAAAGTATTGTCTCTACCTCCACAGCTGAAGCAGAATACGTTGCTGCTGGAAGCTGCTGTGCTCAAGTCCTTTGGATGAAGAATCAGCTTGTTGATTTCGATATGAACTTCTGCAAAGTTCCTATCTATTGTGATAACACTAGTGCTATCGCAATCAGCAACAATCCAGTTCTTCATTCTAGAACCAAACATATCGACATAAGGTATCATTTTATTAGAGATCGCATTGAACAAGGTGACGTGGAACTTCACTTCATTTCAACAGACCTTCAGTTGGCTGATCTATTCACTAAACCTTTAGATGAAAAATGATTCAATTTTTTGATCAGCGAGCTAGGTATGTTGAATGCTTGAATCAACTGCTGAAGTACTATCAGCAGCTGATAAGATTCACCTTGTCACTTAGTACATTCAGCTGACTAAAACTTTTTGAATATATCACTCAGCCGAATAAAATCTCTTAAATGATAACTTATCGTGTTTTATAAGTTAAAACGTTTGGTTCTCCCATAAAAAGGCATCTTTTAACCCTATCCATACGTTTTCTGTGGCAAATATTTCAACTCGAGTGAAAATATTTGGCATTTATGTGGGACAAGACATCCTGACACAGAAACGGCTCCACTACCCTGACACAGAAACGGCTCCACTACCTCACACTGTCACATCCAACCACCTTTGCACGATAACCAACGTGTCTATAGTTGGTTTGTAACTATCCATTTATGACCCGGTTTAAATTCAAATCTTTACCCAAATCGTCCCATAAATCCCTATAAATACTCATACATTTCCCTCTCTTCATCCTCATCACTCCCAAAATTCTCTCTAAAAAAAACCCACTATTTCTAACCTTTATCTTTCTTCACTCTCTCCCCAAATGTCGAAGAAAGCTCAAAAGGTTCCTCTTACTAGGGCTGCCATTGAGTTCTCTCAGAACTCAAACCTTGTAGCCAACACTTCCCCACCGGAGGATCGTGTCGATATTTATCGACCGGTTGGGACGTTTGTGCGTCACTGCCCTATCGGTGGTGCATTTACCAGATTCACCAAGAGTGTCATCGAACTCTTGCGTGATTTCTGGATGTCCGCCTCCACTTCTGGAGACGACATCATTGTGCAAGTGGGAAATCATCAAATCACCATTATTGTTGATGATTTCCGAAAAGCTTGCGGGTTCGACTATCTGCATCTTGAAGAAGAATATCAGCAGACAAAATCTGCTGATGAACCTAAAGCGAGTCTAATCCGTATCAATGGATACAGATTAGAAAACGAAGAAGACAAGGTGTTGATCTTCAAGAAGGCTCAGCTGAAGAGACCCTAGGCCTATTTCTTTACCCACATCATTCAGGGTATAGGCGGCAACTCCGGGTCTCACAACCAGTGCAACTCCAGCATGCAAGTCTTTGCTGAAGCCCTAGCCACTGGTCAGCGGATCGACTACGGGAGACTAGTGTACGAGGAGGTCAAGGCCAAGCTGAAATGCAAGGGAAATCATATTCCCTATCTTCGCTTTTTCACATTGTGCATTGCACATGTGATGCTTGAAAAGCTGCAGATAGATTATGAAGACATCCCTGGGGAATCGGTGATGGTCCGTTCCATCTCCAACATCATCTTCCAAAAGAAGGATGATGAAAAGGCTTTTCCTCTCACCTCGTACATGATGAAGATCATTGATGATCGAGTCAGATCCAAAAGGGATCGAAAGAAGGTCGCAACATCGAAGAAATCTGCCCTACAAGAAGGTAAGTCCTTTCCTCATTTGAAGTGTTTTCCATCAACTGATCGTACACAAACTGTTGATGGAAATACCACCACTTCCACTGGGATCTCAATGCCCATTAACGTGGAAAATGTGGAAACGGGTGATATTCCACTTGGTGGGAAGAAGCGGGTCAAGCCAACTACTCACCGCCCTCCTTCTTCCTTTTCATTCTTTTTATCATCTTCATCCACTACCAGCACCCCTTTTTCTCCTCAGCTGAGGGTAAGAGGGTCTACTACCCGTGGAGATGATGATGATGTTGAGCTGGCGATAGCAGCATCATCAGGATTCAGCCGGAATCCGTTGGGCTCTCACTCGAGATCCCAATTGGAAGGATTACAATCAGAAGCTATGCCAGCATCTGAGAGCAGCCCTTCTCATTTTCTCTCTTACAGTGTTTTTCCAGGAACTCCACCAACAATTGGAGTTACTGTCCAAACACTTCCGGCTAATCCTTTTTTTCTCTCTTTTGCTCTTCAACCTTCTTCTGCTGATTTCTCAACAAGTCAGCAGACATCAAAATGGCAATTTCGTTCTTCAGGAGTTAGTGCCGGCTCCAAACCTCTGCGTAGCTCCTCGAGTGATTCATTATCAGTCGTTGTAACAAGGGAACAAACTCCACAAGCAATCTCAGTCTCTCGACAGACTGTTGGGGAAGTTTTCGGCTCAACCCAAGCCACCCGTGAGTCAGCTGCACACACACCACCCCCAACTTCTTCATCACTTTTTGAGTCATCAGCTAATGATAGATTAACTGGAAACCAAGTCAATCTTGAAGCTGACCCTTCTGTTTCCGACAACATCACCAGCTTAAACCAGCAGGTGATCGAGGAAACCACCACCGCCAATGAAGAGACAACCTTAGACCAAGTTGTTACTGAGGCAACCACCCAAGCTACCAGTGATCGTGGTGGTTCTTGCCAACCACGCTGTGAGGTAGCTAACACACCACCAGAGGAACTCTTCCTCCAGTCTCCATACCAGTTTCGCCGATTGGTGAGACTGAAGCACTAGATTCTCAAACAGCATTTCATATGATGTTTGACTCTGTTGATGTCTCCATTCAGCAATACCTTTCTTCAGATGATGAAGAGGTAAATGAATCTAGGCTTCCAATCACTTTGACAGCTGATGTAGGCCCTTCTGACAGAAACCCAGAAGTTTCAGCTGGACCCTCCTCACCCCCCAAAGTTTCTGAGGAACCCATAGGAACCCTTCTTCCTACCTCAGGAACACCCACTCCCACAGCTGAGGTTACCCCTCAAGCTGGAGACATGCCGGACCCCTTCCCCCAAAGTGTCCAAGTGTCCCATGCTAAATCCAGTAAAGCTGGAGGAAGTATTCCCATCAGAGCCGCTGCTGCTCTGATGTCTAGAGTTGTCACATCCCATATTCGACCTGGGATGGCCACGCTGAGTAAGCAGATGGACTCCCTTCGCAGGGATGTTCCAAAGAAGTTTGCCCAAACTGCTGAGAATCTCTCTTCCAGCATAACTTCTCTGCACACTGAGGTTCACACTCAGACTCCTCAGCTGGCTCTTCTTTCTGATCAGATTCGCCTCAACACCAGCGGGTTCATCTCTCTCAATGACTACGTGCGTCAAGAGTTGAACTCCCTTCGTGATTCTGACAGAGTCGAACAAGAAAAACTTCTCTCCGAAGTTCGGGACAGCCTGGCTCTTGCCCAATCACAGTAAGAGTCTCTGCTGACACTTACTCATAGCCACCTTTCTAAGGCTATTGAGGAGTCAGCTTCTGCTGTGTCCACCAGGTTGGACAAAATGGAGACTGAAGTCAGCTCGCCGACTTCCCAAGTCGCTGGTCTCCAGGGCACCCTTAACCTCATTCTTGCAAAGCTAAATGAGGGTGCCGCTGTTGTCCATCCTGCTTCAGCACCAGAGAGTACCCCTCTTCTTCGGGAACTCTCTGAGGGGGAGAAAGAGGGCACTTCAGCAGGTGAACAACAAGGTGAACAAAATAGTTCACAACCTATAGTCACCTCTGCTGTTGGAGCCAATACTGAAGAGGTTCCAGCAGGTGAAACCCCAAGAACTCCACCCATCACCTCTGCTGGAACACAAGAAGAAGAAGCTGAACCCTCAACTGGTTTTGTTAAAATCGTTGATTCTATGAATCAGTTGAGTGCCCACAAGTCCAAGCCCCGCAAATCCAAAACCCTCAGCCTATTATACAGGTGAATCCTCAACCTGCTGAGGGGGAGCAGACTTCTGCCACGGTTAAAGCTCTCCTCCTAAAGGAAGCCGGAACCACTGCTGATCTTGATGCAACCATTGCCCTTCAAAGAAAAACTCATGAAGAGCTGTATCAAAAAGCTGAGGCCCAAAGAGCTGAGAACATTAGGTTGTTCAACAAAGTTCTTTATAAGCACAGGAAAGAAGCAAAAATCACCAGCGTAAGGGCCCCCAAGTTCTCACCTAGCTCTCCTGATGAAATTATAATAACAAGAGTTGGAGGAACTGTGGTCAATGAAAAGATTCCTCTGAACAAGATCAGCGTCTTTCTCAACTACGTTGAATGGAAAGAGGCTGAAGCAGCTGCCAGATCTGCAAAACTATCGCAGATTATAACAGATCTGGAAAATGAGATAAAATTCGCAATATACTCCTTCAAGTCTCTATGCGGCGCAATCAGGAGTCAAGCTCCTGAGTTAGTATATCACATACCTCCTGAATTGTCTGAATCTCAAGCAGCTGCTATCAGAAAATCTGCTGGTGAAAGCTCCTCAGCAAGAGAGGAGAAACGTAAGTCCGTTCTCCTCGAACCCCTTGCTGACTCCAGACCACTGGATATTGGGTCCTCAATCATATTTGCAAAACGACCAAGACCCAATATCACAAAAGCCATCCCCACGGGAGTTAACTTTGTCCCTGGGCTGATCGTAAAAGAACCAATTTATGGCTTTTTTCTATCTGGAGAAAAAGAAGGTGCCTTGCTTCCAGCGAGCAGATGACTTGGATCTATGTGATGTGGATCAACTTATGATCTATCACAATCTGCTGAGTTCCTCCACTGAAGAGGGAAGAGAAATGAAGAAATTAATAAACTCAGCCTTCAACTCACTGTATCGAAATGTCGTTGGATCAGCTATATCCAAGGCATTATAGTTTTTTTTATTTTCCTTGTAATTTTAATTGCCTTATCAATAGAAAATCAAAATTTTGTAATATACTTGTAAAAATTGTAAAAAAATAAACATATACAAAAGAACCCTAAGGGTCAAAGCACATAAGTATTCAGCTGACTTCATCAGCTGAATCATTACAGGGTTACACTTATACAGCTATTCGATTGCATCAAATAGGGGGAGATTGTTAGTCCCAAGACTAAGTAAATAAGATTTGATGATCGATAGCTAAGAAGAATAAATATCAGATGAAGTATGTATCTCAGCTGAAGCAAGTATATACAATAAACCTTCAGCTGAGTACGTACTTAGCTTTAGGAAATCAAGTCAAATCAGCAGCTATTAACGAGAGTTCATTCGAAGTCTTTGACCAAAGGACAAAGACAAGAAGAAGACTATTCAGCTGATTGTGGAATCAGCTGATAGTACCTGCTGCAAATAAAGACTTAAAGGAAATGTTATTGACACTTTGAACATTTCCCTTTCCCGCTCAAAGAAGAAGAAAACGATGAGGATCTTCTATTTTGGAATAGAAGATAATGTCAGTACATTATCATCGTTTGTCCCTCCAAGCATGTAAAGAGAAAGTCCACTATTTCTGTACTTATGTAGTACACCTTTCACTGTGCGTCAGAAAGAGTACCGGAAGTAGTTGACACAAAGTACACTTGGGACAATAACTTGTGCAAGAGCATTTAATGATCCATAGACAAGTCCACATCGACGAATAATATGTTTACACGTCGTCTAACTTGTGGACAAAGGAACATGGATCTTGGGCTATAAATACAGACGTAAATGCTTGCATTTACACACACCTTTTAGAAATTATAGCACAAGAACATTCTCTGAGAGTTAGTTATTTGTCTAAGTATTAACTCCTCCATAGTTATTACTAAGGCATTAATATCAACTGTTAGTATCAGCTGATATAACTCTCCTTGCATAGTCTTCTAGTTTTGAGCGATCTAAAGTGTCATTTCAAGTATAGAGTTTTAGTTAGTTGTGTACTATCTATTTCCGCAAACTTTGTACTGTATTAAGTTGTTATAATAAACTCTTAATCATTGAAATCTTGTTGTTCATTTATCTTATCTTCGTTACTTGGTCATAACGCAACACGTTTGTGTTGTTGGGATCCAACAGTTATACCGTCACATATACGGAGGAACAGCGAACGGGTCATACGGAAACGTCGCCTAAAATAATCCAGCGGGAACGTGGGTTTTTCAGCAAAGTAGTCTGTTTACAAACGCTCACCGGCACCTTCACGATCTCGTGGCACATACCTTCTCGGCACTCTGGGATCTGAGCGATCTCTTCATCGTCCTCTGTATCAGATGAGAGAGCATTCACAATGGCGACCATTTCCTCGGCATTGTAAGCATTGGCTATCGTTAAAATAGCTTCCAAATCGGAATCATATTCGGAAGAGGAATCAGAAACATTAGACATTTTATAAGTATAGTTGGGTGGGAGAAGAGAGAATTTTTGTTGTGAAAATTATAGAATGACAGTGGGTATTTATAGAAATTTAAAAGGATTAAAATAAAAAAATAAAAAATACATATATATATATATATATATATATATATATATATATATATATATATATATATATATATATATATATATATATATATATATATATATATATATTAACGGTAATATTACCGTTGGGGGAAAAAAAGAAAAAAAAAAAAGAAAACGACCGGCGCCTCCCTCCAACCTCGTCTCCAAATCGGCGTGGGCTCAACCGGAGGTGCAACCGACGGCCCGTGCCAACGGTAGCGGTACTGGCGCCAAACCGGCGGTGCCTACCGGCGGCACCGTTGGCAGCAGTCTAAGTTCGGCTTAAAACTATTGGGTTGGGCCTACCGATATTTTTTACAAATATTTAGTTTATCCGATATGTTTACCGAAGCCAGTGTATTATTAAACTAAGAGTAATTGTATATCTTTCTATCTTTTTCTTTTATCTATATTTCTATTCATTTGATCATGAGAAGTGTTAAAATTAATTGGTGATATAAGAAAAACGAATTAATGGATGACATATGTCAAGTTTAAAAGTAGATAAACATATCTATAGAAAGAAAATATATGAAAGAAATATATTTCTCTTACACTAATAATCTAGGTAACATCTAAAGTAGACTCTATAAATATGAAATTTTTATTTAAGATTTAACAAATATTTTTTAGTTGTGCGATAACCGACGTATATAAAATAAAAAAAGTAAAAAAACAAGTTGTACATGAAAGTGTTAATTAGGGGTCTTCAAAACTGGGTACCCGGATTTTTGGATAGTGGTTTTTACTACCTGAATCTGGTATCCAAAATTCGGATACCCGGATACCGGGTACCCAGATTTCTTTCAAAATGGGTACCCGGATTTTCGGATACCCGGATTTCAAGTACCCGGATTTTCGGGTAGTGATTTTTTACTACCCAAATCCGATATCCGAAATTCGGATACTTGGTTTTCGGGTACCTGGATTTTTCGGGTATCCAAAATCCGGATACCCGGTATCCGAAAAAACAAAATATTCAAATAATTTTTGAGTATTTTCGGGTATTTTCTAATATATTGGGTATTTTCCAAATATTTCGGATATTTTTTTTTTTGTATTTTTTCATAAATTTTCATATATCAGGTATGTTTTCGGGTATCGGGTACCAAGGAATTTTGAAAACACCACCCGGATCTGGTATCCGAATTCGGATACCCGGATTTTTGGGTAACCGGATTTCGGATTTCGGATACTTTTTCGGATACCCGATTTTTCGGATATTTTTGAACACTCCTAATCCTAATAACATTCTTGGAAACAAAATTCTCAATCAACATTTTATAATCAATCATCTTTGAGACATTCAAATCTATTTTGGGGATTCTTGTATACTAGATGTTAAAAAATTTACGGATTTCGAATGCTTAGAATGCTCTGAAGTTGTGTGAATTCATTTTAGATTAAAGTATTTTGTTAATATCAACGAAATCCTTAATCGGATAAAATCAGAGTATATCAAGAACAAAAATTTATTGTGTATTCAATTCGTACGAGTGAAGAACATGACCAGAACAATGTGTTTTTTCCAGTTTTCATGAACCACCAAAAACTGCCAAAAAGCAGTTGCAAAACTGATGAAAACAGCCAAAAACCTGGTTTGGATATCAAATTCGGATTTTTATGCCTTTTTTTTATAGATGAACATTAACCAAAATACAATATCTACCAATCCCGGCCATGAGTTATGCCCCTTGGACCTTGCTAGGGGTGTTGCCCTTTAGAACCTATTAGAGGGGGTTCTACCCTCCGGGCCCCGTTGAGTCAGTGTATTTTAATCGTTATAAATACAAACAAGTATACATTCTGCACCGCCCTTATTTGTTTAATATTTAATAAGATTACCATTACTAAAGCATATTGGTGAGATAAATTACCAACACTAAATGCCTTTGGCCAATGTGTGGTTTATGTTTCCGCCAAGGGCCGACCCTGTATTTGAGTAGACATGCACAAACTGATTTCATAAAAAAAAAAAATAAACAGTCATGTCAGTCTCAAAACCGGATCGGATTCGATCAATAGTGGTCAAAACCGGTTTGGGTCAAAACCGGATTCGGTTCAAAAACTTAAACCAACAAAATTGGATTGGTTCGGACTGAAACCGGTTTGGATCCATTTTTAAGTACATTTTCCAGCCCAAATCAATTATAGGTACCCGAATCCGGTTTAATTCGGTTTTCCCTAATCCGATTTTCAAAAGGATTTGCCCAAGGATACTCGAATCGATCCCAATCCGCCGGTTTCAAATCCATGCGATCTGATATGCTTCAATCCAGTTTTCAAACCAGTTTCAGAACACGAATTGTCGAATTGGTTTCTCCCACCTCAATGTTTGAGTACAGTTGAGGCTATTTCGACCCATTAGATAGGTAGACCCTTCTATACACCTAACCTTATGATATTTTCCTTGGGTGATCCCCTTATAAAAACTACAGCCACGAATCATTTTACTTTATCTAAACAAATTAGAAAATTAAATCTGCTATTCAATAATCCTTTGACAGATCAGTCTACACACGTTATATATATAAGTTGCACATACTCTCTCTGCACCCTTTTAAATTAGTCCAGATGATGACGAATTGAAGAGAATATCCCTCTGATCGAGCTATTATTACGTGATTTAAATATAGCCAAAAGGTACGTACCTATATAACATTATTAATTTTGTTCTATTATTTTTAAGCGAATCAAAGGTATTAAGATATACGTGAGTTCCCAGTTTAATTTCAATACTTTTTATGATCATCAATCAAATATATGCTATTGATTATATCAGAATCGTTCTTCTAGTTGCTTATGCTTTAATTACTACATGGTTCTTATAAAACAATATGATTAATTTTACTGTTTACTGAATTGTGACTGCTCATTAAGTTCTTCAAATGATTCAAGTAGCAGACATAAATAGTTGATTGCATCAAACTTTTGATTCCAAAGTAATTTCCATTGATTACGAACTTTTGGGTGCATATTGATAACTATGTGCAACTTTTGATCTATGAATCTATGTCGGTGGAGGTGGTTAAAGTGCAAGGTGGTGTTGTACAATTTCATAAATAAGTTCATTTTTGTTTTACGCTTTTAATATAACTTAATCTTTTTAGTGTAATTCAGTTCTTGTATAATTAAAAAATGGTACCATGTTATGGTGTATAGAGATCAAAGTGTCATCTTTAATTCAACTCAATTGTACCACTAGGAATGGATACCTACAATCCGAACCACATGATAACTGCCTTTTGGTTATTCGTGGTTTGGTTTAGATATTGAAATAAATCAGCTACCGGAATCGAACTAATCCTTAAACATCCGTAAGTTAAAAATCTGAAGTGTATTAAACTATTGAACATTTTTAGAAAATCAAGTTGCCTAAATTAAAAGTCATGTTGAAGACTAAAGATATTTTATTTGTTTTCTGGAGCCAATAATATTCGGTCCATGGTAGTTTGCGTTTTCAATTTGACCTCATTTTTGTAGTCTTTTTGTGACCAAAATAACAAGCCCGGTCATAATACGTCATCTTTCGGTCAACAATTTATTTCTTCCTTTTAATCTTTTTTTCTGAACCACAAAATAATACTAGTATATAACGAGTCCATTTAAATAACTATAAGTTCTTTAGAATTGTACTTTATTAATTATAGTGCTAGTGATAAGTTCAATTAAATCCATTATTTTTGTAAAGTTTTTTAAGAGATAAATTTTAGTTATTGGGTCAATTAATTTCAAAATCACCATCATCACATCACATGTGATTTAATATATCAACACCGCTGCTGACCACCACTACCACCACCCTTCATGTGTATTAAATCACATGTGATTCAACACCGCCAACCACCACCACCGCCGCCGCCGCCAACCTCAGCCGGTCACCATCTCCACTACCGGCAACCCTTGCCAGCGTTGGCTGCTTTCAATCAAATGTGATTGCGGTTGCCGGTGGCGGCGGCGGCCGAAGGTGGTCGGCGGCGGCAGTGGCCAGCGGTGGTAACTGTATTGAATCACATGTGATTTGATGATGATGGTTAGATCCAATGGCTACGATTTATCCACTAAGACTATATAAAAATCAAAGATTTCCTTAAATACAACTCTACAGTGCTAACAACAAAATAATAATAATAATAATAATAATAATAATAATAATAATAATAATAATAATAATAATAATAATAATAATAATAATAATAATAATAATAATAATAATAACTTTCTTTCATTACCAAATACATACGAAAGCAAACTTTAATTGAGAAAATAGACGGCCCCCAAAACATCTTTTTGCGAGTTGGCTAATTTTAGAATAACTACCCATTTTGCTGGTAGCCCGGAGTCGGTGCAGGTGATTCTCCGTGACCACAAGGGTATATTTTTATTGCTCATATGGATTGAATCCGAGATTTTTTGACATTTCAGTTTAATGGAGACCAAATCTAACCACTAAGCCACCACACATGTGATTTGACGGGCTCAAAACTTGTATTACATAAATTGAAGTTAGAAATTTATAATTGCCGATGTTTTAAAACCCGTTTTGCATTGAATCGACAAGTATCTTAAATATGGTTAGGCCGGATGAGGCGGCCAATTGAACCAGATGTAAACTTACTAAATTCTTTAACCATCTAATGTGCAAATTTCAGCATCATCTCTAGCTAAAACAATCTGCTTCGACTTAGAAGATGGGGAAGTACTCAACACATACAATTATGATCTTGATGGTTTTTGTGCTAAAAGTTTCAAAATCCGAGGGAAATGAAAGATCCCAAATCATCAAAACATATTGTGATCAAGGGGAAAACAATCAAACACAGTATGTCCAAAGCTTAATTAGTGTAATGGAAATACTTAGTACCGCAATACGAACTTCACATAACGCAACGGCAACCGCAGGTTCCGGCTCCAACAAAAACAACGGTCTTGTCCAATGCTACGGCGATCTCTCTTTACAAGATTGCCAATTATGCTATGGTCAATTACGCACCGTGCTTCCCCTTTGTTACCCAAAAACGGGGGGGCGAAGTTATCTAGACGGTTGTTTTTTGCGACTTCAAAACTACAGTTTTTTCGAGGAGTATATGGGCCCCAACGACACTTTTATATGTGGGAATACCACAAGAAAGAATAGTGTGTTTGAAGAGTCAACAAGGCAGGCAATAGCCAATGTTGTATCTAATGCATTGAGATCTAATGACTATTTTGGTAGGGAAGAGGTTTTAATGACGGGTAGTGATGTGTCGGTATATGTGTTGGCACAATGTTGGAAGACTTTGAGCCCGAGTTCTTGTAGGTTGTGTTTGGAGAATGCTTCTAGAACAATATCCAAATGTTTACCGTGGTCTGAAGGTCGCGTGTTGAATACGGGATGTGTTATGAGGTTTTCTGATACCAATTTTCTCAATCCTATACCAATCGCAAGCAAATCTAGCGATAGAGGTACGTAAAGATAATGATATTGAATCAAATTTTGCTAACCAAAAGAAACTCGAATAACATATACTCCTTCTGTCCCACAAAAAAGTTATCATTTCTCTTTGACACAAATTTCTAGAAGATAATTAATGGTGAGTCATTGATAATAATTTTAATTAAGATATAAAGTTTCTTTTCTTGAAGAGAGAATGTGTTTATAGAAGATATTTCATCCGTCCCACAAAAATCCTTATTTCTCTTTGCTGCAGGTTTTTAGGATACATTTAGTGTTGGCTCATTTGTAATATTTTTGATTAAATATAAGATTATTTTAAAGAGTAATGTGTTTTTAGAAGATACTCTCTTCGTCCCAAAAAAAATTTTCATTTCACATTTGCATAATTTTTTAGGAGATAGTTAGTGGTTGGATTATTGGTAATAATTTTGATTAAAATATAAGGTTATTTTGAAGAAAGAACGTGTTTTTAGAAGATATTCTCTCCGTCCCACAAAAAAAATTCATTTCTCTTTGACGCAAGTTTTTAGGAGATAGTTAATGGCGGGTCATTGGTAATAAATTTGATTAGAATATAAGGTTATTTTGAAGAGAAAATGTATTTTTAGAACTCCCTCTGTCCCACAAAAAAGTTTTCGTTTCATATTGGCACAAGTTTTTAGGAGATAGTTAGTGTTTGGGTCATTGATAATAATTTTGATTAAAATATAAGGTCAGTTTAGAGAGAGAAAAATGTTTTAGGAGATAATTAGTGGTGAGAGCTTTGGTAATAATATTATTTTATTAAGTGAACCTCCTAAATTTGAGATATGTAATTTTTTTTGTGCGACAAAAATTTAGGAAGAAATGAGAACTTTTTTATGGGACGCAGGGCCGGCCCTGAGTTTGTCAGGGCCCTAGGCGAAAGTTGTTTTTAGGGCCCATCATAATTGTAAAATCAAATAATGTTACAAAAAGTAATACGCGTCATGACCTATTTTTGTATGAATAACAGTTTGAATACAAAATTTATTAATGTAAATCTTATAATATTACATATAAATTATTAAATTTTTTGTTTTGGGCCCTCAATTTCAAAGTGGGCTATAGTCTCATGCCTATAATATATATGCTCAAGGCCGGCAGTGATGGGACGGGGGAATAGTTAGTAGTGAGGTGTATGATAATAATCTTATTTTATTAAATGTGTACCTCAAATTTAAAAAAATGAGAACCTTATTTGTGATACAAAATTTTAGGATGAAATGAAAAGAAATTTGTGAGACGGGGGAGTATTATTTAGTATGTGACTTGTGTTCGGAGACTATTTATCGTTTTGCGATATTTGACATGATTTTGGCTCAAACCGGATGAATTTAGCACCCTCTTATTTAAGACAGAGCCAAAACCGTGCCAAATAACCTTTTTTTCTTGTTGCGGTGTGCTTTTTTATTCATGGGATTTTTCAGGGAAGATAATAGCTATTGTGGTTTCCGTGGTTAGTTCTGTGGTGGTTCTGACAGTTGCTTTGTTGATCGGTCTATATATCAACCAACGCAGATATATACAGCAGAAAAGAAACGGTATAAAGATTTGGATCATGTTTTGTAACAACACTTGTGTTGGAACAAAATCACAGATCAACTTATTACTGATGCTGCAGTTAGTACTGATCATACTTAGTACTGATGGGGCAGAAACATATTACTGATGAAGTTGATACTGGTGAAGACTATAACTTAGTTACTACTGATCAAGGCTTATTGAAGATACTACTGATCAATAGTAGTTACTACTGACGATGTATCTGGACTTACTACTGGTCACCAAAGTTACTACTGATGTTACTTATTTACTACTGGTGATTGCAGAATACTACTGATGAACGTATATGGAACATATCGAGTCCGAGATCTTCGTAAAGACAGTTATAGCATGTAATTCAATATATATCTATATAATTCGAATGTAAATCAAGTCCTAGAATAACTAGGGTAAATAGTTTAGCTTCAAGGACTATTATAAATAGTTCCTTACGAATTGTAAACGTACGTGTGTATTGTTAACTCGATAATATACATTGAAGCTTTTTGTGAAACTGTGTTCTTAATATTTTCGTTTATTGTTTACAGTTCATTGTTCTTAATATATTGATATAGTGTTGATCCGCTGCAACTTCTATTATCAATTAGATCTAAGGTGTTTATTAACTTCTTCATAGTTAATCGATCCTGACAAGTGGTATCAGAGCGTATTGGTTCTAGATCTACTATTTGTTAAGAACAGCAAAAAGTTTTAATCTTTAAAAGACACACATTATTATTCATGACTGATAATAATGAAAGCACTCAGGCCAACAAAATCCCTATTCTCACTCCCAACAACTTCGGGATGTGGAAGAATCGTATTAAGCAATACATGCTTATCACTGATTATTCCATGTGGGAAGTTGTCCTTGAAGGAAACAAAACTGGTCCTGGACAAGCAAGCAGCTCTGCAACTGAGGCAGACAAACTTAAATGTGAGAAGGAGAAGAAAGATAAAGGAATCGAACTTAAAGCTCTAAGCACTCTGCTACTGGCCATTCCTAACGACTATCAACATCTTTTTGTTGAGTATGATGATGCAAAGGTGCTATGGGAAGCACTGGAGAAGAGATTCGTTGGGACCAAGAGCACCAAGAGGAACATGAAGTCTGTTCTCAAACAAGACTTTGAAAACTTCAAAGGAAAGCCCAATGAAACACTCACTCAAGTGTTTGACAGATTCGACAAGCTAATTGGTGAACTTAACCAAGTTGGGGTTAAGATGGATCAAGAAGATGTCAACATGAAGTTCCTAAGATCTCTTAGTGAAGAATGG